>PUFA01000477.1:0-338688 GCA_003508835.1 Eonycteris spelaea | reverse complement strand
TATGGGGAAAATGGTACTTCTTAAATAGCTTTTAGAAATAAGAAATTGTATAACTTTTCTGGAATGTAATTAGCAAAAGTATTTAACCAAACATATAACATGGCAAACCTTTGTACTGGAAATTCCATTTCTAAGAATTTCCCCTGGCAAATAATTAAGAATTCACTATAGCATTATTTATAATACTCAGAAAATTAGGCAACCTGTCAAGTAATCATTTATTTGATTAAATTTTGAACTACTACATACACAGCAAATTACCTGAAGCCAACTGTGTCCCCCAGTACTTTAGAGGTTCCAAAATCAGGGCCTCAGGGACTACTTCTGTTTCTAGCCTCAGGTCTTATCTATTTTACATATTGGGTTACACTTTAAGTCAGTTCCACTCTTTGCAATCAATAATTTGAAAATCATTATAGTAGAAAGAATATAATGAGACCCTAAGAATGTTGAAGATATTCCTCGTGAAAACACCACATAAAATATGATTCCATACACACAGAAATGGCAATTAAGGAACACACATCATATTGCTAACTATTACTGACTCTAGGTGTAAGGTTATGGATAAACTTCTATTTCTTCTATTTGATCCCTCCTTCTCTCCTCCTCCGCTTTGCCCACCATGATTTATCTGTATTTTCTAAAAATTCTCTAAACACATTACTTTGATATAAAGGGTCATTAAAATGGCAATCAAAAAAATTTAATTATACTTTTTGTTGATGTTAAAAAATATATAAATTGTGCCTTCTCATTAAGCATTTTGGTAATACATACTTTAAAAAATTCACGTGCTTTCATCACAATAATTCTACTTTGGATCTCTGATTATGTACAAAGATGTTCACTGAAGCAAATTTCTTAGAAATAAAAGCTTAAACAAAATAAATATCCACCAAAGGGGTATGATACGTATGTGGTTACAGTCACATATAATAATATGTAATCACTAAAAGCAAGGATTTGGCTCTCCCCTTTTTCTCTTTCTCCCTTGTCCTTGCCCTTCCCCTCCTTGGTGTCCTCTCCCCAGGGGTGAGGTGGGGTGAGATTTTGAAGAACTTAAATGATAAGGGGAAATGCTCAAGATAATAATGATAAGTTTTTAAAAGAGAGAGAGATAAAAACTATATCTGATCTAACATATATATACTTTACATGTTTATAGCAATGGCCAAAGTAGCAAGCATTATCTAACCATCTCCCTAGAACAGCTAGCTGCAAATTTAAGCAGGATAAAATACAAAAGAAAGAAGGCATTGGAGAGCCACTGGACAGCCACCACTTAAGAGGCCAAGATTCCAGAGAGAATACACCAAGGTAAGACTCGTATTAGTGTTCTAAACTTGGGGTTTCAAGGTAGTTTCAATAGGCTGGGGAGAGAAGGGCTAGAATTTTGGGGTACCAAGATGGACAATCTGTGAGGGACCAAAAATCCTGGAAAAAAGGAATAGCAGAGAATTCTGCCTGCAATTTCCCCTAGTTATTACTAATCCCTGAACTGTATATACATGGGGTTAGAGTCTGAGAAACCAAGCAGAAAAACAGCAATTATAAATAGATATTTTGGCTGTCCTGCCAAACTGGAGGAGACAAAGTTGAAATTAATAAAAATGTCCCTTACAATATAATTGTAATTTATATATTCAATAAAAAGGAGAGGGAATTTTATTAGAAAACTATAATGAATAAATTTTTTTAAATCATATGGAAATTCTAGAACATAAAACCACGGTATCTGAAATACAAATTCAATAGATGGATTTAGGGCAGATCAGAAACTACAAACGAGAAGATCAGAGAATTGGAACATAGCAGAAAGGATTCATATTAAAGAGAAGAAAAAGAATGGAAAACACATGAGTATAACAGACAAAGCAGACTTAAGGGAGAGAGAGTGGTGGATTATAGAAACAATCATCATTTAGTATCAATTCTAAAATCCTATCTACCCTAATTACAACAAGATAAACACATATAAAATACAAATAGATAGAATAAAAGGAAAAAACGGACCCACAATTATAAGGGGGAGAATTTAATACACTCCTCTTATTATCTGATAGAACGTGTAGGCCAAAAAAATCATGAGGGAGATAGAAGATTTGAACACGATTAACACAACTTGCCCTCATCAACATATACAGAATGCCATGCCCAACAATTGCAAATTGCATGTTCTTATATAAAAATGGCAGACATTACTGGAATTTACCAGAAACTAGTCAATAAAGAAGGTCTCCAAAAGTTAAAATAACAGAGTATGGTTTTCTGACCACACTAGAATGAAACTAGAAAGCTTCATTAACAAGACAACTAGAAAATTTTCCAATGTTTGAAAATCAGGCAATACATAAATAACAGATGAATCAAACAAGAAATCACAATAGCAAAAGCATATATTTTTACATGAATAATAATGAAAATATGACATATTGAAATTTGCAGAATACAGCTAAAGCATTTGTTATAGACCAAAGGTCTGTGTCCTCCAAATTTATAAGTTGAAGCCCTAATCCTCATTATATTTGGAGATGGGGCCTCTGAGGAAGTAATTAAGATTGGATGGGGTCATAAGGGTGGAGCACTAAAATAGGATTGGTGTTCTTATACGAAGAGAGAAGAGCTTGCTAATGTTCTTTTATATCCTTTCCCTGTACATATACCAAGGTAAAGCCATGTGAAGACGTAGCGAGAAGGCTATGCAAGCCTACAAGCCAGGAAGATTACACACCATAAGAAACTGACTGTGCTAGCACATAGATCTTAGATCCTTCTTCTCAAGTGCACGTGGGACAGTTTCCAGATAGACAATTGTTAGGCCATAATTTAAGTCTCAACAGATTTTAAAAACAGATATCATACAAAGTATCTTTTCTGCCCATAACAGGATGAAGATGGATATCAATAACAAAAATAAAATTGAAAACTCACAAAATTGTGGAAATTAAACAGTACACTTTTAAACAAAACTGATTGAAGAAGAAATTACAAGGGAAACTATAAAATACTTGGAGGCAAGTGAAAACAAAAACTCAACATACCGAAACTTATAAGACATAGCAAAAGTAGTGGTGAGGGGGAAATTTATAGCTCTAAATGCTTACAATAAAAAAACACGAAAGATCTCAAATCAACAAGCGTTAACTTTACAACTTAAGAAACTGGAAAAAGAACAACCAAACCCAAAGCTAGCAGAAGGAAGGAAATAGTAACGATCAGAGCAGAGATAAATGAAAGAGAACAGAAAAACGTTACAGAAAAAAATCAATGAAACCAAAAGTTGGTTCTTCAAAAAGATCAACAACTGACAAAGTTTATCTAAATGGACTAAGAAAAAAGAGAGAAGACTCGAATTAATAAAATCAGAAATGAAAGTGGGACATTACTTCCAATTATACAGAAATAAAAAGAATTATAAGTGAGTACTATGAACTGTTGTAAGTCAAAAAATTGGACAGCCTAGATGAAATGGGCAAATTTCTACAAACACAAAACTTACCAAAGCTACATCACAAAGAAATAGAAAATCTGAATAGACCTATAACTAGTAAGATTGAATCAGTAATCAAAATCTCCCAATAAAGCCCTGTTCATGATGACTGTCTGGTAAATTCTACCAGACATTTAATAAAGAACTAATATCAATCCTTCTAAAACTTCCCCCACCCAAATTGAAGAGGAAACTCTTTCTAACTCATTCAATGATGCCAGCATAACCATGATAAAGTCAGACTAAGATACAAGAAAACAACAGACCACTATCCCTTATGAATAAAAACTGATGCAAAAGTCCCCAACAAAATACCAGCAAAAAGAATTCAGCAGCATATTAAAAGGATTATACCCAATGACCAAGTGGGTTTATACCTGGAATGTTGATTGTTCAACATATGAAAACTGATCGATATAATACACCAGATCAAGAAAATGAAGGAAAAAAATCCACACAATCACCTTAATGCAGAAAAAGCATTTAACAAAATTTAACACCATTTCATGATAAAAACATTCAACAAAATAGAAAGTACCTGTACATAATAAAAGCCATATATGAAAAACACAGCAGCATCATATTCAAAAGCATAGGTAACAAAAGAAAAACAGACAAATTGGACTCTGAAAGTTTAAAAAATTTATGCATCAAGACACTATCCAGAATTAAATGGCACCCTATAGAATGGGAGAAAATATTTGCAAATCATATATCTGATACAGGATTAATATCCAGAATATATAGCGAACTTCTAAAATTCAACACAATCAACCTTATTTAAAAAATAGGCAAAGGCCTTTAATAGACATTTCCCCAAAGAAAATATATGAATGACCAATAAGCACATGAAAAGAAGCTCAACATCACTAATCACTAGGGAAATGCAAATTAAAACTACAATGAGACATCACCTCCCACTATTAGTATGGCTACTATTTAAAAAAAAGAAACCAGAAAATAACAAGTATTGGTAAAAAAATTTGGGGAAAACTGGAACCCTGATATACCATTGGTGGAGATGTAAAATGGTACAGCTGCTATGAAAAACAGTATGGTGGTGCCTCAAATAATTAAAAATAGAATTACCATATGACTCAGCAATTCAGCTTTTGAGTATATACACAAAATAACTGAAAGTTGGATGCCAAAGAGATATTGCTCACCATGTTCATAGGAGCATCATTTATAATAGCTAAAAACATGGAAGCGACCCAAGTTTTCATCAACTAAAAAATGGATAGGCAAATGTCACATATAATGCAACGGAACATTATTTGCCCTTTAAAAGGAAGGAAGTTCTGCAATGTGCTACATGACAAACCTTGAAGACATTATGCCTAAGTGAAATAAGCCAGTCACAAAAAGACAAATACTACGTGATTCCATTACATGAACTAACTTATAGTAGTCAAAAGCACAAAGACAGAAAGTATAATAATGGCTATCAGGGGCTGTTTAATAGGTAAAGAGTTTCACAAAATGAAAAGAGTTATGGAGATGGATAGTGGTAATGGCTAATACAATATGAATGTATTTAATACCATTAAACCGTACACTTATAAATGGGTAAGAAGGTAACTTTAATGTGTATTTTACCACAAAAAAGGAGATACTTAATAATTAAAACAAAAATTATAAGAATTAAGAATCTTTTAAAAAAATCAGCAAAACCAAAATTGCTTCTTTGAAAAGATTAATGAAGTTGATGAACCCCAGAAAGACTGATCTATGTACATGTACACAAAGAATGGAAAGACACAGTCCAAAACATAAAACAGGATACTTTTTACATGATGCAAATACAGATCAATTTTTATTTTCTTCTTATATTCTTCTGAGTTTTTCTCAATTTTCTATAAGAATCAACTCACTGTATGAAATACAGCTTTAGTAAACTTACCTGGCAGCCAGAGAATAAATGGCACTGGCAGATGCAGAAGGTTTGATTTTGGAGTGCTCACACTCTGGACCTGCTAATGGACTGCTATTCATATTCTGGAAAGAAAAGTGTTGAAAACGACCTTCTTAACACAGCTACATGTCTCTTTTTAACCTATTCAAAATAATAAGGACAATAATAAGACACAGACCTCATTCTCAACGCCATGCCTCGGGGGTTATTACACCTGACAAAAGCATAGCTCCTTTCAGGCTTTGAGAAGAAAGCTCAAATGTAAGGGTTAAGGAGATAGAGATCTAAAAAGAGCCAAGGAAATGGAGTTTTGTTTTGTTAATTCTAGAAAGATTTGAAGAACCTGGCTAAAAAAGTACCATTTCTAGTTTTAAAAATCTGTACATCTTTCTACATTGATGCCATCAGAACGTCAAATCTAATCCATAATTAGATTACTTATCAAAGATACCACTTAAATCTAAGTTGCCCCCACCCCATTCCTTGCAACCAAGAATATGCAGTTTATTCCTTCACCCTTCTAATTTCATCTTTTCCAACTACCCTGCTTGCCAACTCTTGTTTCAATGGCTTGTCTCAAATGCAACATGTCCCTAGTTAAGAAGGGTCAAAAACCTCAGCGTGTGTGTGTGTGTGTGTGACTTCTTGTCCTTTTTCTCACCCACAGAGTGTTTTCAAGTCTTATTTTTATCTTTGTTTCCATCATCTAAAGACTCTACCCAATGGCTGCGACCATCTGCTCACAGACAACTATTCTTCCTCTTGCTTAGTTGGCACCAACTATACTAAACCCCTTTGTAATTCCTCAAATAGACTCTCTCCCAAACTCAGTTGCTTTTTCCCTTCATCCTGGAATGGTCTTCCCCCAGAATCAACACAGCTCATTCTCCCATTGCTCAGGTCTTTCCTCAGAACTGTGCCCCATTCCTCCATGTACCCCCGCCCCAACCTCAGCTGTCCCAATATCCCTTTTTTGTGCTACTTTTCTCCACAACACTCACCAGCTAAGACATCCTATATATCTTATTAACTTATCTTGTTTATTTTCTGTTTTTCCTGCACTAGAATGTAAGGTTTATGAGAGCAAGAGTTTTTTGTTGAGTGCATAAATAAACCAACAAAAAAAATGAATTCACATTATCCACTCCCAGTTCTGAACCCCTTATCTCATGCTTATACGATGGACCCCTAACCTGTCTTTTTTCAATCTATTCTCTTACATCCTTTTGCATACAACTATTAGATTCATCTCTTTAAACGCATCATTTTGGTCATGTCACTCCATTAAATTTAAAACCTTCAAATAAATACTCATTTCCTACTAAAAAAATCTGAATTCTCTTGGGATGGAGTATTCAAAGCCTCTAATCTAGTATTAATGCTCTTTCTAGGCCTTTTTCCTACTTTGATATTCAAAATCTCTGCTCCACTCAAAAAACTAATTTTTGTTCTACTATACACCTTAAGCATATCTGTCACTGAAGCTCTTATTGATTTAAAACTGTATTCACTTTGGAAAGAATACTTCAAATTCAGATGCCACTCTTTCCATAAAGAACCTCATGCTTGCTCTATGTGGAAATAATCCCTCTTTTCTCTAAAACTTAAGTGCTTTTTATTTATACTACGCATGGTGCATGTGCACGCGTGCGCACACACACACATTATAGTATGTATTAACATGCCTATCTGCTCTATTAAAATGTATACTTCTTGAGGGTAAGGATTATATTATCTCTGAATCCTATGCAAAACCTATCACAAAACTCTGACCCTTATAAATGCCATCTATGAATATTTTTTAATAGGCTAATAACTTCAAAATCAGGACTCACCATGGAGGTATCCAGATTGAATGTGCTTCCAGGCCTAGGCAATCTATTCTGGGTTCCATTTGTGAGGGTAATGAAAATGGAAGTGAGTGCCGGTTGGTTAATTCTCTCCCTTTCCAGGGGTCACTAGGGTTTGGAGCAACTACTGGTACTTTGGGGATTGGCCGAGGCAGCCATAATTCCCCAACACGGCTAGAGGGGACAGGGGGCAGTTTGTCCCTGGAAGGACAGTCGCCTGGTGTACAAGGCAAAGGGCGTCTCTGAGGCCGGGTTTCTGCTGCAACAGAATAAGGCCCGGTCTGGAGGGGGTGGTGGTGGAAGATCTCGAAGTGTGGGAGGTATTGGTAATGGTTTGTCCTTATGAAGGGAGCCAGAAGCAGCCTGTGGAAGCATGACAGAAGCAAGTCAATTAAAACCTACTAATCTATAATAAAGAATCGGAAAACCATAGAATGAATAATGCTTTACCTTAGAAGCAGTTCCAAGACCAGAAAGCATTTGAAAGGAATAGATACTCGTTGTTGTAGAAGGTCAAGTCGTGGTGGCACTGGGGGAAGGGAAGCTTGTGGGGCCATGGAGAATGGAGAAGGAGGCCGTTCCACCTAACACAAAGAAATTTCCTAAAAGGTTATTCTTGTTTTGGGGAGCGGCATCTTTCAACTCCTAAAGCTGCAGAAAGCAAGTACTATATTAACACTGACTGTAACTACCAATGAGATCAGACTTTGACCTGGGGTAACACTTCCGGAATTATTTTTTGTCACCATAAGAGGGCAGTCTTAATCACAGAAATACCATGCAGATGCAAGCTACAGGCAAACATATCTGGAAATGACTGTGCTACAAAAAGCTTTCTAGCTTACAATTTTTTAAAAAATAATTTTCCACCTCCTCATCTTCAGAGAAAGGAAAATCTGTTCCATATTAAAAAAACCAGAACCCACATAAAAAGAAAGGGGCAGACATTAACCCCTCAACCAATCACCTAGAAAAATAATGTTTAAGGGCATAACAACAAAAGATCAAAGATGATAAATTCAATGTGGGTTGTTATGAGAAAAAAAGAAAATCTGTAAGAGGAATATTATCACTAAAAAGCATATGAATACTTCTGAAAAAAATACGTTATTTTAATTCAGTAAATAAAAAGAGATTAAAATTTTATGTCTATTTGTGTTCTAAAAAACGAGGTGCAAATTAGAAGAAAAATACATGTATAAACCTTTCCATTTCCTTGTCTATAGTAGGGTGATGAATATGTGATAAGCTTCTCCAAGTACCCGTCAAGAGACATTACAGTAATTTATACAAATGCTACTTCGCATTTGCATTCTAACTAACAGAAGCATGCAGATAAAATAAAGGCAAATAAGTATTACAAGCACTTATTAAGATTACAGAAAAACAATCATACTCATACTTAGTCCTGTCATTAATGCTAGGTAGTGAATGAGAACTAAAGAAAGCCCTCATCATTGCCTACTTGTTTTACTCACTCACTAAAAGAAAATGGGCTCCATATCAATGGAGTATGAGTAATGAGTATGAGCAGCTAAACACCTCAAGGGTTAAGAAAGTGAAAGTTATAGTCAAGTTAATTCTCATCAATTTATCATCAATTTCTAGTCAGTCACTATATTCTGTCAATTCGTCCGTATCTATATCTTCCTTTTCATTTTTACTTGTCAGTCTTGGACTCGACTTAACAAAACCAATTTGGAGTGATTCCCCAACTTCTAGTTTATTTCATCAAATCCTTTTGCTCAGTACCATTACCTGCTTAGCTATTGTAAATACTCACTAGCTCAAAAACCATTCATAAGAAACTCTCACTTGCCTACAATGCTCTATCCTAGAATTCTCACCTGTTTGCCTTTGTTCAAGTTGTTTCCCAATTTGAAAGGCCCTCTCTGCCTATTTTGATACCTCTCAGTATCCATCTCTCTTTTCATTCTAAGTACAGAAGGTTAAGCTAATCATATTCTTCAATTCATGGCACCACATCATAACCAATCCCTGCAATGGTCTTTTATATCAACATATAATCAAGTTCCAGAAAAGGAGAAAAACAAGAAATTATCAAAGAAATAATACAAGACATTTCCAAGATCTAAGGACATAAATCCATTGAAAGAGTTCACTGTAGAGCTAGCCCAATGAAGAAAAGGAAACCTATTAACAAACAACCAAAAACACCCCTAAAATTTTCAAGGACCAAGGATAAGGAAAATAACCTAAAGCTTCTGGGCTAAAAGGAAAACAGGGCAACAAATAGAAAAATTACTTTAAGGTTGATTAAAGACATTTTAAGATATCAAAAAATCTCAAAAATTTTCCTCTCCCCTATCATAGAAAGCTATTTTAAGGATATATCCACTCAAACAGGAAGTAAAGAGAAGGAAAAAATAGGAGCCAAGAAATAGGCACTACGAACACAGGCAAGGCAAAATAAGGTCCCACGATGATGATTTCTCCTAGACAGAAGTGCTGCATAAGCCATTCTTGTTTTGCTGAGCTCTGCCACCATCTAGCTGCACAAGCATGGAAAGGTAGGCCCATATCTGATCTCACCAGCCTACCTAACACTGTTTGCCCTGCCCTGGTGATTCCCCAAGATCCTGTCCCACACAAATTGAGGACCTGTTCACTCGCTCCCAGTAGCTCTTCCAAATAAATGCTCTGGCCTGGCTTACTAAGCGAACTTCTAAAATCACTCAAAGGTTCACAAACCCCAAACAAGCAGTAGCTGGCTTTGTAAGCCAATTACCTCTTCCTAAGGAGCCTCAAGCTTAGCATTAGTGGCAGCCAGCCTCAGTCTCATAGCTTATCTTCTCCTAGGCACCTCCAAGACCAGTAGAAATGGCAATCATCTACAGACCAATTTGCACCTCATACTGTAAAAGTAAAAAATTCTCCAGTAAGTTAGTCCCAAGGACAAGACAGGGAGTGTTATCTTCAGGCACCAGCTCCAAGAAAAAACAACATTTCCTAGGGTGCAGATAATAAAAACTGTCTATCAGGCCCTGTTTGCTATAAGATTAGGAGTCCCCCAGAAACAACATATCTTTGTACTAGACGCTAACAGCCAACTTCTGCTTTTATATCTGCTTGCTTGCTTAATCAAGGCCACCAGGACATAATTCAGGCTTTATAAGCTGCCTCCTCTGGAAGCCAGGGGCTGATTCTGTGACCCTGCATAGTGGAGGAGTCAGTCGCCGGCCAGCTAATAAAGGCTCATAATTAATCTCAATAAGCTCTGTGGGTCTTAGATTTAAACACGTCACAACAATACCAAGTAACCCTGGGCTGGTCACAAGGAGTAGCTGACCTTAGTTTTACACCAGAGCCCCTCCCAAGAGCCCTAGAACCAACACAGGCGGTGGCCAGCTTCAGACATACCACAACACCACCCAATCACCTCCACAAGTGACATACCCAGGGCAGACTGGACAGGTACCAGATTTCTGTTAAAGCAAATCTGCTCTGTAGGGTCAGCCCCTACACAACAGATCCTCCACTATAGTCACGGCCAGTCCTCACAACCAATTAGTCTAGGGTATTGATCCCACTGATGAGCCAACAGCAACCAAGGCTCAACTATAATAGGAGGGCACATAGAACCCATACAAAAAAATACCTGGAGCACCCAGCTCAGGTGATCAGAGAGAGTGCTCCACCAGGCCCCACAGGACACCTACTACATAAGGCCACTCTACTAACACCAGGAGACATAGCAGCCGTATGTAATAAATAGAAACAAATGCAGGGAGGCAGCCAGAATGAGGAGACAAAGAAACATGTCCGAAATAAAAGAACAGAACAAAGCTACAGAAAAAAAACAACAACAACAGAGACAAGCAATCTACCAGATGTGAGTTCAAAAACACTGGTTATAAGGATGCTCAATGAACTTAGGGAAAGAGTAGAGATGAACTCAGTGAGAACTTCAGCAAAGAGAAAGAAAACACAAAACTAGAGCAGGAAACATAAAAAAGAACCAGTCAGAAATGAAGAATACAATAACCGAAATGAAGAATATCTTAGAGGGAATCAACAGTAGATTAGATGAAACAGAGAATCCAATCAGCAAGGTAGCAGAAACACCAACAGAAACAGCAACAAGAGAGAAAAAAAAAAGAATTCTAAAAATGAGGATAGTTTAAGGGGACTCTGGGACAACAATCAAGTGTACAACATGCACACAACAGGGGTACCAGAAGAAGAGAGAGAGGAATTGAAAACCTATTTGGGGAAATAATGACGGAAAACTGCCCTAACCTGGCAGAGAAATAGACAAACAAGCCCAGGAAGTGCAGAGTCCCAACAAGGTGAATCCAAAGAGGCCACACCAAGAAACATCACAATTAAATGCCAAAGGTTAAAGACAAGAGAGTCCTAAAAGTAGCAAGAGAAAACCTGTTAGTTACCTACAAGGGAGCTCTCATAAGACTGACAGCTGATTTCTCATTGCAGGCCAGAAGAGGTTGGCATGAAATATTCAAAGTGCTAAAAAGCAAGGGCCTAGGGTCAAGATTACTCTACCCAGCAGAGCTATCCTTTAGAATCGAAGGAAAGGTAAGAGGCTTCCCAGACAAGAAAAGCTAAAAGTGTTTCTAATATCAAACCAGTCTTACAAGATGTTAAAAGGACTTCGTTAAGAATAAAAAAATCGAAAACATGAATAATAAAATGGAAATAACTACATATCTATCAACAATTATTTTATTTTTTCGACATTACTTTACTTTTTTACAGCAAAACAATTTTATATTTAGAGTTAGCCAGCTGAACTCAATTTAAATGATCCCTATTTTCTTGGCAACATCCAAAGCATCATTGTGAGGGGCCAGCCGAATATATGCCTTCTTCTCTCCATTGGGCCTGATCAGGGTGTTGACTTTGGCCATAACAATGTCAGAGCTTCTTCACAGCCTGTTTTATCTGGTGCTTATTGGCCTTGACATCCACAATAAACAAAAGTATATTGTTGTCTTCTATCTTATTCATGGCTGAATCAATAATCAGGGGGAACGAGATGATGGCATAGTGGTCAAGATTGTTTCTCCAGGGGAGGGGGAGTGCTCGTCCGATATTTGGGTCGGATATCTGGGTTGCCTTCGGAGTTGCAGTGTCTTCGGCTGTCGAAAGATGGGCAATGTGTCTACCTTCTTTTGTGTGTGTGTGGATATGGACACCTTTTAGCAATGCTTTCTTTGCCTTCAAAGTCTATGCATTGGCTTTGGCTTTGGGAAGGGCAGAGGCTTCAAAACGTGGCGGAGTGAGAGACAACAATAAGCTGAACATCTAAAAATCAACAAAAAAACCACCCAACCTGCACAGAGGAATGTGCACATAAGCACAAAAGAACTACCAAAAGGCCAGAACCATGGGAGTTGGGCAGTAGACTGGGAGAACAAAGGTGCTGCCTCTCACAGCCCAAGCTCCCTGCAGGAAGAAGGGAAAGGAGAAGGTGCAGCGGATTCCCTGAACAGCCCTGCCTGAGAGAGCTGCGAGCAACAATGGCAGTGCCCAGGGATCAGGACAGCAAGCAGAAAAGTGGGGACAGTACAGAGGTGGGGACAGCAGAGAAGCAATAGTTGATTTTTTACCAGCAGCTGGTGCAAAAAAAATAATACCCAAATTGCACACCAGCTCGTCTGATTGTAGGATCTGTGCAAGGCAGAGCTGCAGCCCCCTTCCCCCAACCCAGAGTGCCCATCGCCCCATACCCTCTAAGACCAAACACTGTGGAGCCCCAGGGGTCTGAACGAACACTACCGAAACTGTCACTAACACTGACAGGGACTAGACTGAGAGTAGTGAGTGTGACTGAGTATCTAAAGGAAAAAAAAAAGGCATTATTAAGACTTTATATAAAGAAAGAATCCAGACTCAGAAACATGATGGGTGAGAGAGTCCTCAGATATCTCCCCTTGAAACAATAATAAGCTGAACACGTAAATCTCAACAACAACAAAATAATACCCAAATTGCACACCAGCTCGTCTGATTGTAGGATCTGTGCAAAATAGCTACCACGGTCAGAACTCCAGATATGGGCGGTGGACTCAAGAAATAAAGAAGCTGCCTCTTGCAGTCACCGGAGCTCCTTGCAGGAGGAGGGAGAGGGGTGAAGGTGCAGCAACTTCCGTGATCAGCCTGCCTGGAAGGGCCAGAACTTCTAGCAGATGGCAGCAGGGCAGAGTCATCAGGGCAGAAAGCAGAGAAGCAGGACAGGACTGCAGAGAAACAACAGTTGCTTTTTACTGGCCCTGGCTGCAAAACCAAGGCTGAGCTGCAGCTCCGAACTCCCAAGCCAGAGAGACCCTTCCTCCATATCCTCCGAGACCGAACACTGCAGAGCCCCAGAGGAATATGAGAAGAAGCTTCCGAGACTGAAGCTACCTCTCCCAGCCTCTGGAGCTCCCTGCAGAAGGAGAGAGAGGAGAGAGGGTGCGGTGACTTCCATGATTAGCCTGCCTGGAAGTGCTAGAACTTCTAGTAGCTGGCAGCAGGGCTCAGTCATCAGGGCAGAAAGCACAGAAGCAGGACGAGACTGCAGAGAGACAACAATTAATTTTTACCAGCCTCAGCAGCAAAACCAAGACTGACCCGCAGCCCCTAACCCCCAACCCAGAGGGCCCTCACCCCATACCCTCTGAGACAAATCACAACGGGGCCCAGGGGAATCTGAGAAAACACCACTGAAAGTGTTGCTAACACTGACAGGGACTGAAACTGAGAGTAGCAAGTGTGATTAAATATCTACACGAAAATTAAAAAGACATTTAGGCTTTATATACAGCACGGATCCAAGAGGCTTAGACGCCCCCTAAGGGAAACCAAAAGAAAAGTGTCTTCTTTGCAGCAGGCTAAAGAGAGACCTTTATATAATAAATCTTCTTTCTGGACAAACAATAGAATACACTTCCATTAATGCTCAGGTGGAGATACAGTCCATTAAGCACCATGAACAGACAAGGTAGCCTAGGAAGAAAGAGAAAAATCTCCAGAAAATAGGCTTAAAGGCATAGAAATATATAACTTTAATGACAGAGAATTCAGGATGGTACTTCTGAAAGAACTCAATGAGATGCAAAACAATTCATATCAACAATTCCAGGAATTGAAAAAACTAGATCAACAGAATGAGTTTTTTAGCAAGGAGTATGAAAATCTTAAAAAGCACCAAACAGAACTTTTGGAGTTGAAAAACACACTAAAGAGAAGAGAAATGAAATAGCAAGCTTAGGAAATAGAGCCACCAAATGGAGGAAAGGATCAGTGATATTGAAGACAAAAATCGAGAAATAAATCAGAAGAAGAGAAAAACCGAGGAATGAAAAATAATGAAAGAGAAATATAAGAACTAGCTGATACCATCAGAAAAGGAAACACATGAGTAATGGGCATTCTTGAAGGGGAAGAAAAGGAGTAGGATTCAAGAAGTATTTTTAAACAAATTGTAACAAGAATTTCCCAAATCTAAGGAATGAGTTGGAGCTTGGAATTCAAGAAGTCAACAGAACACCCAATTATCTCAAACCCAAAAGGCCTTCTCCAAGACACATTATATATTAAAATTATCAAAATCAAAGACAAAGAAAATTCTCAGAGGCAGCCAGGGAAAAGACACAGTAACCTAGAAAGAAAAACCCAATAGGTTATCGTCAGACTTCTCAGCAAAAACCTTAGAAGCAAAAAGGAGTGGAATCAAATATTCAAACTGTGACATAAAAAGGACTACCAGCCAAGAATAATGTATCCAGCAAAGCTCTTCATTAGATATGAAGGAGAAATAAAGACTTTTCCAGACATATAAAAATTGAGAGAATTCTCCACGACGAGACCTGTGCTACAGGAAATATTGAAAGAGGTCAGCTCACCTAAAATGAAATGACAAAAAAAAATCCATAATTAGGAGTAAGATGACTAAGAGCAGATAGAAGTGGAGAGGTGCAACCCTTACTAAGAACAGGGCATTATAAGCTTAAGCAATTAGAAGAGATTTGCTAGACTCACTAAAAAATAAAAAAAAGAAAAAAAAGAAAAGGACACAAATAAAATCAGGGATGAAAGAGTTAAAATTGTGACAGAAACTGGAAAATACAAAGGATCATACAGGAATACTATGAAAAAGTATGTAACACCAAATCTAATAACCTAGAAGAAATGGACAAGTACTTTGAAAGATACAACCTTCCTAGATTGAATCAAGAACTAAAAATCTAAATAGATCTATCAGCAGTATAGCAATTGAAATAATCATTGAAAAACCTACCA
The DNA here is from genome assembly GCA_003508835.1 of Eonycteris spelaea. Lineage (NCBI taxonomy): Eukaryota > Metazoa > Chordata > Mammalia > Chiroptera > Pteropodidae > Eonycteris > Eonycteris spelaea. The sequence continues at coordinate 323,165 of PUFA01000477.1, read as the reverse complement.
AAAAGTAAAAGACCAGGACCCGATGGTTTCACCAGTGAATTCTACCAAACTTAAAAGAAGATTTAATACCTATTCTCCTCCAACTCTCCAAAAAAAGCAAAGAGGAGGCAATACTTTCTAACTCATTTTTTGAGGCCAATATTACCCTGATATCAAAACCTGCTAAAGATAACTCACACAAAAGAAAACTGCAGACCAATTTCTCTCATGAACACAGGTGTAGAAATCCTAAATAAGATGCTAGCGAACTGAATATAACGACATACTAAAAAGATTATACACCTTGATCATGTGGGCTTCATCCCACGGACTTAGGGATGGTTCAACATATGCAAATCGACTAATGTGATACACCACATAAACAAATTTAAAAAATAAGAATCAGGTGATCATATCAATAGATGCAGAAAATGCCTTCGACAACATACGGCATCCATTAATGACCAAAACACTTAACAAAATTGGTATAGAAGGACAGTACCTTAACGTGATAAAGGCCATATATGACAAGCCCTCAGTCAACATAATTAATAGTGAAAAACTAAAACTGTTCCCCTCTAAGATCAGGAACAAGGCAAGGATGTCCACTATCACCACTCTTATTCAACATAACACTGGATGTCCTAGTGAGTGCAATCAGGCAAGGGAAAGATATAAAAGGAATCCAAATAAGAAAAGAAGAAGTCATGTCACTATTTGTGGATGATGATTCTCTAGATAGAAAACCCTAAAGATTCCACAAGAACACTACTAGAAACAATAAGCAAATACAGTAAAGTTTCTGATACAAAATCAACATTCGAAAATCCATAGTGTTCCTATACTCTAATAATGAAGTCAAAAAAGTGGAAAAAATAATTCCTGTTGCAATTTCAACAAAAAGAATAAAATACCTAGGAATAAATTTAATGAAACATGGAAGGACCTATATAATAAAATGATAAGACCCTATGAAAAAGATTGAAAAGGATACAAAGAAATGGAAATATATTCCTTTTCTTGGATTGGAAGAATCAATATAGTTAAAGTGACCTTATTACCTAAAGCATTATACAGATTTAATGCAGTCCCCATCAAAATCCCATTGGCATTTTTTAAAGAAATAGAACAAAAAATCATCAGATTTGTATAGAATCACAAAAGATTCCGAACTGCCAAAGCCATCCTGAGAAAAAAGAATGAGGCTGGAGGCATCACTATGCCCAACTTCAAATTATACTACAAAGCAACAATAATCAAAACGGCATGTCGTTAGCAGAAAAAAAAAAGACATACAGTCCAATGGAACAGAATTGAGAGTTCAGAAGCAAACCCACGTTTATATGTGCAAATAACTTTCCAAAAAGGAACCAAAAACACACAATGGAGAAAGGAAAGCCTCTTAAATAAATGGTGTTAGGAAAACTAGAAAGCCACCTGCAAAAGAATGAAACTAAACTGTTGCCTATCACCCCACACCAAAATTAGCTCAAAATGGATTAATGAGGGGGGAAGTGGTGGACAGATAAAAGCAGGGTTTTGTCTCCTCCCAGGACCGCACTGAAATTTCAACCAAATTATAAAATAATCAACAAGGAGAATCGCCTGAAATCTAGCTGATCGTAACACCTACATCTGATAATATATTGGAGCCACATTGAAGCCAGTAGGAGGGGCAAAGTCGCAAATGGGGCTGGACCCACACCGCAGGTGGTGAAGGATCACCAGGAAGGAGAGCGAAGCTGTAGAGGCTCTCCTGAGGGAGAGGCGGGTCCTGGTCTCATCTGGGGGCTCTCCAGCACAGGGTCCCAGCCGAGGAAAGAGGAGATTCCAATAACTCTGACCTAGAAACTAGAGAGGATTCCGCCATCTGGATGAGATGGAAGGGGAATCAACCCCTAGAATCCCTTTGAAGGACCCGTGCAAAGGCTTTCTGATCTGCGGGCACTCACCTGGGACAACGGCGTTGGGTCAGAGGCTCGTGCAGGATTCATTCTGAAAATGTCTGTATTACCTGGCATCAGAATGAGGGCTAGAAAGGCAGCCACCTTAGTCTGGCCCGCTACAGTGTAACCTACAGACCATCCCAGCTTGATTGTGCAGACCCCTCCCACAGATCCATTAGGTAGGCTGGTCAGAGGGGATCAGCCTGCGCTGCCTAACCTGCAGATTGTCCAGGGCAGTTGTTGTTGGATGGTTTCCAAGCCCTACTCCGACTGATTCAGGGCCAAGTATTACAGTGGGGTGGCCATTGCTGTGAGGCGCATTTCAGAGGTAGGCTTAGGCAGATCACTCCCGCCAACATGAACTTGGGTGGATATTGGAGACCTGTGGGCCAGTCCCAGGCAGCAGTTGGTCTTACTGTGATCTGAGACTTCTGCAGGAACTTGGGAACAGTTATCAAAATTGCGGCAAGATTGAGGCTGTATTGATCTGACTGCCATTGTCTCACTGAGACCTCGCCTCACCTTACCCACAAATTGCTTCATGTGGCCCATTGACAGGAAACTGCCACAGCCCTGTCCCTCCCCTCCCTTGATCCTCTAATCTACACAGGCAATGAACTTTGGCTGGCACAAGGTGGGCACTACACATAAATCACCGGCAAGGCAGACTTTTGCTGTCTGCAAGAGTTGCAATATTGTCTCTGGGGAGCACAGGGGTCTGTAGGATCACCCCTGATGAAGCTGGTCTCACTGCGATCTTTGTCTACAGCGGGCATGCCAAGGCACAGAAGTTGCAGCAAAACTGAGGTTGTATTGGCCGAATGGACCTTGTCTCCCTGAGATCCCATTCACTCAAGCCACAAAAGTGCTGGCAGCCTATTGATAAGCAGCCTCTTCTGCCCTGCTTGGCTCTGAGATTGCGCAGTTAGTACAGGCAACAGACCTTGGCTAGCACAGTGAGTGCATTTAAAGAAAAAGTTGTGGGCAGACCACTGCTGCCTGTACGAGCTGTAATATCTCTTAAGAGGATTGCAGGGGTCTGTACTGGCCTGACGGCCCTTGACTCCCTGAGCTCCTGCCCCATTCAGTACACAAAGTGCCTGCTGCACATCGATAGGTAGCTGCCCCTGCTCTGGGGTAGCACATTTAGGCCCAGGGTGGGCAGCAGTTGACCTTGCTACAAGTGGAAACTTATACAGCGAGCCAGGGAGACAGCATCGGCATGTAAACTGACACTGCAGTGGCAGGGGGAAATTTACTCACTAAACCCAGGAGATTCCCAGGGTCCCTGTGCCACCCAACACACATATCACCCAGAGGCTCATCCAGTTTCAGAGACTTATAGGCAACTGATAGGCAGTGTCAGGCCTTGAGGAGCACTAGTCCCTCTGCTAAACTGCCATAGATCAGGGACGGGGGATAACCGAGAGCTGCCTACAGTGTTGTCTCTTCCACTTATATAGATCCAGCAGAGGCAACGACTATCTGGATCACTTTGTAGTTCTCACCGGGTAGCCTTGAGCAATCAAAATCAGCTGTTGACTTTGGCCTACAGGGGAATACCTCCCACGGGGCCACAAAACCAACACTTCTGGAGGCTGGCACCAGACCACAATGGAGAAACTCCTGACTGGTTCCAGTAGCGATAAACACAAAGGGTGGTTGCAACAAGTCCACAAGCCTACTAGGGCAAATCCCACTCAGTGGGGTCTTCCCCCACACAACAACTCTTATCCTGAGGGTGCAGCCAATTTCCACAGTCAGCCTGAACATTAATTCCACCCACTGATCTACTAACAACAATAAAGGCTTGGTGACAGCAGATCACACAAAACCCACACAAAGGTCACATCCAGAGCTCCCGACATAAGGGATCTGGGAGAGTGCGCCACTGGGCCACATAGGACACCATCCACATGAGGCCATCTGACCAAGGCTGAGAGACAAAGCAAATATTCCTGACACAATGAAACAAACACAGAGGAGCTAATAAAATGAGAAAACAAAGAAACATGCCACAAATGAAACAACAGGAGAAAACTCCAGGAAAAAAGCTACATGGAGGCAAGCAACCTACCAGAAACAGAGTTCAAAATAATGGTTATAAGGATGCTCAATGAACTTATGGGGAGAATGGATTAGCACAATGAGAACCTCAACAGCATAAAAAAGGACATAGAAACTATTAAAAAGAACTACGCAGAAATGAGGAATACAATAACCAATGAAGAATACACTAGAAGGATTCAACAATAGACAGGACAAAGCAGAAGATTGAATCGGCAAATTGGAAGACAACGTAGCTGAATATACCCAATCAGAAAAACAAAAAAAAAATAATTTTTTAAAGAAGAGGATAGTTTAAGAGACCTCTGGGACAACATGAAGCGTAAAAATATCTGAATCATAAGACTACCTGAAGAGGAAAAGAGAGCAAGGGATTGAGACTCTATGTGAAGAAATAATGACAGAAAACTTCCCTAACCTGGCAAAGGAGTTAGTCATACAAGTTCAGGAGACACTAAGAATCCCAAACAAGAGGAATTCAGATAGACCTATACTAAGACACATCATAATTAAAATGCCAAAGGTCAAAGACAAAGAGAGAATCTTAAAAGCAGCAAGAGAAAAAAGGAAGCTGGTTACTTACAAGGGCACCCCCAAAGAACATCTGCTGATTTTTCAATGGAAACGTTGCAAACCAAAAGGGATGGCAAGAAATATTCAAAGTTATGGCAAACAAGAATCTACAACCATGGATACTATATCCAGCAAGGCTTTCAATTAAAATGAAGGTGAGATAAAGAGCTTCCCAGACAGGAAAAAGCTTAAGTAATTCATCACCAACAAGCCAGCATTACAAGAAATGTTAAAGGGTCTTCTGTAAAAAGAGAAGGGGTAAAAAAGAAAATAGAAATAGCAAATATGAATAATAAAATGGCAGTAACAATGTACCTATCATTGTAAACGGATTAAATGCTCAATCAAAGACAGGGCCCGAATGGATAAGAAAACAAGACCCATGCATATGCTGTCTACAAGAGACCCACTTCAGATCAAACAATACAGACTAAAAGTAAAGGGATGGGAAAAGATATTTCACACAAATGGAAATTTTAAAAAAGCCAGAGTACCAATACTTATGTCAGATAAAATAGACCTTAAAACAAAGGCTATATAGTAAGAGACAAAAAAGGGCATACATAATAATAAAGGGATTGATAAATCAAGAGGACATAATCCTAGTAAACATATACGCACCCAACATAGGAGCACCTACAATACATAAAGTAATATTGACTGACATAAAAGGAGAGATCAATAGTAATAGTCTCATAGTAGGAGACTTTAACACCTTATTGACATCAATGGACAGATCTTCCAAACAAAAATCAACAAGGAAACAAAGGGCCTAAAAGACACACTAGCACAGATGATTTAATAAATATTTTCAGAGCATTCTACCCCAAAGAAGCAAAATACACATTCTTCTTAAGTGCAAATGGAACACTTTCAAGAACAGACCATATGTTAGGACACAAATCAAGTCTCAATAAATTTTAGAAGATTGAAATCATATAAACCATCTTCTTTGATCACAATGGTATGAAGCTAGATATCAACTACAAGAAAAAAACTGAAAATACACAAACACATGGAGGCTAAATAACATGCTACTAAACAACGAATGGGTTATTAATGAGATCCACAGAAGAAATCAAAAGATACCTGAGACAAATGAAAATGAAAACACAATGACTCAAAATTTATGGGACACGGCGAAAGCAGTCCTAAGAGGGAAATTCATAGCAATACAGGCCTACCTCACGAAACCAAGAAAAAGCTCAAATAAACAATCTAACCTTACAATTAAAAGAAGGAGAAAAAGAACAGCAAACAAAACCCGAAGTGAATAGAAGGAAGGAAATAATAAAGATCAGAGTAGAAAAACAATATAAAAGATTAATGAAACCAAGAGCTGGTTCTTTGAAGGATAAGCAAAACTTGACAGACCCTTAGCCAGACTCATCAAGAAAAAAGAGAAAGGACTCAAATAAATAAAATCAGAAATGAAAGAGGAGAAATAACCAAGGACTCCACAGAATATACAACAGATCATAAGAAAATACTACGAGCAATTATACGCCAACAAATTGGGCAATCTGGAAGAAATGGACACATTCCTAGAATGATCTCCCAAGACTGAGTCAAGAAGAAACAAAAATCTGAACCAACTGATTACCACCAATGAAATAGAATCAGTAATCAAAAATCTTCCAAAAACAAAATTCCTGGACCAGATGGCTTCATAGGTGAACTTTACCAAACATTCAAAGAAGAATTATCACCTATTCTTCTCAAACTATTCCAAAAATTCAAGAAGACTCCTTAACTCCTTTAATGAGGCCACCACCATTACACCTTGATTCCAAAACCAGTCAAAGACATTACAAAAAAAAAAAGCCATAGGCCAATATTCTTATGAACATTGATGCAAAAATCCTCAACAAAATATTAGGAAACAAATTCAGCAATACATTAAAAATATCATACACTATGATCAAGTTGGATTTATTTCTGGGATTCAAGCTTGCTTCAATATCTGCATATCAATTAATGTGATACGCCACATTAACAAATCAAAAGATAAAAACCATATGATCATATCAATAGATGCAGAAAAAAGCATTCAACAAAATCCAGCATCCATTTATGATAAAAACTCTCAGCAAAGTGGAACAGAGGGAACAGATCTCAACATAATAAAGGCGATTATGTCAAACCTATAGCTAACATCATACTCAATGGGGAAAGCTAAAAGCATTTTCCTTAAGATCAGGAACAAAACAAGTATGTCCACATTCACCACCCCTCTTCAACACTGTACTGGAAGTCTTCGCCATAGCAATAAGACAAGAAAGAGAAATAAAAGGCATCCAAATTGGGAAGGAAGAAGTAAAACTCTCGTTATTTGCCGAAGACATGATACTATGTAGAGAGAACCCTAAAGACTCCGCTAAAAAACTGTTAGAACTGATTAATGAATTCAGTAAAGTAGCAGGTTCAACAAAACAAATATTCAGAAGTTAGTGGCATTTTTATACACCAATGATGAACTTTCATAAAGAGAAATTAAGAAAACAATCCCATTTACAATTGCGTCAAAAACTATAAAATACCTGGGTATCAAATTAACCAAGGTAAAACACCTGTTTTCAGAAAGTTATAAGTCATTGAAAAAAAGAAACTGAAGAAGATACAAATGGAAGCATATACCCTTGTTCATGGGTAGGAATAATCAACATTGTTAAAATGGCCACATTATCCAAAGCAATCTATAGAGTCAATACAATCTCTATCAAAATACCAATGGCATTTTTCATAGAGCTAGAACAAATAATCCTAAAATCTATATGGAGCCATAAAAAACCCCAACTAGCCACAGCAATCTTGAGAAAGAAGAACAAAGTTGGAAGTATCACACTACCTGATTTCAAACAATACTACAAGGCTATAATAATCAAAACAGCATGGTACTGGCATCAAAACAGATATATTGATCAATGGAACAGAACAGAGAACCATGAAATAAATCCATGGCTATACGCTCACTTAATATATGGCAAAAGAGGTATGAATATACAATGGCATAAAGACAGTCTCTTCAATAAATGGTATTGGGAAAATTGGATAGATACATGCAAAAAAAGAAGCTGCACCATCTTCTCACACCGTATGCAAGAATAGACTCAAAATGAATTAAATACTTAGATTTAAGACCTGAAACCATAAAATTTCTAGAAGAAAACATAAGCAGTAAACTCTTTGATATTACTAACAGGAATTTCTTTTTAGATATATCTCCCCCAGGCAAGTGAAACAAAAGAAAAAAATAAACAAAATGGCATTACATCAAACTAAAAAGTTTTTGTACAGCAAAGGAAAAACAAAACAAAACAAAACAAAACACACAACCAACTGTTTGGGAGAAGATATTCACTAATGATACATCTGATAAGGGGTTAATATCCAAAATGCATAAAGAACTTATACAACTCAACAACAACAAAAACAAACAATCCAATTTTAAAATGAGCACAAGACCTGAACAGATACTTCTCCAAAGAGGAAATACAGATAGCTAATAGACATATGAAAAGATGTTCAGGTTGCTAACCATCAGAGAAACGCAAATTAAAACCACAATGAGATATCATCTCACACCTGTCAGAAAGCTATCATCAGTAAATCAAAAACGGCAAGTGTTGGCGAGGATGTAGAGAAAAGGGAGCCCTCATACATTGTTGGTGGGATTGTAAATTGGTACAGCCGCTATGGAAATTAATGTGGAGGTTTTCTCAAAAATAAATACAGATTTCTGTAATTTACCAAACAATAATTCGTGAAGACCTATGCACTCCAATATTCATGGCAACACAATCTGCAATAGCCAAGATATGAAGCAACCTAAATGCCCATCAACAGATGATTGATTGAATAAAGAAATTGTTCATATATACAGTGGAATATTACTCAACGATTAAAAAAAAATGAAATCCTACCATTTGCAATGACATGGATGGACCTAGAGGTTATTATGCTTAGTAAAATAAAATAAGTCAGACAAAGATAAATACCATATGATTTCACTTATATGAGACATTTAAGGAACAAAAAGAACAAACTAGTCAAAAACAGACTCACAAATATAGTGGACAATTTGGTGACGGACAGAGGGGAGAGGATTGGGGGGCTAGGAGAATGGGGTGGAGGGTTAAAGAAGGGGAAGTTGACAGTTAGGTAAGGGATGGGGAGCTTGGCAGAGGGAATGCAGTTAGCATTATTATATGATGGCTAGGTAGAGGGGCAGGGGAAGGAGGGAGCAATTGGGGGGATTGTTTTATGAACTATACAGATGTCTAACCAATGTACGTATACTTGAAACTAATTTAAATTAAAAAAATAATAATGTTTAAAAAATGGATTAATGACCTAAATATAAGACCTGAAACAATAAATTGCAAATCATGGACCTTGGACTTAAAGAGGATTTCATGATTGATCTCAAAGCAAGGGAAGTAAAAGAAAAAATAAATACATGAATGGGACTACATCAAACTAAAAAGTTTCTGCACATCAAAAGAAATCATCAACAAGCTAAAGAGACAACCATCCGAATGGGAAAATATATTTGCAAGCAATGCCACTAATAAGGGCCTAATATCCAGAATATACAAAGAACTCATACAACTAACAACAAAAAAAAATCCAATTTAAAAATAGGCAGAGGACCTAAACAGACACTGCTCCCAAGAAGACACACAAATGGCCAACAAATATGAGAAGATGCTCAACATCGCTAGCTATGAGGAAATGCAAATCAAAACCACAATGAGATACCATCTCACACCTGTTAGAATAGCTATAATCAATAGGACAAATAATAACGAGTGTCGGAGAGGATGCAGAGAAAAAGGAACCCTCATACACTGCTGGGGACTACAAATTGGTACAGCCATTAAGGAAAACAGTATGGAGTTTCCTCAAAAAACTAAGTATTGATCTACCATATGATCCAGCAATCCCTCTACTAGGTATTTACCCCAAAGACTTGAAAATAGATATCAGAAAGCATATCTGAACACCAATGTTCATAGCAGCATTATTCAGTGGCCAGAACATGGAAGCAACCAATGTGTCCTACAACAGATGATTGGATAAAGAAGCTATGTTACATACATACAATGGAATATTACTCAGCTATAAGAGATGAAATACTGCTATTTGTGATAACCTGGATGGATCTTGAGATAATCATGCTAAGCGAAATAAGCCAGACATAAAAAGTTGAAAACCACATGATATCACTTATATGTGGAATATAAACCTAAAAGCACACAGACATGAGAAACAAGCAGGGAGTCATGAACATGGACAACAGACTAATAGTTAACAGAGGGGAGGGGAGGAGGCAGGTAGATGTGGTAAAAGGGGTCAAATATGTGGTGGGAGAAAGAAATCTAACTATGGGTGGTGAACACATGATGTAATTATATATATATGCCTTAATGTTGAATTGTATACCTGAAACTTACTGGATTTCGTTAACCAATACACCATAAAAATAATAATAAATATATATACATATAACATATGAAAAGAAAAAAATAGGATGGCTGAATGGATGAGAAAACAATACCCTTCCTGACATATGCTGCCTATAAGAGAGTCCCTGCAGATCAAAAGATATATATACTCAAAGGAAGGGACAGAAAAAGATATTTCATGAAAATGAAAATAAATAAATAAAACGTGGGGGTAGCAATACTTATACCAGACAATAAAGACTTTAAAACAAAGGCTCTAATATGAGACAAGGACCCAGTAATCCCACATCTGGGTATTTATCTAAAGAAACCAAAACACTGCTTTGAAGGACAAGTGGATTCATGTTCATTGCAGCATTATTTACAATAACTAAGATACGGATACAACCTAAGCGTCCACTGATGGATGCAATGGATAAAGATGAGGTGGTACACATATTCAATGGAATATGACTCAGCCATATAAAAGAATGAAATCTGACAACATGGATGGACCTAGAGGGTATTGTGCTCAGGGGGTGACACAGAGAAAGACAAATGCTATACGATTTCAGTTATATGTGAAATCTAAAGAACAAAATAAACAAAACAGAAATAAGCTTATAGATACAGAGATCATGTTGATGTTTTCCAGAACATATTGATGTTGGGGTGATAGCTGAAGGGGGGAAGGAATTAAGAGGTACAAATTGGTATTTACAAAACAGTCATGAAGATGTAAAGTATAACATAGGGAATATAGTCAATAATGTATACAGTAATAACTATGTATGGTGTCAGATGGGTACTAGATTACTGGGGTGGCCATTTCATAAGTTACAGAAATGTCTAATCACTATGTTGTACACTTGAAACTAATATAATATTGTATGTCAACTATAACTGAAAAATAAAATTATTTTTAAAAATCTATCAAAAAAGTTAAATATTTTTACTCGATTTTTAAATTCATACCTTATACAAATTGTAAGGTACAAAGAATGATAAAATAAAACAGCCACCTAGTACTACCATTCAGCTAAGAAATGAAATACCACCGACTGAAATTTCCATGTGCCTCTCCCCTAATTATATCCTTTTGTTCTATCAGAATTTAAATTTTTACATAAAAGAATCTTTATCTAGCATTCTACTGCTAAAAATTTAACCTACAATTAGACATGCAAAGAATATCAATACGTATAAGCCTAGAAACAATATGAATGTCCATTAAGAGACTAAATTACCAAGTAGCCAAGAGACAATGTAATACATGCTGTTTTTCTCTCTACTCAAGTTTTTACAGTGTACATTTATCACATTCAAATGAGTAAATTTAATCATTCATATTTATCAATTATTGAAGAAAACATTCATTCTTCTTTCCTCTAAAGTCCCATAGCATTTAAAGAGTGTGCATCTAACAACTGAAAACAGTATACTGTCTACCTTGTGTTAAATAGTGTTTCGCTTGCATATACATTCTCTTCCCTAATAAAACTACTAGCTCCTTGCAGGCCTTTGTCTTACGTCTCTTATTCTATATAGTACTCAACACAGAGCTACTTACCTAGCACAATAAACACCTTGTAAAAGTAATATAGGTTCATTGCAAAAAAAAAAAAAAAAAATCAAATACTCCCTAAAATTTAAGTCCTCTGAACTTGTATCTTCAGAAATAATAGTAATTTGCTGTGCAGTCATCCAACTTTTTCCCCATGCATGTTAAAAAGATTTATACAACGCAATTTTTTTAATAGAAATAGGTGACACTACACATAGTATACAGTTGTTTTTTAAATTTAATATACATTAGATAGCTTTCCACTTTGGTATATGTAAACTGAACTCATTCTGCAGAGCATTATATGGATTGTAATAGGCAGACTAATGACTCTCCCCACCCAAGATGTTCATGCCCCAAAACTTAGAATCTGTGAATGTATTACCTTATATAGAAAAAGAAACTTTGCTAAAGATATGGATCTTGAGATAGGGAGATTATCCTGGATTGTCCAGTGGGGGACCCAATCTAATCACATGAGTCCTTAAAAGCAGGAAATCTCAGAAAGATATAATTAAAGGAGGAAAGGCATCCAGAAGCCAAAGAATGAATAAAATTAGCCCCTAGTAGCTGACAATACCATAAACTGACAACGAGAGAAGAAACAAGGAGATCTTAATTCTATAACTGGCAAGGAACTAAATTCTGCCAAACTAAAATAAGTAAGGAAATGGATCATCCCCTAGAGCCTCCAGAAAGGAATGTGGACTTCAGCCTGAGGAGACATGTGTTGGAATTCTGCCCTATACAACCATAGGAGAATAAATACGTATTGTTTTAAGCTGCTAAAGTTGTAGTTATTTGTTATGGCAGCAACACGTGGGCATGTGGGTTGTTTCTAATTTTTTTTTATTACAAACAATACTGTAAGAATAACTATATCTGTAGCTTTGTACACTGAGTATTTCTTCAGGATAAATTCCTAGAAATGGAATTGCTAATTCAAACTGTGAACATTACATATTACAGTAGATGTCAAATTGTCCTCCAAAAAAACTAATTTGTACCCAGATCAACAATGAATGTGAGTGCCTGTTTTGCCACAATGAGTAATACCATCTATAAAAATTCATGAAGAAAAAAGGGCATTTTAACTTCAAATAAATACATGTATGAAGAATCACTTCTTTATCTTATTCAGCTTCCCTAATATTGTAGGAGTTACCAGTAAATTTTCATGAATGAACATATAGCAACCTATGTAAGAACATAAAACTGCTATGTCAAATGAAAAGTTGAGTTTTTCAACTTCAAAAAACCAAAAATGTACCACTTAAATAATCCAGATTTCCTCAATTATCCATTAATGATATAGCACCGATAAACTGTATAATTCCTGCTTTGAAGGGTTTTCAGTTTCCATTCAAACCTTCAAAGTAATTACTATGTGCTCAATTTTGAGTAGCTAATTACAAATGAGATATAGCTCTTGCTTTCTAGAACCTTATAAAAGGAAACAGGTTTCATAAATTATTACAAGGTGATAAGTCTATAGCAGATATATATACAGAAACCCAGAAACACCTGGCCACACCTAGATTTTATGTATGTAAATACATGTGAGTTGGGGGTGGGAAAAGCAGGGTACAGTCTGAAAAGATTTCCTAGGAAATGAAAACAGCTAAATTACATAGAAACTACTAAGACAAAAGCATTGAGAATTTTTTAGTGGCTCAGCCTTGCTGGATCACAAAATATAAACTAGAAAGGATTATCAGTGCAAAGTGCCTGAAAAGGAGAATAGATTTAACCCATTAAATAATGAGACGTCATCAAAGAGGAATGAAGCAAACGAATGAGGTGGTCAGGTTCATGCTGTAGATCAATTACTCTGGTAGCAGTAAGAACAAATGATGATGAGAGCCTGAAATAAGGCAGTGGCACTGAGGACACAGAGGAGGATATACACTGGATCTATTAATTTAAGAGAAAAAATCCATTCTTTCAACGTTTATTGAGCACCTACTATGTGTCAGACAGTCAAAAGGTGATATAAAAAAACTTCATTTGTACCAAGAAAATGCATCCCATGAATTTATAACATTCTAGAGAATCTGCAGCATATAGGAACCCTTTGTTTGTCCTATATTTTACTAAAATCTTCATGGCTGACTTTTAAGATAAAGAGAATAAATTCTTGTTCTACCTTACCATCTGATATAGCAGAATTTGATCACATCCTTTCTCAGCCTTTATCTCGCCTATCTTTACAAGGGCCTTTATAGTTTGTTTAGTTTCTACAGGGTACTTCTAATCATTTTTGTTACCATTTATTTGATAATTTATAGTGTCTCCTTTCTCCTCACCAAACTTAACTTTCTAATGCCAAGATTCCATTAGAAAAAAAAGACAAGAACGACATGTTCTACTCTCAGGAGTAAATTAGAGTCTAATTCTTTTATTCCCCTTCATCTTCTCCACCAAGCTATCAGAGTAAAGCCCAGTTTTACGATACAGATAATAAGAGAATAGGCCCTGAAGCCAGTATTACCTGGCTACAGACTCTAGTTCAACTTACTGTGTTATCTTCAGCAAATTCCTTATCCTCTCTGTGCCTCAGTTTCTTCATCTGTTAAATGAGGATAATAATAGCACCTACTCATATGGTTATATGAGTTAAAATTTAAAAATTGCTTAGTATGGTATCTCTCACATAATAAATGCTCAATAAATATTAACTATTATTACTCCTTGTAGTCTGAATGTCATTATGTGCTTGCTCCATAGCTTTAGAACACAACTCAGAATGAATTTTGCCAGTCTCCTAAATTGCAATCTTACCTTGGCACCAGCTAATTCCTTCATCATGAAGAGAGAATCATCAGCTCGTTCATCATCATCATCATCATAATTTGGAGAAGGAGCTCCCTCTGCTCCTTGCCTCAATAGGCTGCCACTTCCTCTAGGATCAAATGGATCTACCACAATGGGCTCAGTACCTTTAATTTCACATCGGCAGAAAGGACAGCCCTGGCCCTCTGATTCCTGCAGAGGAAACAGGAGATGGTAACAGACACATCTGAAAGAACTTAAAACATTCATTCACTAGGAAATACATTTTCTGGAGATAGGAAAAATAAATAAATAAAGGAATCTAAAGTTTAAAACCTACCCCACAAACCAGGCCATTCCTTTTACCTGTAAAGAATATATAATCCCCAATTTTTCAGAGTGCTTACACAGCTGAGAAAATGCATGATTTGGATTCATACCTGCCAGGATGTAAGACAGGATGTGCACATGAGGTGTCCACACGGCTCAATCTTTACATCCTTATCATTTTCAGCACATATTTTACACAGTTGGAATGTGGAGCCCATCTCACAGTATAGTTCATATTGTTCCTTCGATTTAAAAAAAAAAAATTAAGAGATTACTCGGTCTATTTCAAATATTTGTTGCATGACTGAATGATTATAGCTATAAATGCTAAAAACAGAAAAATTAAAGACTTACTTCCTATACAAATTCTTCTTACACAAAAGTTTCACAATAGCAGTCAATATTCTCCCATTAAACAGAAATCATCTAGTCTTGATCCTATTTTAAGCTACATGGTTTTATGAGAAACTACACATATAAATCCACTAATCTAGCCAATGGTTTAAAATTTAAGTGTTCTAACACTAAATACAATTCTACTGCCAATTCTATTAAGTATGTATAAAAGCTTGGCTCTAGTGATAATGGTTACAATATAAAACAAAACTCACCTGGGTCACTTTGATGTGGTCCTGGGGAGTTGGTTCACATAAGCCTGTCAAGTCGGGATTCTGATTTCGTCCATCAGGAAACAAATAGCTATAAAAAAATAACCAACCTTGGGATTTTATTGAAGCCAATAAATTTGCAAAAGTGATAAATTTTACTAATGCTTCAAAAAATAAATAACACAGAACAGTTCCAAAAAGATATTCTCCAAATACTGATATTCTTTTCTCCAGGCACAATGCCACAGGCTCTATCTTTTTAATCCAGGGATTGACAAACTTCTTCTGTAAAGAGACTGATAGTAAATATTTTAAGCTTAGTATACCACATAAGCCTGTGTCACATATTCATTGTAATTTTTTTTAAAAAAACAACAATTTAAAAAGGAAAAACTACCTCAGATGCAGGCTGTACCAAACAGCTAGCCCATGGGCCAGTTTGCCAACCTTTATTTTCATCTACAGATGAGCACAAAGTATAAATTCTTAATTTAAAATGCATTTGCTTTGGACCAAAGACCTGAAATACCATTGTTTACAAATTCAACACTGAGAGACACTAATTAAAAAAGAATGTTAACGAGAAGCAAATTAAGCTACTGAGATCACCCACCAGGAAACTTCTAGTATCAAACTGCTCTGACATTTGCGGAAGCACCCCTTTCAGTTCCAATGCTATTTACAGTTGGTGATGCATATTGGAAAACAAATTTTCCTAAATCACCTTAAACATAAATAGTTTTCTGACACCTGGTCAACTCTTAGTACTTTTAGTGATTACCAAATGATAATTTGAATTCCTGAAGGAATAGCAATTCTGGAATAAGAATTTAGTCATAAATATTAGCATAGATTTCAAAAGTCCAAAGCCTGAAGAAATGCTATTGAACCAAAATGTTAGGATGAAGGCCACTGAGCCCGCTGTCATGACGAGCAAACATCTAATCATTCTAATGTTGGCTAAATAACTGCTAACATTTTCTTCTCACTGGTATAATTTTAAATTTAATATAGACTTGAAAATATGTTAACATGTCAAAAAGGAGAAAGATAGTTTACTTATGGTAAAAACCAAAGTGGTAGAGAAATTTCACCCAAGGAATCCCTTTTAAATAAAAACAGAAGTCCTACAGAACTTGAAGGTCAAAACAATAGAACCTGTTAATATGTTTCATATATCTCAACCTGTAGAAAGAACCTGAAATAAAGTCATTAATGATGAAGTTTTATAGTCCCTAAGTTCCTACACTCTTGCAGATGGTGAACAGTAGGTACTCACAAGCCTTCCCTGAAGCCATCAATCAGTGCTTGGAAGAGAGGTTTATTGTGAGGGATTGTCTGAAGAATGTTCCCATCAGCAGTGACATACCCAATAGCCCACTGACCCAGACGAGTACAGCTCAGCCGGAAAATGTAACTGAGAACAGAGATAAACAGAATTTTGAATACATATGCTTATATTAGGGTAGAAGACAAGATGGACAAAAATCATAAGGCAATTCTTGAATGACTCCATACCAAAAACCAAAGACATATAAGCCCAACTCTTAAGTGGCTTGAAAGCATTTACCAAATCATAGGATTTGAAAGAATCAATTCCTTTGATAAACAGGCTGCAGAAACACTGCCACTGGAAAACTAATAAAAGGTTATGTTTTCTCTATTCTAACAAAGGTCACAAGAGAATAAAATTCAGGAGAATAAACCTCTTTGATTCATGGCACTGACCTGCCAGGTTTGTGAATGAATTTCTGGAGCCGAGCTTTTACTTCATCGTATGTCAGGAAAGCCATGTAACCAGGATGAGTTACAGCAAGACTATTCCAGTTCCTGAGCAAAGAGGACCAGGGCTAAGGAGACAAGAGATCGATCAAACCATCTGGCTCAAGACATACACATCAGCCTCAGAGTAACGAAGAACAAAGGAAAACAACCTCAATTCTCAATTACGAACTCTCCATTTACTGTTAAATTTCCAATTATATTGAGACTTTGAGGGAAGACAAATAAGTTTGGGAGATAAGAACTCTGAAAAGCTAAAAAAAAAAAAAAGAACATATCTTCATAGGGAAAAATTTAACTTTACAAATGAAATTCAAGAAATTTTAAAGCACTTCCAACTAACAGTAATGAGGTTAAATAATAACAAAAAACAAAAATAGGGCAGAGACTCCACGTGCAACTGAGAAGTTTCAAATAAAGGATTATGCAAATTGACATATATACACATTATCTTTAGAAAAAGAAAAATGAGTTCTTTTTGAAGCATCAATACATCTCAACAGTCAATAGGAGCAAAGTTGGAAACATACATAATTGTCTAATAACAGAGAACTGATTAAATACATCATATTATAGTCCCGTACCATGTAACGACATTTCGGTAGATGACTGAACACATATACCATCGTGGTCCCTTAAGATTATAATGGCACATAAAAAAAGTCCTATCATCTAGTGACATCATAGTTGTCATAATGTCATAGTGCAACATATGTGTTTGTGGTGATGCTGGTATAAATAAATCTACTGCACTGCAAGTCATATAAAAGTTTAGTGTGTATAATTATATAAAGTACATAATACCTGATGATAATAAACAACTATGTTACTGGTTTATGTACTTACTATACTATACTTTTTATCATTATTTTACTGTGTGCTCTTTTTTCTTAGAAAAAAAGTCTGATGTGAAACAGTATGCTGTGTTATGTCAGTAGTCTCCTACATCTTATGTTTACCATCTCCTGATTGCATCATTTTCTCTTGTGCTGTATAGTCTCATGTCAGTTTATAAATTTAATGTAGCCTAAGTGTACAGTGTTTATAAAGTCTACAACAGTATACAGTAATGTCCTAGGCTTTCATATTCACTCACCACTCACTCACTGACTCAGCCGGATCAACTACATTCATGGTAAATGCTGCATACCATTTTTTATACCAGATTCTTCCTGTACCTTTTCTATGTTTGATACACTAATACTTAACCACTGTGTTACAACTACCTACATGTACCTACCTACCAACTTTCTGGCCAGTATTACTCAAAGATATATTAAACCTGTACAGTAATATGCTATACAGGTTTGTAGCCCAGGATCAACAGACTATACCAATAAGCCTAGGTGTGTATTAGGCTGTGCCATCAGGTTTGTGTAAACCCATTCTCTGATGTTCACATAAGGATGGAATTGCCTAATGATGTGTTTCTCAGAATAAATTATTAAGTGGCATGTATACCCATTTTCTAGACATTCTACTATTATTAAAATGATGCAAGAAAAAGAATATTTAATAAATGTGAGGACAAGAAAGCAGATTGTATAGTTACTATTTTTAACAAAAAATACTGTATGTGTATATATATGTATATATACATGTATGTATATCTATATACAGGGTAGTTTTAATTTTCTTGCTTATAGTTTCTAGAATGAACAGAAATATTTTTATAATAAGCAATATCCTAAGTGTTATTTTTTAAAAAGCTTTCTCTTCAGAAAAGCAGTAATAACTACTTTAGCCAACTTTTTATAATCTTACCTGAAAGAGTCGTGTAAAGATGTCAAATTCAAAAACTGAAATATAATCATTGCAGGTCAGATCAATAGTGGATTTCAGAGCCATGGCCTCCAGCCCAGAACTGATGGGATGTACTTCATGAAGAGCCTGTCGGAAGCTCTTCCAAGGGACTATTGTCCTGGGGTAGGAGGTGGATGAGAAGGCACAGAGTGAGGTAACAGATAATTATGGGTATTGCTATAATCAAGGAAAAGATAGCCACATTAAGCTCTCAATATCAATTTCGATTCTCTTAAAGAAGCTGAGCTATATTTTGGATTGAGAACAGAAAAGGAGTAAATGACATATTTCTTAACTTTCTAATGAGTAAATTAATAGAGAAGTCTTTTTCCACTATTCTTTGGCAGAGTGTCACAAATTAATCTCCTTTCTCATCTTTCTTCAGACATTTGTTTATATTAGATAAGCACACAAAGACAGATGAGATTATTCTTTTGGTATAATAAATGTAATCTGTGGCCAGACCTTTATTAACTAAAAGCTTGTGTTTAAGCCAACTTTTTAAAACCATGTAAAACATCCTGAGTTCTCTGAGGAACTCACACTATCAAGGACTACACAGGAAGAAATAGGCGTAAGGTATAGGAAGAATGGAGTTCTGATAGAGATGAGGAAGAAATTATTTAACATGAGTGATTAAACCCCAGATAAGGCTAGGAAGAGATACTATGCGATTTCTCTTTCCTAAGATCTTTAAAACAAATAAATAAAGCCTCTGAAAAGCTCATGTATTCACCTGCCTGAAAATAAGAGAACAAATGGTATTCTAAACTCTTTTCTAATGTAGTTATTAAAGGAACAATGTTAAACTTATCTCCATCCTCTTCAACTAGGTTTTTTAAAATTGCTAATTATTCTATATTTTATATGTAAACATTTTTCTAAATAAAGAAAGCATTTAAAGGGAGACATTAGGGTCTGTATATTCAACTCAAAAAGTTTACTGCTTTCTTCTACCTTTCCAGTCCTTTGATCTAAAATTTTAGATACATAAGCACATTTATATTAATACTTAAAAACTCATAGATCTACATAATTTAAAACTTTGTACTTTATACTACAATATAACAAAGTGAAAAGACAAGCCATGGCCAAGGAGAAGATATTTGTAATTCGACAAAGAATTAATACCTTAGAACAGAAAAAAGACAACTTAATAGGAAAATGGAGAAGTGTGGAAGAGGAATAGGCAAGTCAGAATAAAAATCCTGATTACCAGTCACAAATGAGAAAAGATGTTCAACCTCCCATGTCATCAGGAATATAAAGCAAAATATACCAACTCAAATTACTAGTGTTAACCAAATTGCAGAGCTACTGGAATTGGTGTACACTACTTATGGGAATATAAACTGCGACAACCACTTTGGAAAACAATTAGGCAACAGTTGGCAAAGAAGATATGAAACCCCCTGACTCATCAATTCCACTCCTAGGTATGTAACTATAGAGAAACTCTTGCATATGAAGACAAATACAATTTTGTTCACTATAGGACTATTTGCAGTAGCAAAATAATTTGAAATCTGAATGTCAATTAACAACATAATGAATGGGGAGAGGAAGGGAAGTGTATTCAAATGACAAGCATGGGTTTCAACTGAATCTGCTGAATTTCTTTAAAGGGGCGGGGGGCAGAAAATGTTAGCATTTACCAATGCTGGAAAGTAGGTATACACAAAATTATTCTTTTCCTCTATATTTTCCCGTTTTAAATATTTTACTAATTAAAAACTACAGTCCACAATACAAGCTTTAGTTCTTCATAGGGTTCAAATTCATTATTTTGAGACTTACTTTTCCCCAAAAGCTTTCCTCCAAAATTCTGCAGCATCTGCTTTAGTAATCCGAAATGTGTCTCCTTGAAAGAGTCCACTTGGAAAGATACCTTTTAGTTCTGCTAGCATGTGGCTGAAGATCAGGGACAGTTTGGTCAGGTTTCTCCTACAAATGATCAGAAGCATAATAATCAGAAACATAAAATTATTATCTTAAATGCACTGAATTCACCAAGTATATAATATATAAATATTAAAATACATTTATAAAAACCCTCTTCAAATATATTTTCTGGCCAATATCATTCAAAGATATATTAAACCAGGGGAGAATAAAGGAAAGAATGTGTGCTGACATTAAATACAGTTGAACCTTGAACAACATGGGTTTGAACTGCGTGGGTCCATTTACGTGCAGATTTTTTTTCAATATATACATACAGTACAGTAAATGTATTTTCTCTCCCTTATGATTTTAACATTTTCTTTTCTCTAGCTTACTTTATTGTAAGAATACAGAAGATAATACATATAACATACACATATGTGTTAATTGCTTATTTTATCAATAAGGCTACTCTGGTCAACAGCAGGTTATTAGTAGTTCAGGTTTTGGGGAGTCAAAGTCACACATGGATTTTCAGCTGCATGGGTCAGGGGTAGGCACCCTTAACCCCTGTGTTGTTCAAGGGTCAACTGTACTCTATATTACCATTGTTCAAAGAAGGGCTTCAGAAACTTTTTTTGCCCTAACATCATATGAAAGATGCAAATATAATAGCAGAAAGACCGTTCCATCAACTAGGTCCACTCCTATTCCCTCCATTCAAATAGATGTTATATAGTAAATAAGAAAAAAAAATTAACAATAATATGTTTTAAGGCTTTGAATCTTAATCAGGCCTAATGACTCTTAGCATAAATTAACACGAACAAATTTACCACTTTAGGATGACAGTAAGAGGATTCAACAAGTAAGTATAAGAACTTGTACACTGCTCTAACGATTCAACTCACAAGAGAAAAGAAATGCTAGAAAAGTAAAACATGTTATTTCCTGCTTTGCATAAGCTATATTGGATTTTTTAAATCATCATACAACTCATCCAAATAAAAAATAAATTTAATTTCTCAATAAAAAGACTATTTAAATATCCATACCTAAAAAATATTTTCACTAAATCAGACATGAAAGAGTTAAGTTTTACAAAAACAATGTCTCCTTAGTAAAAATGAAATGTTAACATCCACACAATGTAAAATTTTCTATGTAAGTGCATATGCTACTACTGTTTTAACAATTAGTAACTCAATTCTTTTTTTTAGTTAACTTTATTCTAATAATCTCTAATGGATATGAATTATTAGGATGCCACACAATACCAATTTAACACACCAGATAACTCCACTTTTAGATATGTACTTTATTCAATTTATCTTTAATGGTAATATCACACAGAACAAGATACAGATGCTTTAGATATTGTTATACACTAAATCAGCTTCTGATTACACTTGCTTATTTTCTCTTGCCTCAATAATTAGTCTTTATGTATTAAAAAGTCTATTCTTGTGATACAGGTGGACCATAAAATTTCGAGTCAATTTGTGATCAAATTTTATTACCTAAAAATTCTCTTTAATGGAGAGAAACTTTCCTTTTTTATACTATACTGGAGCGTCACAGTAAGTCCCATCTTTGTCTATCCTGGATAAAATACTGCACTAAAGTAACCAAGTTTCTCTAGTCCTAACTTTTCTGCTAAATGCTGCTGAAATCTTTCCAGTCAGCTTACCAACAAATCAGCTTCAGTTTTTTTATATTTGTCTTCTTGTATCTGTAGCAAGTTATTTTCTTTCTAGTTTCCTATTTACTTTCTGAAAGCGTCTATAGAAGTGATAAAAAAAATCTTTGAAGATAGTCTAAAATAATTCATATGTTAAATAGCTCAAGTGTAAGACAAAAATACAAGCACTTATTCAATGCCTAAACTCCATTAACTGTTTTCCACATTGTACTCTGAGATCCTTCATTTATTGCTGCTTAGGACTTTTACTATTTTAAAAATAAAAATAGAAAAGATCAAGAATATATCACAGAGGGACTCTGAATCAAATAACTTGGTAGAAAATCTGCAAAGCACAAATCTTCAACAAGACACCAGACTGCACAGTGCACCGAGCCTCAATATTAATATAACATTCTGCCAAAGGTTAATTCTTAAAGATAGGTAGGTGAGAGTCCAATACCTTAAGATATGCTAACCTGTCAAAATCTACTATGTATAAAGAACTATGCTAAACTGTACAGCAAAATAATGTATAATATGACAGAAAAAATATATATATCACACTTCCTAGATTACAAAAGAGTTCTTTCCAGAAAAAAAGTTTTGTGTCTTACTTCTTCCTGAAAATATCTTTCCTGGTTTTTCCAATGGTGTCCTCTCTTGGTTCTCTCACTTGCTTTTGTTCTTCTTTTGCCTTTTCTTCCTATTCTCTTAATAGAGCTATTTCCCAAAAATTTGATCTCTGCTATTTTCCTTTTAGTCTCAAGGCTTCAAAAACTACTCTGCAGACCATTCCCAAATCTTAGGCCTTAGTAGCTTTCCATCTGCCTACATTTCTCCATATAAATGCTAGCCACTTCAAAGCAAGATGTTAAAAATTAAACCAATCTTCCTTCTCAAATCTGTTCTTTCTTCATGTTCCTTATTTCTCTATTTCATGACAACACCATCTTACTTTCAACAAGTTCAAAACCTTGGACTCATCTTGACTTCTTCCATTTCCGTATTCTTCATTCTCATTTGTCAATTTGTGGACCATTATCAATCCTACCTTTGAATTACATTATTATTCTAATATATACTCCTTGCTACTGTGTTCACCTACCTACCTCATAATTTAAACTTCAGTCTTTTTCTATGCACGTTCAATAATACCACATATAACTTCTTTTAAGGAAGCAAAATGACAATTTCCACAGTGCCAATGGGACAAAATCCAAACTCAGCTTTGATTTTAAGACTATCCACTGACATGGTTCTAACCTACCTTTCTAGCTAATTTCTTAGTTCTTCACTAGTATATTCTAGCCAAACTGAATAGTTCACCTTTTCTTATATGTACTACTATATGTATTAACTTTTCCTACCTCTGATCTTCTGCTTGTTTCGCTAGTATGAAATAAGACCCAGCTTAAATGTCATTTCTTAAGAAGCCAGCTAGAAGTAATAAACCCCTAAAATACTCTCAGCATTTTCACTGCAGTTCTCTTAGTCACCTGAACCCATTCTGTACTATAGTTACTTGTGTGCACAAGAGCTGAATCCATTTTGGGGGCATCTGGCACAATTTCTAACCTTTACTATACCTTCAGAAAACATCTGACTGCCTACAATATACTAGGCACTAAAAATGGATACAATGAACAAAACAAAATTCCTGGTTTTATGACATTTAAATTCCCATGGGAGAGTATCAGCTGGTGAAATAAAAGTGCTTTGAAGAAAAATAAGACAGCTTATGAGAGAGTCATATAGGGTTGCTATTTTTGAGAGCATGATCTTAGGAACTTCTCTGAGTGTTAATTTTTAAGCCAAGTCTGAAGTAAAGACAGGAAGTGAGTCTTGAGATGTTTGGGCCTTGGTCAGCATCTTTGACTCTTCAAATAATTTTCCACTGAGAATCTACCAGGTATCTAGCACTATGTTAGCTAGACCAGAGATAAAATACAGATACCAAAAAATAATGGACAGAAAACTTTCTTAATTTGTGAAGTAAGCCACAAAAAAAGGAAAGCTATTGACCATAGGATATAACGGCACCAGGTACCTAAGAGTAGTTCAAAGTGCTGACTAAAATAGTTACTGAAAATCAATTTAAGACACTTTCCTACTCAAGGATGCATCCCTCCAAAACGCCAGCTTACATTTCTTAAAACCAACAGAGATATGCACTATAAGCATTACATTTCTTAAGAGGAAATAAAGAATCTATAAAAGCCCATGAGTCAGAGCACGCTGAAATTCTGTTCAATGACATTTTAAGGCCTTAGGCTTATGCCTCAGTGTCTACAGTATACAGGGTAGAATTTAATCAGCAGAATCTGTCTAAACATGTGAACTTAGAATTAAGACATGACAGATATATTTGGGCTTCTTACAAAGTAATCAATACTTCTCAAAATTCTCTCAACAGTTACTTCTTATACAATATGTTCAAATAATTCTCCAGAGATCCGCAAAAGAACAAAACACTGTCGTTTTTTGTAAATGCCCTCAGGAAAACCTTTCTTCATTTCTAGTAGTAGCAAGTAATACAGGTTTTTCTTTAACTATGAGAGGTTGTTTTACTACCTTTAACTCTAAACATCTATATCCAAGCAACTAAAATTTTACTCTATAGCTTCCATATTCCTCTTCCCCTCTCACAACTTCATTAATCAAATGCTGATTCTGTATGTAGTGTTGTTATTTTTTTTTATGTTGCAAGTCTTGTCAGTTCTTTTCCCCCTACCTCAAGTTCTACTCTAAAGTCGGTGTACCTCAAGCCTAAAATTAAGGTATATACATTTTCTGTACATAATTTCAGGTAATAAGGAACTAAGATTATATATTCAACAATACTTAGAAATATTAAAAATGAAATAAGCATTTATAGCTCCTGTTTTAACTTCAAAAGTTAAAAAACAAAAACTTGATAAGAATCACATCACCATTTCTATAAATCAAGCCATGAATGTTGAAAAGTAGCCTTTATATGAATATGAGAAAAAGAAAACTCTTCAAATGATGTTGACAAGTGAGCTTCCTACTTCATGAAATACTGGCGGGAAAAAAGAAAAAAGAAAAAAAAGCTATCTTGTAACTCTTGGCCACAAAGTACTTTGCAGAGAAAGAGGAAATGGAAAAAAAAAAAAAAAGTATGGGGAGATACATTAACCCCTAATATTAAAATGTATTGATTGTTTAATAAAAGTACTGAGAGTATAACCACTTTCTTGTTTTAATGAAAATCTCTTAAAAGTACAATAACCGTTTCAAGAAGAAAAAGATGGTTGAGAAATGAATATTAAGGGACTGAGGTCTTCTAGAAAAAAAAAACGATAACCTGTAAAACAATTAGTCTAATGTTTTGTAAAGATATTCTCACTTAGGTTCATTTTTTTGAAACTCCATTTTGACATTGAGATAAATTCTAATTGACAAGCATGCTTTCTTTATTCCTTCTACAAAGAAGTACCTGACAACTAGACATCTAAAATATATTTTGTGATTTCCATTAACTTACTGTGTCCTTGGGCAGTTATTTAACCTCTCTGGGCTTAATGCTCTGTTGCCTCAAATGGAATATAAGGAAGCTGAAACCAATTACTCTTAAAAATCTTCCCAAGTATAAAAATGAATAAATGTATGCTATATCATTGATTTGAAATTGGAAAGAAACCTTAACTTTGGCAATTTAATTTCATAAGAGGGTTGAAGAAGAAAAAACAAGAGAAAAAGCTAGTACTTATCCTTATATGACCTAAAACTAGAAATTATAATACCCACGAAATAATTTTTTAAAGTATATTTTATTCCTGCCTGCAAAAATTTTAAATGAATTTATATCTTATGACATTTAAATGAACAATTCATTATATAAACTATATATAGGGCTTGAAAATTAATCCAATCTGATAAACTACTGTTATTTACTCTGACAGGAGAGACTGGCTAAATCCCAGAATATGTTAATTATTTTACTCAAAGAATTTTATAATTTCTGAAAAAATAGCACAGAACATCAAAAATCATCTTAGCCATTTCAAAATATTCTCATGTGAAAACTGTTCAAAGACCCAGAAAAGTCTGATTTTTAAAAAGAGAAGCAGAACTTTCTTTTTAAAAACAATTTTGTTAACTGTAGAATCTAAGTGATAGGTATATTCTTTCAACTTTTCTGTATGTTTGAAAAATTTCATAATAAAACATTGGGAGAAAAGCCCCAACAATTTACGCTGAAATCTATTTTTAAAGTATTCATGAACCTAATAATGATCCTGTACTTCCAGTGAGAAATTTTTAAAATGATTAACATTTTTAATACAATGATAAACAACCTGATACCATTTTGGAGTTATAAAATATTAACAAAATGAGGTCACGATATAACCCATTCTTTGCCATTCAGCCATGGTGTGGGCTGAAGAACTCATATAGACAATGACAAATTAATTATATTGCTGAATGGTGAAATTATCAATGCTTTTAAGTATTTCATTTAGTGGTGCCATTTCAGTGATAACTACACTGCTTACCTTTCAGTAAACTCCAAAAACCTTACATACAAACGCTAGTGTCATCCAAAGAATGCTGAGTGAGAACATACTGAGATGACATTCAACTCAACAGCAGCATCCTATACTCACAGTAATCAGCTTTAAAAATAGATACAACGGAATTTCTTTCAACAAAAGCTTCACAGGAAGTCAATGAAGTACTGTTTAACTCTTATCTGCTTAAACTGCTTTTAAAAAGAGTAAAATAAACAGCATCACTTACAAAAGGAGTTCTAAGCTAATATATCTAAAAATACCAATAATCTTTTTTACTAAAAACATATTAAGTATAAAACTGATACTATACACATTGTCCTGCTTTTGAGACCCCTAAGCTACATGGTAACAGATTACCATCACACAACATTAATAAACTAGAACATCTTGAGCTGTTTCACAGAATTCTAAAGCTAAAGGAATGCTTCTAATTCACCAAGTATAAGGAAAAGCAGCAGCCCACATGATAATCTCCAGCACTCCCCTCATACTTTCATCAAATTAATTTTAAAAGTGACCCAATCTCCTTACTCTCCCTACAGGAAAATCTTCAATGGCTTCCCAATAACCACCAAAAAATTCAAATTACCCAGTTTATAAGTCAAAGATCCTGATTCACCTTTCTAAATATATACTGCTCAACATTTTCCAAAACATTCTATCTTTTCCCATTATAGCCTTTCCAGGTGGCCCAGTGATAGTGTTACAAAAATATATGCCTCTCTCCATCTCTTAACAGTTAATGTTAAAAGCTTATATATATGTGTCACTTTGCTAAACTACATGTATTTTCATTTAACTGTTAATAATGCTGTGCAGTAGGAATTATCCTATTTTACAAATGAAAAACAAAGACTTAGTGATATTAAATAACTTGTCCAAGGTCATAAGAGCTAGTAAGTAGCAGAGCAGGTCTGTCTCATTCAAGAGCCCAGGATCACTTGTTATGACACAGTATTTCCTTTCCAGTAACTATGGTTACTGAAATCCTGTCCATACAAAGTTGATTTCAAATGCTATTTCCTTGGTGTGTATGTTGGGGAAGACAGGTTTACCAGTTCATTTAGTATCTACACTCCAACACTGTACACCTTCCCACTCCACCAATAGCATCTTGTCCATACTTTGCACAGGCTCCATCAATGCCTACTTTCTATCATTTGTCTTATTCCCTAGTTGGATGACAACTCCTTAAGGGCAGGGCAATCATGAGCACACTGCCTTGCACTTAACAGTCATGCAATAAAATCTGTAGCTTGAATTGGAAAATATAACTGATTTTTTTCAATAAACTTTTCATTTTGGAATTTTAGGTTTACAGAAAAGTTGCAGAGATAGTACAGAGTGTTCCCATACACCCCTCATTCAGTTTTAGTTTCCCTTAATATTTCCATTAGTGTGATAATATCTGTCAAAACTAAGACACTAACATTAGTTAGTCCTGTTAACTAAACCTAGATTTTTACTAAGTTTCACCAGGTTTTTCTATTAATGTCCTTATCTGTTCCAGGATCCAATCTAGGATACCACATTACATTTATTCATCATATCTCCTTAGTCTCCTCTGGTCTGTGACAGTTTTTTAGTCTTCTCTTGTTTTCCATGACCTTAATGGTTTTGAGAATTACTGGTCAGGTATTCCGTAGAACTTTTAATTTGTGTTTAGCTGATGTTTTTCTCATATTTTGACTGAGGTTATGAGTTTACAGAAAGAATACCACAGAAGGGAAGTGCCCTTATCATATCAGGGGGTACATAAGCCCACATGACATCACTGTTGATACTAACCTTGACCACTTGCTTAAGGCAGTGAGTGTTTGCCATGCATCTCCACTGTATAGTTACTACCGGAAAATATTTTCACAGATATATTCCTTCTCTCCTAACTCACTTAACCCTTTTCCCATTTGCCCAAGAATACTCGCCAGAAGCACTTGCCGCTGCAGTATTTACTCTGAGATAACTCGCAGATTACAGTCCTAACCTTACCCCCAAAGTTTGCCACAAAATATCTCACTTTTATCATTTTTTTACAACGCTCTAGTATATCAATAGTTTTTGGAAACAAATGACGCCATTCTATGTATAGCATTCCAATTTTAGTAGTGGTATTTCCAGTTACAAAATACAGTAATTCTTGATTGCTGATAATGTCAAATCCTAGAAAACGTAGCATTCCTCACATGATGCTAAATTAACATCATTCTCGAACAGTTGTTAGCTTAAGATTCATTTGATGAATCCAATTTATGCATACATTTCTGTTACATTAGAATTAGAGACAAACTCTATTTAGAAATACTCCCAGAACAGTTTTTATATTTTAATTTCACACTGAAACCAGTGAGATTTGCTTTAGCCTCAAAGAGCATGTTTATGTAAAATTAACGCTGGCAGTGAGCTGTACTTTTTTTTCTAAACAGGAAATAGGTTAAAACTGATCCCTTATACTAGAGTCAATATTTTTAAACAATTAATGTGATAGATTTGTATTAAAGCACTAACTATCAAGGCATGATATTTATAAGTTAATACCTTTGGTTTTTAGTGTGGTTAAAAAAAAAACAAAACAAAAATAGCTTTAAAATCACAGTGAAAAGCTACATTAACTTTATGGTGCTATTACATCATTTCTAAAGAGTTCAAAAATATAATAAGATTTCTCTGTTACTCAAAATAACCTCTGACTCAACCCAAATTCTGAAAGACAACTATGTAAATTACATACACTGAAGCATTTGTCCACAGCTAAAAACATATTAACCCTGAGAACTGGTTACTAGTTCTCTTTACTAATTCCATAAGAATTATACAGTATATCAGTAACGTAATGTAGAAACCTCCAAAAATTCTCATACCCTCCCTACAATAATAAAAAACACCAATCACCTTTCAGAAGGCTCATCTCATGAACTTAAAAAATAAATGTAAAAGTACATAGACAAAACAATTTATATTGAATAGGAAACAGCTGTAATGGAATCTAATTAAATATGTAGAAAGTCGATTTAGTTATCATTAATATTTAACTCCTGAGTACATGACACAGCAGACATCCATTTTCACTTAAACATAGGATTTCTCTAAACAAATATAGAGTACCTACTAAATTCTGCTACTCTTAAAACCTGGGAAAGAACATGGAATTTTCTTTATCTATCTGAATCTAGAACTGTTTGAAGGATCAAAAGCAGAGAAGACTTCATCACTGCCATTTTCTTTAATGCATTTCCATTAAAAATAATTCTCCTCAAGTTCGAGATTCTGTGTATAAAACTCTGGTATTAGTATTTTAGTTAGTAGTACTTAGTATTTAGTAGTATTTTACTAAATTCAACATACTTTTAAGAAACTTTAAACAAAGACAATGTCAGATAATGTAGTAAAAAGAAAATCTTCCTGGACCTGTCTAGCTGGTTGGTTATCAAAGCAGACTAACACACTTGGGTAGAATTTGGCAAACTAAACAAAAAACCAAGTGTCACAAGAACATGGGTGAAAGAACCACTAACTAAAACTAGTATAATTTAGGAGGCATCCTGGACTTGAAGGAAAAACAGAATTTCAGTAGACAGTATGGGAGGGAAAGGGATTCTAGGCCAAGGGAATGACTTAAGCAAAGGCTCAGTAAAAGAGTGCAGGGAGGGACTGGCAAATAGACTGGTGTGTCTAGAATGTAGAATCATAGTAGCATATGACAAAACTGAAAAACGTCAGCGGGACTCAAAATGTAGACATACACTCTCAGTGTGAGAGATATTACAAATGCAGTGGGAAGTCATTAGTCATTTAGAAATGGGAATGATATCCAATCCGTTTTAAGGCCATAAATGACAGCAGTATGCAAGATGAATTACAAGGGAAATGACAAAGCAGAGAAATCAATTAGGATAATACTGCAGTAGGAAGGTAATGGGAGCCTGAATATGGGTAGTAAAATAAGACAGATGAGAGATACTGCAGAAGTAAAATCAAGATGAGATGACTGAGCAGAAGGCAAGAGATGATGAACCTGAAACTCTGAACCCGAGCAACTGGGAGAACCTTAAAAATATATATTAATAAAAACTAATACTTTGAAAGGACAAACTATGTGTCAGGCATTTTGCATATTTTATTATTTAATTCTCATTCACTATCCTATAAGATAGATTCCACTATTACTTCCATTGTTTAGATGAAAAAACCTAGGCTTAAAGAAGTTAAGCCAAGAATGAATTCCAGTAGTTCGTGCTTGTCACCACTACATAATACTAACTCAGGGAACACAAAAGAGGAAGTTGGTTTGCTAATGAAAAAGATACATTCTGTGTTCAGACATGAGTGTGACATGTCTGAAAGATATTAATATGACAATGTCTCCTAGCAGGCAGCTGAGGAAAGAGGCAGTAAGTAGAGAAACAGATTTGTGAATAATCTCTATTAAGACTACAAGTTGGGAATAGAACTGTCTGCCTGCTCACACAAGGCAATCAAAATGAAATGGAGTTTTTATCAAATTGGCTACCTTAAATTTACACAGTGTTATATGTCAAGTGTATCTCAATAAAAATTTAACAAATTTAGAAAATGTGAAATGGAGCTTTGAAAAGACCTGGAGTTTGTTTCCCTCATTGGGAGGAGTATGGGAGTAGGTAGGATGGAGTTAGAACAGAAAAGAACAGCAGTAGCAGTCTTCTCTTATAAAAAGCAGGACAAATGCATGTGAAAGATATATGGAAGTACAGGGCAGTCAATGACCCAAGTAGGTTATATTTATCTTTATAAGAAAATCATGCTAAGTTTTTTAGTTGTTCTCACATAAGGCAGAAATTCAGCAGTATCTATCATACTTCTTAATAGGAAAACATATGGAACTTGTATATTAGAGCCATTATACAAAAATAAACAGTATTTACTAAGTTCACTAAATTCAGTAAAACATGATAAAATTTCAATACTGTCAAATGGGCAGAGTTATAGTCATGAATTGGGAAAAATAATACATAAGAACAGATAATAAGTGGAGAAAAAAATCACAAATGTATCTTGACTAGAATAAATTTAAAAGCTATGTAATAGTGTTAATTTAAACCTATCGTGATGAATCAATAAAAATGTTCAGAATGCACAGTAGTGGAGACAACAAAAAATATAAAAGGTAACAATAACAGAATACAATTAACTCTAATAATTTTCACAAATTTATTCATTCCATAAATACTGAGCGTCTACTATACGGCAAGCACTGTTATTACACTAAATGGACTATTCCAAACCCTAGGTAAACTTGAAACCATTAAATGTAGTAGGGTATCAAAATCCACTCCTCACCTTTACACACAGTCATACAAGCATGTGTGCAAAACATGCACATTACACCATGATGGTACTGCAGAAGAATTTTTGCTATATATTCCCTGTAAAAGCTAATTCTTATTTCCACAAACTTCGTAAATACAGAAAGAGAACTCATTTTGATTACTGCCATAATCAATGACCATGAGAAAGAAAACTACATGCTAATTTCACTTACCACTATAGATGAAAAAATCCTAAGTGATTATTAAATAGAATCCAGTGAAATATATATGTACAAACCAGTGTTTATTAAAACAGTGCAAAGACAGTTCACAAATTAACACAATTCACTGCAATTATGACATATAGCAAAAAAACCCACATGATTATTTCACAGAGCCAATGACCTTTTTATCTCCACCATAGTCCAGTTACAGTCTCAAAGTACCAGGCAGCTGGTTCTCAGTGGCACCCAAACTCATTCTTTAACTCATTGTCACACTCCTATAAAAACAGTGCAGGGGTGGGTTGGGGAGGTAGAGTCCATTCCCTAGAGCGCAGTTTCATGGTACAGCCAGCTGTGCCCCAACCCAAGCACTCCTATCCACAGGACACCAAGAAAATAGGAGGTCGGTGTGTCTTCTCATCCTTCCACCCTTGAATTTTAGTCTGATATTCACCTGGAGTCTACTGAGAATAAGTTCTCAAAAACATTTGCTGAATCAATACTTGCATAGAGAAAATATCAGTAGCCTTTAAGTTATGAGATTTTTTTTTAATCATGGAAAATATATATGACATAAAATTCACTATTTTAACCATTTTAAGGGTATAATTCAATGGATAGGATATTTCATTTAACACTTTTCTCTTTCTCATAACTTTTCAATGAGTGTACATATACACATTTTTTAAAAATCAACTATATGGGGAGGGGGAAAGGGGGCAGATGTTACATATGTGATGATAGAAAGAAATCTATGGACGGTGAACACACGATACAATATATATATGCCTTACTGTTGAATTGTACACCTGAAACTCACTGGATTTTGTTAACCAATGTCACCATAAAAAAAAAATAACAATAAAATTAAAAAATAATAAAGGATAAAAAATAAATCCAATACTTAGGTCCTGCTTTCTGTAAACCAAACGTTATTCTAAGTGCTTCCTAAATATTAACCTATTTATTGCAATACAACAATCCTATGACAACACTTTTAAATGAGATATCTAGGCAAAGAGAAGTAACTTGTCTGAGGTCATATAGATAGTAAATGGCAAAGGAGCCCAATCGGGTAATCTGGCCCAGACACACAAGTCTGTGTGCTTAACATCTAATTCTATACTGACTTAAACTCATTGCCCAACAGTACATGTTTACTGAAATGTAAGAGTGCCACTGAGTGAAAATAACTGAGAAACTACTACAAAGCAATACCTTAATCAGTCAGGATCTACAATTAAGATCTAATCTATAGAACCCTGATCTAATGATTAAAATATTAATATTATCAGTTATATATAGACCTAAAGAGCCCTGCACAAAGGTTCATGTCAAGAGAACTTAGCTCCCTGTTAACACAAAAGACAATGGAAGACTTTCTTCCTAAGTGGCTTTCTAATCATGCTCTTTGCAGTTAGGGCAATAGAATAAAAGGGATCACGATTATCTATCTGGTTCAACTTTACAGAGAAAATAAAATATTCAACTAATTATTTTAAATGTAAATAATCTGAGAAAAATACCATAAGAAGAATGAAACAAATTAAGAAATATTAACTCTGAACACTTCAACCTGGATTTCAACCACCTAGATACATTTTATTAGGCACTAAGACAGATGGGTGTTTTGCATGTAAAAGGAGTAGAGGGACGTTTAAACGAAGAGATGGAAAAAATGCTAACAAATGTTTTTTATTCCATTTGTTTAACAAATTTAATACACTGGATTTAAGCTTTCTGAAGAAAACATATATTGCAAGTTCAATATACAATAAGTAAAAAAAAATTTTAAATAGGTTGCCAGGATTAAAGTTCACAATGCTTCTAACATTTTCATACTACTAGGTATCTCTATTAAGCATTTGCTACATTGTATACTATGGCCTGGCAAAAAAGACATTCTTGTAGCCAGCTTTTGAGCTTGTGCTTGAAGATTTGTAACTTATATGCAGTTTTAGACTTCACAAGTATTAAGGTTTTAAAGCAAGTCTTTGGTTGGCATGATTAAAGAAAAGTGATGAGAAAAAACTTTTGCGCATTCTACTTACTTGACATGCACTGCCTTCCTACCTCTCCATAATGCTCTGCTCTGGTTTTATAAAAGTTAACACTTGATTCTTTAAGGGGAGGCAAGGGAGGGTATCTTCACTGTTCCTCTCTCTAGGTGCATAACCAAGCTGATGTCCTATTAGAAATATTTTGAGTGAAATTCTCTCGTTATGTGAATACATAATTCTGTGGTAAACACACTACTGAATATTTTTTAGTTCAAAAGACATGCCTCTTAGAACATGTTTTAACTTCTCTAAGTTTATATAGTTTACTATTTCATATTGTACTTAAAGTGTAGCTTCCAGGGATCATTTCTGTAATACTGAATGAAATATATAGTCACTATTCCTTTATATTTAACGAAAATCAAAGTAATTGGTAAAAAAACATTTGGGAGATGAGCTTTAAAAAATAAAACAGGTTCTGGCACTTACCAGCTACATGTTTCTAAATCTATAAAGTAATTTAAAAAAAAAAAAAGTCCTTACAAAAAAATCAAAGGCCAAGTTAATTTTGCTCAACAGTAAATATATAGCACCTGGCAAATAGTGTTCAATTAATCTATGTGACAAGGTAGAGAGTGAATGAGGAAGACTAGACTAAGTTTTGAAATTTTCAGGTATTCAACAAGCATCTGACAAACATTAAATGTATCTGAATTTGGGGAAATCCCAAATTCAATTTTAGACTGAGACTCTTTTCAGCGAAGATGAAAATACAAAGACTGGGTCCCGGTCAAGATGGCAGAATAGGTAAACATTATGCTTGCCTCCTCTCAGGACCATATCAAAATTACAACTAAACTACAGAATAGCCATCATTGAAAATCACCTGAAGTCTAGCTGAACAGAAGTCTTACAACTAAGGACATACAGAGGAAGCTACCTCAAGACTGATATGAGGAGCAGAGACAGAGAACAGGTTGGTCCCACACCGACGTGACAGTTAAAAAATCAAGATAGATATCTCAGCTGTGGAGGTTCCCCCGGAGGAGTAAGGAGTCCAGACACACTCCAGGCTCCCCAGCCTGGGGCACCAGTGCCAAGAAGAGAAGTATCCACAACTTCTGGCTGTGAAAACCAGTGCAAACTGGGACAAAGTGAGTCAGAAGGCTGTGGGAGTCCCAGGTGTTCCTCTTAAATGGCCCTCACACAGACTTAGTTGCTGATGGACTAACTTGCTCCGAGCTCCAGTGCAGAGGCAGCAGCTTGAAAGGCGCCAGGGACATACAGAGAGAAACGGAATTGTTTGGCTTCTGGGGCAACTTTCTCCCAGACAGAAGTGTTGGCAGAATCCATTGGCCCTTTGTTGAGCTCTCCCCACAACCCAGTGTACAGGTGCAGACTGACACCAATTCTGCGTCTCTATCAACCTGGCTAACACTGGTTGCCCTGGCCCTGATGATTCCCTGAGACCCTGCCCACCCAATCTGCTGACCCACCCAAGCCGCCTCCATACAAAAAACTTTTCCATACAAACGGTCTGTCTTGGTTCATGATGCAGACTGTACTAAAATCTCTCAAACATTCAAAAACCCAAACAGCATCTGGCTTTGGCATAGCCCCCATCTCTTACTGAACAGCCCCAAGCCCACTCAGCAGCAGCTGGTCTCGGTTTGTGGCTTGGCCTCTTACAGCACCTCCAAGATGGCTAGTGGTGGTAACCAACTGAAAATTGTTTGGTGCTTAAGCCAGATGGCCTAAGGTAGGGCACAAGCTACAGCTGAACTTGGCCTACATCAAACCCACCCCAAGAGGCCTCGCAACAGCACATCCCGGGGTCTGGAAACACTACTTAGAGCCAAATCTGAGGATGACCCCACTTAAGGACAGACTGGACAGGCACCACAGGGCCCTGCTAAAGCTAATCCTGCTCTGTGGGGTCAGCCCGTGCACAAAAGCTCCTCCACTGTAGTCACGGCAGTCCTCACAATTAGTCTAAGGGTATTGATCCCACTGATGAGCCAACAGCAACCAAGGCTCAACTATAATAGGAGGGCACATACAACCCATACAAAAAACATACCTGGAGCCCCAGCTCAGGTGATCAGAGAGAGTGCTCCACAGGCCCACAGGACACCTACTACATAAGGCCACTCTACTAACACCAGGAGACATAGCAGCCGTATGTAATAAATAGAAACAAATGCAGGGAGGCAGCCAGAATGAGGAGACAAAGAAACATGTCCGAAATAAAAGAACAGAACAAAGCTACAGAAAAAACAACAACAACAACAGAGACAAGCAATCTACCAGATGTGGAGTTCAAAACACTGGTTATAAGGATGCTCAATGAACTTAGGGAAAGAGTAGAGATGAACTCAGTGAGAACTTCAGCAAAGAGAAAGAAAAACACAAAACTAGAGCAGGAAACATAAAAAAGAACCAGTCAGAAATGAAGAATACAATAACCGAAATGAAGAATATCTTAGAGGGAATCAACAGTAGATTAGATGAAACAGAGAATCCAATCAGCAAGGTAGCAGAAAACACCCAAACAGAACAGCAACAAGAGAGAAAAAAAAAAGAATTCTAAAAAATGAGGATAGTTTAAGGGGACTCTGGGACAACATCAAGTGTACCAACATGCACACAACAGGGGTACCAGAAGAAGAGAGAGAGGAATTGAAAACCTATTTGGGGAAATAATGACGGAAAACTGCCCTAACCTGGCAGAGAAAATAGACAAACAAGCCCAGGAAGTGCAGAGTCCCAAACAAGGTGAATCCAAAGAGGCCACACCAAGAAACATCACAATTAAAATGCCAAAGGTTAAAGACAAGAGAGAGTCCTAAAAGTAGCAAGAGAAACCTGTTAGTTACCTACAAGGGAGCTCTCATAAGACTGACAGCTGATTTCTCATTGCAGGCCAGAAGAGGTTGGCATGAAATATTCAAAGTGCTAAAAGCAAAGGCCTATGATCAAGATTACTCTACCCAGCAGAGCTATCCTTTAGAATAGAAGGAAGGTAGAGAGCTTCCCAGACAAGAAAAAGCTAAAGGCGTTTCTAACTACCAAACAAGTCTTACAAGATGTTAAAAGGACTTCATTAAGAAAAAAAAATCGAAAACATGAATAATAAAATGGCAATAACTACATATCAATAATTATTTTAATGTAAAGGAATTAAATGTTCCAATCAAAAGACACAGGATGGCTGAATGGATAAGAAACAAGACCCTTCCCTACATATGCTGCTACAAGAGAATCCCTTTAGATCAAGACACACACAGACTGAAAGTAAGGGATGGAAAAAGATATTTCATGAAAATGGAAACAAATAAACAAAAAAGCTGGGGTACAAAACTTACATCCAACAATATAGACTTTAAACAAAGGTTATAACAAGAGACAAGAACCCAGTAATCCCACTTCTGGGCATTTATCCAAAGAAACCGAAAACACTGCTTCAAAGGACCATGCCAATTCATGTTCATTGCAGCATTATTTACAATAACCAAGATATGGACGCAACTTAAGCGTCCAGCGATGAATGCAATGGATAAGATGAAGTGGTACATACATTCAATGGAGTATGACTCAGCCATATAAAAGAATGAAACCTGAGACAACATGGATGGACCTAGAGGGTATTATGCTGAGTGAAGTAAGACAGAAAAAAGACAAATGCCATATGATTTCAGTTACATATGGAATCTGAAGAACGAACTAACAAACAAAAGAGAAACAAGCTCACAGATCCAGAGAACATTTTGATCATTGCCAGATGGGAGGGAGGTTGGGGTGGGGAGGGTGGTAAAAAAGGGCAAGAGATTAAGAGGTACAAACTGGTAGTTACAAAATAGTCATGGGTATGTAGTATAGAGCATAAGAAATATAGTCGATAATATTGTAATAAATATGTAAGATGTCCGAGGGGTACCAGATTTATCAGAATGATTACTTTATAAGTGATGTATTTAACCATTATATCATATACCTGAAACTCATATAATAACATCATGTGCCAACTGTAATTGAAAAATAAAAAAGAAATATTAAAAAAAAAGAAAAAATATATTTTGAATGGGATGCCATTTTCATAATTCTTCCCTGGGGGGAAGGGAGGAAAAAATGAATTTATACTCCCATCTGAAAGAACTAAAAAAACTGGACAAAACATATGAAATAACAGGTTTCCAGACATTGGACATTAGGCAGCAGAGGACCTTGATCTCTCAGAGAGGGGAAACAAATGAGGTGAACCTTATGACTGGCTGAACTTACTACCTGGAAAGCTTCCAGGGCTCAACACTGGGAGGGAGAACCCAGGCAAATCTGACAGTCTCTCTGAGTTGAGAGAGAATTGTGTCTGTGGAAGCCATGGCAGTTGGAGTTCTCCATGCAGAACACAAGACAGAAGAGAGCTTGACAGAGAGCAAGTTCTGGAGATCTACAAAGGGGGCCATCTAAGTCTTCAGCTGAGAGCACACTGACACAGGAAAATACCTGAGGCTGGGGAAAGAACCACCTGAAAAGGAGCAGAGTTCTTTTCATTCCCCAGTTCTCAAACAGAGGACAGGAACAGAAAGAACATTCCCCAGCTCTCACACAGAGAGGAGGGGGGAAAAATCTTATAATTCAGAGAGTATGGAATGGGGGAGAATTAGCCCTAGATTAAAAGCTCTTCTAGTTTAGCCTAACAAACTTTAAAAGGATCAAACTATTCCAAGTTACTCAGTAGTGTCCCAGAATGAAGCTCAAGAATATTTGTAAGAATACGAAATCCAGCATGTAACAAGGTAAAAGTAACAATGTCTGGCATCCAATCAAAAACTACCAAGCATGCAATGAAGTTAGAAAATATGACTCTTAGTGAGAATGAAAAAAAATCAATAGAATTAAATCCATAAGCAACACAAATGACAGCATTAACAGACAAGGATATCGAAATACTTATAATTATATTCCACATGTACAAAAAAAGTAGAGAAAGATTTGCATGTGTAAGTACATGGAAGACATTAAAAAGATCCAAATCCAACTTTTGGAAATGAAAACTAAAATGGAAAGGAGGTGCAACAGATAAAATACTGCAGAAGAAAAGATTAATTAACTTGGAAACAGAGCAATACCAACTACCCAAAATAAAACAATGGGAAAAATGAACAGAGCATCTGTGGCCTATGAAACAATTTCAAGTGGCCGAATATACATACAAATGGAGTCCTCTAAAGTAAAGCAGAAAAAGGGAATGAAAAACTTTTTTTGAATAAAAATTTTCAAATTTGATGAAAACTATAAATTTTAGACTAAGAATACAGAGAACAAATTAGCGTCCTTTCATACCTCTTTCCCACATCCAAGGAAGACATGACTAATCCACCCTAGAAACTTTTCTCACTAAACCCCTCAACAGAGGAATCTAAGCAGCTACAAACTATCCATAGGACACTTATTTATATCTATTTACCAGCCTTGAAATTCTGTTCCTTTGAAATGTATACCGGTTCAACCACAAAAGATAGGATTAGCTTGCCTTGCTCCAGAATTATAAAGTCATATTAGAATGGTATAACATCATGAAAAGCTTACTCTTTAAGAGACTAGAAGGAACGACATCAAAATGACAGCAGCGTCAATCACTCACTACTTTCTCAATTCCCTACCATATGACTATAGCATTTTTAAAAAGTATATATTTATACAGCGGTTCTCAAAGTGTGCTACACAGTCACTGGAAGTCTGTGAGACCCTTTCAAAGGGTCTGTAATGTTAAAATTATTTCCAGAGTACTACTAAAACACATGATTTGTCTTTTCCACTGTTCTGATATTTACACTGACTGCACAAACAATGGTGGGAGCCTGCTGGTGCTTCAACATTAATCAAACAGTAGCACTAAACTGTATGTATATTCACTGTATTCTTCACCACAACTTGCAGTGAAAGTAAAATATTAGTTGCACATAAGGATGGCCTTGATGAAGCATGAATGATTACTACTTTTATTAAATCTCAACTGTTCAGGACTTTTTAAATATTCTGCATGACAAAATGAGAAGTACACAAAAAGAACTTCTGTTGTAATGATGGTTGTCCTCTGAGCTCTTTTGCAATGGTTAGTTAAGTGGTCCTTTCTTCATAGAACATCTTTTTTGTAAATCATTTTAACTATTTTTAAGTGTACAAATCAGTAGCATTAAGTATATTTACAATGATGTTTAACTACCACTACTACCGATTTCCAGAATTTTTTCATCATCCCAATGGAATTAGCAGTAACTACCTATTCTCCCTCTGCCCAGACCCCGGTAATCTCTACTGTAACTTCTGTATCTATGAATCATACAATAGCTGTCCTTTTCTATCTGGCTTTTTTCACTTAGCATAATGTTTCTAAGGGTTATCTATGTGGTAGCATGTATCAGAATTTCTTTTCTTTTAATAGTTGGATAATATTCTATTGTATGTATAGACAACATTTTGTTTATTCACTCATCTGTTGAAGGACACTTGGGTTGTTTCTACCTTTCGGCTATTATGAATGCTATGAACATATGTGTACAAATATCTGTTCAAGTCTCTGTTTTCAATTCTTTTGGGTTAATACCTAGGAGAATGTTTGGGTCATATGCTAATTTTATTTTCAACTTTTTGAGGAACCGCCAAATTGTTCTACACAGTGATTGCACCACTTTACATCACCACCAGCAATGCACTTGAGTTCCACTATCTTCATATCTTTGCCAACACTTGTTAGTTTCCCTTTTTTGATAATAGCCATCCCAATGGGTGTAAAGTGGTTAACTAGTGGTTTTGATTTGCATTTCTCTAATGACTGATACTGATTATCTTCTCATGTGCTTACTGGACAATTGTGTATTTTCTTTGAAGAAATGTTTATTTATAGTTTTTGCTCATTTTTTCATTAGTTTTTTGTTGTTGTTGAGTTTAGTAGTTCTTTACTATTCTGGATATTAATTCTGTATCAAATATTTGATTTGCAAATATTTTCTCCCAATTTGTGGGTTGTGTTTTCATTCGTTAGTGTCTTTTGATGCATAAACTTTTAAATTTTGATGGCATCCAATTGATCTATTGTCTCGTTTATTGTCATACTCAAAAAATCATTGCTCAATCCAAGGTTATGAAGATGTTCACCTATTTTCTCCTAAGAGGTCTATATTTTTAGCTCTTAAATTGAGGTCTTTGATCATGTTAATTTTTATATATGCTATATGGCAAGGGTTCAACTTTATTCTTTTGCATATAGAGATCTAATTTCCCCAGCACCATTTGTTGAAAAGACTGTCTTTTCCCCCTTTGAATGCTCTTGGCATCCTTGTTGAAAATCAACTGACCATATGTGTGAGGGTTTATTTCTGAGCTCTCTATTCTATTCCATTAAATAGTCTGTATGTCTGTCCTTATGCCAGTACCACACCATCTTGATTCCTGTGGCTTTGTAGTAAAGCTTTGAAATCAAGAAATGTGAGTCCTCAAACTTTCTCATTTTTCAAGATTGTTTTGGCTATTCGATGTTCCTTGAGATTCTTTATGAATTTTAGGATTGGCTTGTCAATTTCTGCAAAAGGGCAGCTGGAATACTGATAGGAATTGCATTAGACCTGTAGATCAATTTGGGGAATATTGCCATTTAAACAATACTAAGGCTTTCAATCTATGAACATGGGGTATCTTTCCATTTATTTAGGTTTTCTTTAACTTCTTTCAGTAACATTTTGTAGTTTTCAGTGTACAAGTCTTTTGCTTCGGTTAAATTTATTCCTAACTATTTTATTCTTTCTGATGCTATTATAAATGCAATTGTTTTCTTAATTTCATTTTTGTATAGTTTGTTGCTACTGTATAGAATACAACTGATTTTTGTATGTTGATCTTGTATCCAGCAACCCTGCAGAACTCATTTCTGGTTGGTTCTATTAGTTTTTTAGAGGATTCCTTAGGATTTTTGCAAACAATATCATGTCATGTGCAAATAGTTTTACTTCCTCCTTTCCTTTGTGGATGCCTTTTATTTCTTTTTCCTGCCTAACTGCTCTAGCTAGAACCCCATATGTTGAATAGAACCTATGTTGGATAGAAGTGGTGAGAGCAGAAATTCTTGCCTTGTTCCTGGTATTAGGAAGAAAGCTCTCAGTCTTTCACCATTGAATAAGATGTTAGTGTGGGATTTTTATATGGCATGGAATACCATTTTTACTTAAAAGAATGAAATTGACAAAGTATGTTTACTCAGACTTAAGTATTTGGCAGACAGTTTCTCCAACACAAATGAAGTGACCTATCACTTTAAGGAAAACAACTGATAGTTTTTTGTTGCCAGGTTAAGACTCTCAAGCTTTAAAGCAAAAATTAGAACTGTGGAAAATTTATATCCACCACCATGAACTCTCCCAATAAAACTTTTCCAGTGAGATTTAATTAATGAATGTATAATGATGTGTCAATACTTAGAAAATCTACATAATCTAATGAACCAATATTTTTCAAGTGACCAATGCCTGCTGTTACAAAATCATGCATGGGTAAAAGGATTAATTCCAAGTGCAAGATAGACCATGGATTTTAATGTAAGAAAGTACAAAATGTTCACTGAAGTGATTTTAAAAGACTTGTAAAAATGTAAACCTTATTTAAAAACATTTTCCATAAAAATGTTTTCATGTTAACATGTAATAGGCTTACTATTGTTTTTAAATGTTGTTTAAACTTTATTGTAACTATTTAAATATTTTTAAATTTCCTGGTTTTAATATTGAATATGGTAAATATTGATATAACAGAAGTTCTTTGATATCTTCGGCGATTTTGAGAATGTAAGGAGGTCGTGAAACCAAAAAGTTAAAAGAAAACAAAACCCCCCAGTAATAAACAAAAATTTTAG
Source organism: Eonycteris spelaea (assembly GCA_003508835.1). Taxonomy (NCBI): domain Eukaryota; kingdom Metazoa; phylum Chordata; class Mammalia; order Chiroptera; family Pteropodidae; genus Eonycteris; species Eonycteris spelaea. The sequence goes on along the minus strand of PUFA01000477.1, from coordinate 279,780 downwards.
ATGACCAGGTACTTTAGGCACTAATATATAGCATACCCTTAGATTTTCTAATTAAAGATTTTACTTTTCTTAGAATGTTTATATGTGTTAACATTTAAACCTTAGTAACTTATGGCTGACTGGTCTATAAGGACTGTTGTACATGTCGTACAGATGGTATTAAGAACTAAATGTGACTGTTCACTTTCATTAAACTTCTCCCTGTCCATTTCAACTAAGTTAGCTTGCTTCTCAAGATGGGGGACTTAGCACTGTGTCTGACTCGGATTGCTGAGCTCAATCAAATTGACCAATTATGTTGCTGCAATAAATGGAAAGTTTTTTAGATTGGCCTTGTGAATCCATGGTATCACCTAAGTATCACAGTTTTTTCTTTTTTAAATATTCATTGTAAAAATTCAGAAAATGTAAACAGAAAAAAATTAAAACTACTTCTAATTTCAATACCTAGAAACATCTACTATCAATATTTTGGTATCATTTCTTCTGGGTTTTTTTCCTTTATATTAAAATACTTTTTACAGAAATGAGATCTTATTAGTTATATATACAATTCTATAGACTTCTTTTTCTTGTATAGAAATATCATAGTCACCAAACTGTACCTTACATCCCCAGTAGTTATAACTGCAAGTCTGTACCTTTTGACCACCTTCACCTATTTCTTTAATACACTGTTTGCCTACTATTAACCTTAATCAACAAAAATTTTTAATGTCTGCATAGTGCACCATAGCTTCTGTTATTTATATAATTTATTTTCTGATGCTGAACATTTAGGTTGTTTCTAGTTTTTCTCTATTACATAAAGCATCTTAATGAATAGTTCTCTGTAGCTATACTTTAACCCAAATTCCTTCTCACTTCTTTTCTATAAATTCCTAAATGTGGAAATACTGAGCAAAATTCCAAATCTTTCTAAATAATCCCCCCACACACACACCCAACACACACACACACACACACACACACACACACAAAGTCTAAACCAATTTCATTCCTATCACAGTAAGGCATGGGAGTAGTCATGTTCATGACACTGAACATCAGTAGGTTTTCTGGGGGTTTTTTGGGTTGTTTTTTTTTGCCAATTTTGCAGGCCAAAACAAAATTATTTTAGACTAGTGAACTGAATTGTTCTTTTAATATTCATATTTGGTATTTTTTACTTCTTATTTTGTAGATTATTCATTTTATTTTCCATCTGGGGGGGTTGTTTTTTATAATTTTCTTTGTTGGGTAATTTAATCTATTTTTTCTTTTCTTTTTCCCTCAGTGGTGCTGCCTATTGAATCTCCATTCCTGACTATTCTGTCCACTCTCATGGCTTTAAATACTTTTCTGAATACCACCAAATTTTCACCTCTATTTCAGACCTCTCCCTCTGAACTCTAAACTCAAATATAGCCAACTGCCTGATTGACATGCTGATGGCTCATAAAACTCTCAAACATGTCCAAAACAGAACTCGATTCCCTTCACTCTCAATTTAGTTCTATCCTCATCTATACTCTGAATTCCCCCATTTTAGTAAAGGCTGTTGCCACTGGCAGAGTTTTGCCAGAAACCTACAAAGTCATCCTTGATTCTTTCCTGTCATCCTTTTCCATCTTCCTCTTATCCAACCTACCAGTAATTCTTTTTGATTCTAATTCCAGTCTGTCTCCTGTCTGTCCAATTTCTTTCCCGTCAACTTTCTCTTCCCTAGTCTAAGTTATCTCATCTCTAGGATATGGCCTACAGCAAAAACTTTGTAACCTATCCCTCTACTTCCATTATTGCTACTGCCATAAGCATAATCCATCTCCTACACAGCATCCTATACTAGTCAGAGCATGTCTTTCCCCTAATATCTTTCTGTGACATCTCATTGCACCATCTATTCAGTTGTTCAAACCAGAAACCTATCCAATTCAATAACAGGTCATACGTACCTAAATTTAAAATGCATCAAATACTGTTCACTTCTTTCCATCTCTATTACCACCACTTTGGTTCAAGCCATTATCATTGCTCTCCTGGACAAAACAGACACAGGAGCATGGTGCTGCCCGTTCCCAATTGTGAGAAGGGCATTCCTAATCTAAGTGGGAATCTTTTCCCATCAAACTCAAACTTCTCAACACAAAGATATAAGCTACTATTATCTACCAATGGGATTTGACACACTTATTGACACCTATTTTTGGGGTGCTAGGGAAAGACTACACTTCTCTCTTGTTTGAGAAACATTGCTGTTCTGCTGGAGAATAACTTGAAAACCAACAGAAAAAAATTGGTTTAGAGGTTATGTTTTGGAAACTAATGCAAAAAGAGAGATTATAAGGTTCTAAGCTTCATGAGAGAAAAGACTATGTTTTCCTATTTACTGCTCTATCACTGCTCCTAGGGCAGTGATCACCCCAGAAAAAATACCTAATACTAGTTTTTACTTTAATAAGTAGTTATCACAGGAGCTTTTAGTTATTTCTGAATGATTCCTAGCTGAGTATAACAAAACCAAATCTTGATCATTTCAACTTAAAATTACCTCTAAAAAGGTAATATAAAAGTTTTATCTTACTTCTGAAATGGAAAAAAAATAACAAAATAGTAACATTTTAAATTAACTGCACTGTATACAATCCCATTCAGCTTCTGCTGTAACACCCTGTGCATCAATAAAAACAGGTGCAAAACCTACTCAAGATCAAAGAAAGCAGATTACAGTTTTTGCTTAATTCATTTTTTATAAAGACTAAGAAAAATTAGGGCAAATTTATCTTTAAAGAAATTAATTCATCTAATATCCTCTCTAAAAGAGAGGAAGCAACTATATTACGTACTGATAGATACACTTATGTATACTTTTGTAGAGATTATTTAAGGGATTAACTCCTCAATCTCCAGCAAATTCCCTCATGGAACAAATTCCCTCATGCACATGGCTCTGGGGAAACAGATATGTTCTCTAAGCCACAACAGGTTCATCTAGAGGTGACACTTGACACATGCTGGACTAATCATCACAGCACTTAGTTTTTCTTTCCAGAGTTGATTGCTCCAGGGATTATTACTTGATCTATACCAAGCCATAGTTAAAACTAAGTGTCAGACATTCTGTTATCCTGGAAACGCGTAAGATTTAAATTTCTGGTGTAGCAGAGGACAGATTTTCCTGCAATTTAAACATTAATCTGCATTGAGAGAATGCAGATAGAGTCCTGACAGCATTTTCAACCCTGTTTTCAGTTATTCTTGAGGCTTATCTATATTCTTGCCCTTGTCCCAATTTAAGATAGTCACTTTTTCTAGAATTTTACAAGTCTACAAATTTCTCTCATCCAAGAAGAAAAATCAGGAACCAAGCACAAAAGTTCTATGAGACCTTTCATGATAAAAAGAAAAAAACTGAACAAACAAGAAAAAAATAAGAGGCAGATCAAGTTTAAATGACTGTGCTGCCCTTTTTCACATCGAAGAACTACTGACAACGAAGGCTACCCCTGTCTCTACCATCTGCTGTATGGCTAGCCAGGAAGGAAAAGAACTTGCATATTGGTAGAGGCAGAATCTGAGTGGCGGCAGTGAAATCTAGAGTGAAATCTAAGCTAGTCCAAAGTGTCCTGCAGGCTGTAAACTGTAGTTAAATCAGAGTACCATTTTGTTGTTGTTCAAATGGTTTTAATTACTAAAATGCACAACTTTTAATATGCAAATAAAGTTTTAAAACTGGGTGGGGTGGGGGGGACAGGTTTCACAACTAACATCATACTCAATGATATGGAAAGATTGAAAGCTTTCCTCCTAATACCAGGCAAGGCAAGAATGTCTGCTCTCACCACTTCTAACCAACATAAGGTTCTATTCAACATACAAAGTTCAAGCTAGAGAGTTAGGCAGGAAAAGAAATAAAAGGGATCCACAAAGGAAAGGAGGAAGTAAAACTTATCTCTATTTGCACATGGCATGATCTTGTTTGTAAAACATCCTAAGGAATCCACTGAAAAATAATAGAACAACCAGAAATAAGTTCTGCAGAGTTACTGGATACAAGATCAACACACAAAATCAATTGTATTCTATACAGCAACATCAAACTAACGAAAAATGAAATTAAGAAAATGATTGTATTTTATAATAGCTTCAGAAAGAACAAAATAATAAATTTAACCAAGACAAAAGACCTGTACACTGAAAACTACAAAATGCTGCTGAAAGAAGTTAAAGAAGACCTAAATAAATGGAAAGACATCCCATGTTCATAGATTGAAAGCCTCAGTATTGTTTAGATGGCAATCAATACTCCCCAAATTGATCTATGGGTCCCCCAAGTCCTATCACTGTATACCATATAGGGCATAAAAAGTTACCTTAAAATTATCATAGGCATAATCTTGATTTTGGATTAGGCAATGGTTTCTTAGGTATGGTATCAAAAGCACAAGTAACCAAAAAAAGAATTTTGGACCTCACCAACATCAAAAACTTTTGTACTTTAAATGATACTATCAAGAAAGTGAAAAGAAAACCCACAGAATGGAGTAAGTTTTTTATATCATATATCTGATAAGAGTCTAGTATCTAGCAATGTAAAGATCACTTACAGCTCAACAATAAAGACAACCCAACTCAAAAAAAGGGCTCTGGATCTGGACAGACATTTCTCCAAAGAAAATATATACATGGCCAATAAGCACATGAAAAGATACTAACGTTATTACTCATTAAGGAAATGAAAATCCAAACCACAATGAGCTACCCACTTCATGCCCATCAGGGTGCTATAATAAAGAAAAAAAACAATAACTATTGATGAGGAATTGGAACCCTCATACATTGCCAGGGAAATACAAAAATGGTATAGCTACTGTGGAAAACAGCTTGGTGGTTCCTCAAAAAGTTAAACATAAAATTACCATATTACTCAGCAATTCCATTCCTAGGTATATACCCCAGAGAAATGAAAACATATAGTCACACAAAACCTTGTTCAAAAATGATCATAGCAGTATTCTTCATAATAGTCAATAATGGAAACAACCCAAATATCCATAATCAAAATGTGGCATATATCCATACAATGAAAAATTATTTAGTCATAAAAAGAATGAACTACTAAACATGGATAAATTGTGAAAACATGCTAAGTGAAACAAGCCAGAACAAAAAAGGCTACTATTACATGATTCTACTTATAGGGAATTTTTAGAACATGCAAATCTAAAAGAAAAGAAAGCTGATATTAGTGATTGCCAAGGGCTGGAGTAGAGAGAACAGGAGTGTGGAATGGTGAGTGACTGCTAATGGTATGGGGTTTCTTTCTGGGATGATGGAAATGGTCTGGAATGAGACAGTGCTGATGTTTACACAACTTATTAACACACTAAAAACCATAAAGTATACAATTCTTTAAAAGGATGAATTTTATGGTAATTCAATGAACTATATCTCAATTTAAAAAACTGAATAGGAACAAAAGCCTCTGAGCAACCAAAATACAGATCACAAAGATCATATAGTAAAGGCATAGTAAAAGCCATATAGTAAAGCCATACTTTATTTTTTAAAAATTTGATTCTCAACTGAATTTCTTCTCACTTTACATATAATTTGTACAAACCTGGTTATACGAATCCAAAGCCCATAGTAGACTAAAAGCTTCATATCAGGGGAAGTGAAATTGATACAGACAGGCATACTGACAGCAAAGTTTTAAGAAAGGCAAAAGAACTTGCAAGCATAATATGAAGCCATTTAGTAAGGGAAAATCGGTGTATATATTTTTTAGTTCCTAGCAGTATCACTAATAAAATAATCTACATTTACAGTAATGAAAATCACATATTACCTTCACTTACCACTTGTCACTTTCAGCATGCTAACCACTGTTCTAAGACTACACATTTAGTTATCCATTTAATAATTCCCAACAACCCTACAAGGAAAGTACTATTATTAATCATTTTATAGTTGAGGAAACTGAGGGGTCACATAGCTAAGTGGAAAAAGATTCAAACTTAGGCAGTAGGTTTGAGCCCAACCTCTTAACCAGTACACTACACTGCCTCTATGTAAGGAACTATCAGTCACAGAAAATATGTTAAACAATATTTGGTATGCTCTAATGCCAAAAGGTCTGTAATTTTTATTTCACTATAAAAATGCTCTTTTCAGAAAAACCGTTCTATGGCAGCCTATTATTTATAGAAGGTCTAGAGGTCAAAGAACAGCTCTTTACAATCTAGCTCCACCCTGTATTTCTAGCTTATCTATCTCTCCCAATTATAGCCAAATCAGACTGCTCATGTTCCTTAAACATACAGGGCCTCTGCATTTTCATGCCACAGTGCTGAAGGTCTTTTCTTCATTCCTCGCCTAGAAAATTCCCACTTACCCCTCAAAATCTAGCTCAAATAACACTTCCTCTGTGCCATCCTTCTTGATGTAGCTAGGCAAAACTGTTCACACAGCATTTTGCACGTATCTCTACTAAAGCATTTATCACATCATAACTTAATGCTTAATTCTTTTTTACCTCCTAAAATTAGACAGACTCTAGTTCACTGTAATGGCAAATAAATTTTTAAAGTTCTGGTACCTAATAAAGTAAAATTATTTTCTTAAAACTCAGCAATACAAAATGACTAGTTAGCTAAGGTCCTAGAGTCAAGGTTTTAACAAAAGTCATGAAACTGAAATAATTAAAAGGAATCAAGTTTAATTTTATATAAGCTAGAAGTTACATAGGTTCCTACACATCGAATTCAGTCGCCAGAAATCTTTTTAAGAAGAAAAGACTGATACCCAGGACCAAATCTGAGTAATGTGGTAGGTAAAGGTAGTATGAATGACGATGGGGGTAAAATTTTAAGTGAGAGACAAGGGTTCCCAGAATCTAAACCAACAGAGAGAGTCAAAGTGGTAGGCTACAAGAATACCATTTAGTAAGTTACTTCTTGAGTAACACATGCCAACTTAATGCTCTCAGAAATTACCATCCCCCCTAATTCAAGTCACCACTTGAGAGTAATTTATTCCCTAAGAAGTTCTAGTGAAACTCACATTTTTTTACTTGTTCTAGATAAATTAATATTTATTTCCAAGTGGACAAAACCAAACACAATACCCATACATAAAATCAACCTATTTCTCTCCTGGTACACAATTTCCAAAAACCAAGCTAATAACATATCAGATAGCCAATATAGTTCTTAGAATTTAATAAGTACAAAAGAATACATAGTAGTCCCTCAAATATTAATTGAATTAACTGCATTTGCCAATATCCTTTACCTATAAAAGAAATGTCATTTCACTTTCCTTTAATTAAAAAAAAAGTTATCTAAACTACTGGCTTAATCTTTTTCTCTATGATCCCATATTTTTAACTTACCTAATATGCTACAGCTCTGGAAAAATCTGACCTCTTATTATTTACTCCCAAACTCAGCTTTACTCTAACCTCTTTCTTTCAAACTCTCACCTATCCACAAATTTTCATGGTCTTCAGGCTCTCTAAAAGGACATGGAGTCTCCAACTCATCTTCATGGCTATAACTCACTGGCTTTTCAAAGATAAAGCTAGGGACGATTTAATATCCTCCAAGGCAACCTTTAATGTAAACCATACCTTTAAATCAAATGTCAACCCCAAGTTTCTTGTTGACATAAAATTAAAACCAACTCAGCTACTTCTAAGTATACCAATTTGGTCAGTCAGCCTGAATATATTATTTGTGTAGTACTCTCCATTACCTAGGCTGAGAATTCTCCTCATACATTCTTTCTTTCCCCTCCTTGAAGAGGCTTATCGTCTGCTTAGTTTTCTTCATCAAATTCTCCATGAACACCCTAAAATACTCATTTTCTCCAAGTGTCTCCATCTTCCCCTCATATCTTGACAAGATAGTGCGGAGATGCTGGTAGGTATCTGGCAGCAGGTCTAAGATATAAGGTGGGCTATTCTTTAGCGCCAGCTTTGGATTTTGACACAACCGCACCACCTGCAACAAATGGAAAAGAAGGGCTATTACTTGGAGGATCTTAAGGTCAATTTCCTTTTTTAAATTTAAAAAGTTATAAAATATGTTCTTTTGCATAAATATAAAAATGGTTAAGAATATAAGAAATGATCCATAACCCCTCTGCCCATTAGGCAATCATTTTATATTTTTAGTGGTTCCCCCTAAAAGGGTGGGTTCTTAAAACCATATGGGAAACTAATGATTCAGACAACACATAATAGAATAAATGACTGGGGCTGGGGGTTGGGGGATATCCATATAAATGCCTAAAAACTGCTAGGTAAAATACAGCAAATTCCTTTTAAATGCATGGCTTACCTCACAGAGACTAAAGAAAATTCCCAAGGGCAAAAACAAAGAACATGTTGCCCTGAGAGGGAAATCTCAGTGATTTAGGAGCCTGGAGTTTTAAAATCCAGTAGAGGATAGGAGCAGAGAGGCCTTGGACCTAGCAAAGCATGGAGTTGAACGGACACACCTTTCCTTCTCATATAAATGCAGGACTCTCAGAATTTCCCTAGTAACTCTTTTTACCTTTACTTTAAACTTTTCTGCGTTCTTCTGTTTTGAGTCTCCTTTAAAGAACATAATATAGGTAGATTTTTAAAGTCCAATGTAACAATCTTTGTTTTTTAACTAGTAAGTTTAGTCCATTTTGTATTTGTTATAATGACCAATGCTTTGTGTCTATTCCTACCATTTTACTTAATACCTTCCATTTATAAGGATTTTCCTGTGTCTGGAAAGGACAAAATAGTGGAACAGAAAAGTCTAGAAACAGATCCACACAAGTATAGACCTCCCGACTTATCACAAAGGAGTGGTCTTTTCCAAAAATAGTAGTGAAACAATTGGGGATAGATCTAAGGAAAAAAGAAAATCAAGCTAAACACTCATCTTACACTATACCAAACAGACAAAAAAACCCAAACCCACCATCCTAGGCAGGTTATAGAACTAAATGTGAAAGGCAAATCTATAAAGCTTTAGGAGATAATATAAGAAAATTGTCTTTCATGATTTCATGATAGAGAAAAATTTCTTAAACAGGACCACCAAAAACAAACAAACAAACAAACAAACATTAACCATAAAGGGAAATACTAAGTTCTATTACTTTAAAAGTAAGAATTTCCAAAAAAATACAAAAAGAATAAAAACACATATACAGAATCAGAGATGTTTATAATACATACATTTCTAGAATATATAAAGAACATCTACATATCAATAAGATAATCAAATACAAAAATGGACAAAAGACTTGAACAGGAACATCACGAAAGAAGATATCCAAATAACCGATAAACATATGAAATGGTGCTCAACCTCCTGGCAAGGAGCAAAAAGGATCTCCAAATATTGCCGGTGGGAACCTAAACAGCTAAAATCAACTTGGAAAATAGTTCAACTCTATACTGTCAAGTTAAAAATTAGAGTACTATATGAACCTGCAGATACATACCTTGAAAGGTATAACAGGATACACATACAAAAGTGTTTACTATCTAAAAACTGCAGACAACCTATATGTCCATTAACAATACAGTGGATAAATTATGGTATGTTTCTTAGCAATAACAACACACTACACTACCATGTGGATGCTCCTCCCAAACAAAGTTAATCTAAAGAAACTAAAAACAAAATAAATACAACATGAATACATGTATGTGACTACTTTTCAAATGATATCCCTCTAAACTATATTGTTTAGGTATGCATACAAAGGTGGTAAAAGTTTAAGTAATGGAAAGAAAAAACTAAATTTTATTTGTAGATGATATAACTGTCCATTAAAAAATCTAAGAGAATTGACGAAGCATTAGAAACAATAAAACAGTCTAACAAGTTATTGGATTCAAGATCAATATAACAAACAAACGACATTCATAAATATTTTATAAATGATTTAAAAATATAATTTTAATTGTTGCCATTTAAATGGCATAAAAATTTAACTGCCTGAGAATGCATCTAACAAAAGATGTATAAGACTTTTATGAAGAAAATTATAAAACTTTATAAAAGAACAAAAAAGAAAATATTAATGGAGAACTCTGTTTAAAGATAGAAAGACTCAATGTAAAAATGTCAGTTCTCCCTCAATTTAGTGTATAAATTCATTCAATTCCTATAAAAATTCCAACAAGCTTTTTCATGGAAATTAACAAGCTGATCCCAAAACTCACATGGAAGAGAAAGAGACCAAAACCAGCAAAGCTTATTTTGAAAGCGCGCACACACACACACACACACACACACACACACACACACACACACGGCAGATGGTCAGTGTGTTATCAAGACTTAGTATACCTTATAATTAAAATAGTATGATGATGACCAAAGGTAGTAATGGCCAAATGGAACAAAAGAGAACCCAAACATAGACTCACGGATGTCCAGATAGTCAGTTATCAAGAAGTGGCATAACAAATCAGAGTTCAAGAGAAAAATAATTAGGAAATTGGTTATCCATTTGGAAAAAACTAAAATCAGTCCCCTCACACACTGCATGAAAATAAATTTCAGGTGAATTAAAGATCTTACTATGAGGAGAAAAAACTTTAAAGCTTTTAGAAAAAAATAGAAAAGTATCTGTTGAACTTTTATGATCTCAGAGAGGACTTAAGACACAAAAAGAACTAATTATAACTGCAAAGACTAGTTTGACAACACTAGTATTTTAAATTTATTAGAAATCATAAGGACTACTAAACTATATTTTATCTATTCATTTAAAAATATCAATGCAATTATAATACTGCATATTCTTGAATATCCTTTTTATTTTCTTCTTGGTAAATTGAATTTTTTTATCAATGAAATATCCCTCTTTATCTCTAATAACACTACTTGCCTTAAGTTCTGTTTATCTTACATAGCTAAACCAGATTTCTTGAGTTAGTATTTGCAATGGTATATCTTTTTCATTTCTACTTTCAAACTTTCTGTATTCTCACACTTAATGTGTGACCCATTATATGCAGAATTTAGCTGGCTTCCTTTTAACCCTTTCCAACAATCTTTGGTTTTACCAACTTGATCTGTTTACACTTAAATTATGAAACTACTATTATTGTAAGTCAAATACTGGCAATTTCATAGGGTTCACCTAATAAGTACTAATCCTGTAATAAATAATAAAGTAATTTACTATTTGTTTTCTATGTGTCTCTCCTGTTCCATAATCCTTTAGCTTCCCTTTCTTGTCCTCTTTTGGTTTAAGCATTTTTTTTTTCCCAATTTTCTCCCCAATTAGCTCGTCAAATATAATTCTTTTACTACTCTTTTAAGTGATTACCTTAGTGATTGTATTATGCATCTCTAACTCATGAAATGTTATATAAATTACTATTTTTACCACTTTCTATACAATGCAAGGAACTTAGAACACTAACTCCATTTACTCTTTTCAAGTCATGTACTATTACTATCATATGCTTTAATTTCATAGAGCTTATAAAATCTATAGGTCATTATTACTATTATTTTATATAGGCAATATCCATTCATATTTATCCACACAACTACCCTTTCCAACGCTTTTCATCACATCTGAAATTATCTTCCTTAAGCCTAAAGAATATCCTTAAGTATTTCCTTTAAGGTAGTTCTGCCTGGCTATAAATTCTGTTTTTGTTTGTCCTGAAAACATCTTCACTTTCTATCCACCTTAAAAGACCATTTTCACTGAATAAAGATTGACCATTATTTTTGGTCATCATTTCATGGATGTTCTTTCATGTCTTCTGGATACCACTTTTACTGCTGAAGGCAGGCTATCAGTTTCATTGCTCTTTTGAAGGTAAAACGTCTTTTACTTTCCAGTTGCTTTTTAGATTTTTTTGGCTCAGGGTTTCAGCAGTTTTATTATAATGTGTCTACGTGTATTTTATTTGTATTTTTCCTGGTGTGTATAAAGCTTCTTTGATTTGTGACTTGATGATTTTCATCAGTTTGGGAAAAGTATCAGCCAATTTCTTATCAAATATTGTTTTTACGCCATTCTCTTTCTCCTCTCCTTCTGGAACTTTGATTACTTATATATGAGACCTTTTCACCATCTTCCATATGTCTCTTACACTCTTTTCTGTATTCTCTATTCTTTTGTCTATCAATGCTTAAGTCTGGATTTTTTTTTCTGATTTATCTTTTTTTCACTAATTCTTTCCTTCAACTGTATCTATGCTGTTAAACCCATCCACTGAGTTCTTAATCAATTCTTGTTATTCCTTTCTAGAATTTCTATCTCATTCTTTATCAAGCCTCTCAAAATTATCAATTTTGTCTTTAATTCTTCTAACACATTAATCATAAATATACCTTAAGTCTAAGACTGATAACTAAAATAGCTGTATCTCCATGGGTATTGTCAATTCTACTGTCAATTTTCCCTCTTGGCTTTCAGTTGCATTTTGTCTTTTCATATGCGTAGTTATTTTTTTAATGAATGCTCAATACTGTATATAAAAATTATAGAGACAAGATGAGGCCATGGATTATGTTATTCAGAAAGCATTTACCTTTGCAGATAGGCTAGGGACACTAGGAATTCCAGATCACCTTAATCTAATCCAGAATTGAGAAGATTAAAAAGCTGGGCTTCAGTCCTTATAAAGACAGGTCTACTTCTGTTTCACTCTTACTCCTATGATTTAGGCCCTCAGGAACCCAACCCAAAACCTAGAGTATTTCCCTGGGTCCTCCACCTTGGTAGACTCTAAATCCAATTTTTGGTCCTCCTTGACATAAATATTTTGAAAATTTTATTCAGCTTCTCAGCTGTCACTTCCGGAATCCGCAATAACTTCATGAGCAAGGGAGCCTCAAACTTCAGACTCACCTCTTAGAACTTTATCTGCCAGAACTTGGTCTAATCCTAAGTGCCCTTACAGCTCTTCAACGTCTTCTAGCTTCTCTAGTTATCAACAGAATACTTAATTTGAAACAATCCAGTCCAATATTGGTAGAAGCAGAAGTTTTATATCTTGCTCATTCACATTTTAAGATATCTTTTTTTGTGTCACCAAAAGGTCATTACAAACTTATTGAGCTGTTTAAATGATTCCATTCTATGAGTATACCATAACATATCTTAACCACCACTCCCCACTTTAACATGTATGTTCTTTTCAAGTCTTTAGTATTACAAATACCATTGCAATGAACATCTTTGGGCATTTTACTCTTGTAGGTATCAGATTATTTCCTTAAGATAGATTTCCCCAATGTGAAATCATCAGGTCCATCTACAACAACTGCAAAATTCCCATTTAATGACTATTCATCAGTGACTTCAAATAAGTGAGACTATTAAATTTTTAAAGCTAGATATTTTATTCTCTGTACAACCATATCCTGAACTTTTGAAAAACAACCCTCTATAGAAGCCTAGCAAATAAAGACACACTAAATCAACAAAATATTTGATGCATAAATATTTTTAACAGTGTTTTAGAAATTGCTCCTCCTATCAAGTGTTTCAAGCCAAAAGGGAATGACATACCCAAGAAAAAAGATTCTATCTCAGAAGACAACTATATTCTAAGTGCAAGAGAGCCAAGAAGCCATAAAACAAATACAAACAGTCCCCAGGGTGTATTACATTCCAAAACCTCATTTATAAGTCAGCCGTTTATAAGTCAGAATATATTTTTACAGAATATATAAAAAAAATTTTAAATGGTAGGTTCCTGGGTTAGTCCATGGAAGGAGGTAGGGGAGACTGACACTGAAACTAAGAGATCAAGATCTAGCAAAGACTACAAGAGGTATATATGATTAAAAGTTTTTATTTTCAGGGAAAATTGAACATGTTTTTTTATAAATAAAGAACCAGGAGAGAAAAAGAGATAAATGAAACACTGAGGTTTCTGGCAAGACAATAGGAAATGGGATCTACAACACAGCTAGGAACACTGAACACGTCCCTACACCTCCTTCCTCTAAAACAAAGAAAGTGGGTAAGGACAGGTTCAGAGACAAATCCAGAGATATGGAGATAGTAAGCTAAAGTTATAGCTGATGGTTTTGATTTTTCTCAACATATCCATTCAACAAATATACACCAGGTACTGGGACACAGAAGTGAAAATACAACATCCCTGAATCTGAATCAAGCAATAAACAATTATTTTTAAATCAACAGAAAAAATAACAGGTTCTATGCAGACACTTAAAATAGAGTAATCAGAAAATCCTAGATGACTACTTTAGAATAGTGAATAGAGAAAAGTTTTCTGAAATGACTTTAAGGTTAAGAGTTGAATTTACAGGAAGGAGTCAGCCATGTAGACTCAGCAGAGGAATAGCCCAAACAGAAGGAATAACTAACTCAATTCCTAAAGTAGAAACAGGTTTGGATTTGTGTGAGGAACAGAAAGGTCAGTGAGACTAAAATGCAGAGAGCAAGGTGATTGAGCAGAGATGTGGAGTAGGCAGGGAATTAACAAGGAGACATTAAGATGAAGCCTAAAATATAACCTTTTAAGTTTCAATTAAAATTAAAATGGCCAAGTGTTTTCATATATTGATAAGATTGTATCAAACATCCATATCAAAATGTCCTGTTGCAGTCACTGGTAAATTTCCTAACCTCTAAGCCTCAGTTCTTCTTTCTGCAAAAAGAGATAATATCTACCTCATAATAAAAGGTTTACGAAGGGACAGCACAGTTTCCAATAAAGTAGGCATTCTGTAAGTGTTAGTTCCCCTCCCCATTTCCACACAACTTGACCAGGCTTATATGCAAGGTAGGCGGGAATCACCTACTGAAGACAATGGCAGACCTCACATCACCCTTTGATGACTCCCAGAAACGGATACCGTTTTTCCTATCATCCAAGCCACAGCTACCATCCCAGTTCTGCATGGTCTCTGACGAATTGGTAGCCAAAGAAGAGAGAAAAGGCCACCCAAGAATAGGGTGACCAAAAATCTACAAAAGCTACAGTATCCACCCCTTCAGAGGTCCAAACCAAGCAGAGCTCCCAATAAAAGTATTTACATTCATATCCAGGGCTACAAATACCAACTCATATATTCTACCTATTTAAAACCAAATGTATTAACATCGTGGAATTCACGTTAAAATGCCTAATATTTCTGGAAAAGATATACTTTTCCCTAACAAAAACCAAACTAAAATTGCTCTGATCTTACATACACTGCCCAACTATATGCAATCAGTAAATGCCATTAATGCCAATGAACTGAAAAATGTCACCCTTCATAACACACCAGATTTACACTATCATAAGTGTAAAAATGTCTCCAAAACCTTGATTAATTTGCATTTTCAAACTAGTACCATGTATGTTTCAGGAATATTACTAATCTATCTTTAGAATGTGATCTCATAAAAGATCATTTGTAGATTAAATGTCTGCTTTTCCCAAGAACTTTTTGAGATGAATCATCACATAACCAAGGGTCAGCACTCCACTAATGACTGAATCTTTAATAGTAACATAGACCATAACAAAAATATATAGGTAGACCTATTATTTTATAGTAAAGTCTTCTTGAAAGAAAAAAATTGTTCTAAATATTTATAATCTCTAGGAAAAACGTTCCAAAAAGGCTCTGTGAATAATTCAAGGCAATAGTTAACAAATATCAAAGGCCAACACATGCCATTATTATTTAGTACATTTTAAATTGGCAGTCATAGTTAACTGAAGCACAAATAAGCACTCTGAGCTTGAAAAATGTCACCAAAAATTTCTGAAAGATAAAATATTTTCCTGCCTAGTCTGTCCTCCATTTAGTCAACTTTATTTTGCTCTCTAAATCTTGCAATAACAAAAAATGGCTGCCTTTTGTTTATTTCTGCTATACATTTACAGCATCACTCAGAACAATGTCAAACAGAAAAACGTGCATAGCTCTGGAAAACCAACAATATCCTTGTACAGCTGCCATATACTCCATCCATAATAGTCTTCTCACTAGCCTAGCTCCTCTCTTTGCTTCTGCCAAAGCTCAACGGTCAATATAAAAAATGTGGAAAGTGCTAGATCACAACAAAGAGGAATAAAATTATGCTTGGAAATTGCTAAATTTTTAAAAAGAAAAAAGAAGCTACAAAGAACTGTGCCTAAGCATAATTCTATTCCAAACACGATCTTTTCTAACACTAAGGAACCTGCATTTCTAATTAGACAGAAAACTATAAGCATATAAGACTATGAATAACTAAATACTTTTATCTATATAGACCTTAACATATTCATGGAAGCATTTTTCATCTCAAACTTTTCCATACATTAAAACATGATTAAGCACCATGCAAATAAATAAAAATAAGCATTATGCTCAAAAACAAATATTCAATTTATTGAGCTACACATAAAATAAGTAAAGTTTGATTACAGTTTTAAAAGAATCAATATTGCTCGAGGGAACAGGAGGTAAGTGGAAAGGACACCAGAATAGGAGTCTGGAGCCCTGAATTCTAGACATCAACTGGCTACATGACCTTAGGCAAGTTATTCATCTCTCTGCAGCTCAATTTCTGCCTCTAGAAATGAAAGATCAATTAATTTCTAAAGTCTCTTAAGACTTTAAGTTTCTAAAGTCTTAAACCTTCAAGTTTTAGAAACTCATCAACTCAGAAACTCAAAGAGGTTTAACAGTTTTACAAGTGAAGTTTTGAATGAAAACAACTCTTGATTTTTCTCCAAAGAGAAATCAAAAAGCTATACTTTTTTTAAAGCAAAACATATCATCACTAGATAATGGTCCCAATAAAAAATCCTTTTACTTCTAATTACTATTCTCCATTATTGATTTATAAAAACTCCATTCAGGGACTTGAACTGTAATTGCTACCTAACAATTCTCAAATACCACCTAACACCATGCCACTTATAACTAATTACCAATCTCATTACTTTCACATATCACATTAATTGGGGAAAAAAATATAGCCAATACAATGTATGAAATAAAATAAATGACATATGCTGACATTTTAATCATGCAGTTTTTATACATGGATCCTATTTTTAAAAAGGCAAAATCATTCCTAAACTGCCTAGACATATCAGTGAAATATCAACCCAAACAGCACAAACTAAAGATTAAATGATTTCAGCATTGCTTTTGGATGTTATGACCCTAATTAAGAAATGACTGTAAATTAGGATACTGCAGTTGTGCCTGCTTGGTCTAAAATCCCTCCCCATTCCCAATCCCTTTTCTTGTCTCCTCAGGATTAAATAATAGCTTCCCTAATATTTCCACAGAGCTATCCCAGAGCCCTTTGTATACCTTCAGTTACAGGACCACATTCTAAGTGTGCTGGGTCATCTTTAATGCCCCACCACCTGGTATATGATTTGTGTTCAATTAAAATGTGTGGAAAGGTGCCAACATAATTTTTACCTAAGTTAACTAGGAATCAGCTTCCTTTTTAAAATCAGTGAACTAAACAGAGTGAACAGAAGCAGATTTTTTGGAGGGTCATGTGCCCATTTATATTTTTAAAACTTTAATATATAATTCCTTTAATTCAGCATGTTTCATTTCTACAAGTTTATTCTAAAGAAATATTTAGAAACTGCACAATGAATAGTCACTGAAGCATAGTTTCTAATATCAAAAAAATCTAGATCAATATAAGTGTATTAGATATACATATTATAAACTCTTAAACAGCCTTAATAATTCAAGAAGACCTATAAATGGTATTAACATTGAAAATCTCCATAATACAGCAAATTTTTAAAAGAAAAAAATTATAAAACCAATTTTATTAAAAATCTGGATTTCGCTTAAAAATGTATAATTTTATGTGTGTATTATTCTCAAAATTTAAGAACATAATAACTAAGACCTTAAACAGAAATAGGATATTCTATTGCAATTTCTTTAAAAAAAAATCTGTCAAGTTTATCTAAAATAAAAGCAACTAACAGTGTGGAGCCTTGCTCCCTCAAGTGTGGTCCCTGGGCCACCTGCATTGACTTTACCTGGGAGCCAGTCCAGAATGCAGAATCTCAGGCCCCGCTCCAGATCTACTCAGACTGTACATGATATGAATTCATGCTGAAGTTTGAGAAGCACTGGTTTATAAAAAATCACTTAGCAAAGTCTAAACACCTATTCAAGATCCACACAGAAAACAGAAGTATTAGCTGGATGACTTAGACATGTTACTTAATCTCTCAGAATGTGTTTCATTCTCATAAGAAACATTTTTTGAGATTTCTGATGTGAAACTATTAACTGCTCTATGATAAAAGGAATGATTAGAACTTAGTTACTAGTCTTTATAAATAATAAAAAGTCAACAACTTGATCAAACTGATAAATCTTTTAAGGGCAATGCTGTTCATCCAACCTTCTCAGAACCACTTAGGAAAAAGGAAGATAAGGACTGGAGGGATGGACCCCGAACTGTATAGACAGTAGTTACCTCTGGATGGTCGTTTAGAGATATATGAGAGTAAAAGCAAACTTTTACCTTTTGTTCTGTATATTTTATGGTTCATGAATTGTTTTTTACAGAGTGCTACACAATATACTGCTGTTCAAAGTGGGTCTAAGAAGGAATGAGGCAGGAATTAGGATCCCACCCCACTCACTGAAGTACCAACGAGTTGGCCTCATTTTCAGACTTCATCCCGTGACTGATCCCAGAGCCAGAGGGAAGGCAGCAGTAAGTGGTGGTTATGAGCCCCAGACACCTACTAAGCAAGACTCACCATCCATCCCAATAGCTACCAAGAAAAGACCCAGAGTCATTGATTTCTTCTGAGGGAACCGTAGGAGCTTCTATGGTAGAAGTACTGCATCTCCCCAAGGCTCAAATCCCCAGGGGTTGTGTACCACCAAAGCCATCATCAGCACCCTTTTTCCTTCCTCCTTTTGGGAGCTGCTGCAGGAAGGAACATTGTGGGGACAGAGCTGATGCTGGCTTCTCTTGTTCTTGGTTGACTACTCCTACCTATTTCCTTCCCGCACAAAATGTGCTAATCATGAAAATATTTCACAATGACTTTTTACAAACCTAATGTTGATCAGAACTAACAACTGCATTAAAAAATGTGACTGAAATTTAGAGTCAGTTTTCAAACTAATACTTAGTCCATTTTTCTTTTAATGTTCTCGGTTAGTTATTAGGGAAGTAATTTTTCATTGTATAAACGTTATTGTATATTTGAATACAGAATGAACTGCTGAAAACAAAGAGTCAAGGACCAATTTGCTAATGACTTTTCGGGTTCATCATATGTATACTGTTGACTAACAACACATTAAAGACAGGCTTTACTATAGCAAGAGTCACTGAAAACTTCAACCAAAGCCACAAATTAAACAGAGTAGATTATCTTCTTCCTTGACCTAATGCTACTTTCATTCTATATACCTTTCAAAATTTTTACCATGCTCAACTGAGCTCACATTTCATAAGGAATTATAAAGAATTTTACATCCTTTGGGGAATTCTTAATAGGCACAAAAACAACACTTTGTGTTTTACAATGACCAGGTATGTTACCTTTATAACCAAAAAGGGTAAATTAATTTTTTAACTGTCACTTCAATTAAGCACTAAAAATAAAAAATAAAAAAGATTCCCTATTGATCCTCCTAATTAATCATATAGAAAATGAGAGAATATGTTTTAATCCACATTTTACTCAGCAAGCATTATGTACAAGAAGTAAAATTAAACAAAGCCTTGGTCCTGAGTAGCTGTAGTCAGAGGAGAGAGATGACATAAAAAATATAAAGCTACCATAGGTAATCTGAATTAAGAATAATGGGAAAATAATATGTACAATGTCTATGATCACCATGCAGAGTAACCAGTACACATAATTTGAAGAGAAACAAAACCCTTAACTTAAAGTAGATAACACTGAATGGTACTAGTTAAACTATCTTAATATCATTCAAGAGAATGTCTACTTTGATCGACTGTGTAAATGGCAATATGTGTATTATGCTATTGTGTACCTACAAAGGCCATTTTCCAGGTACTGTATGGAGAAAATAACTAAACCTCAGGAGGGGGTAATCCTGGATTCCAAATCTCTCCACTATTAACTAAGTTACATAAACTCTCTGATCCTATCTTCAACTATAAAACAAGGATGACACTACCAAAGGGCTATTGTAAAAAATAAGTCGGTTTAATGCAGTTAATATTGTTTTTCACCCCATACCTTTTCCTTTAAGTAATTTCTTTGGGACACACAGAGCAATTTAACAAATATTAACATAGCACTTACTATTGTGTAAAGCCTTAAGACCGGACACTGCAGGAGATAAGGAGATTATAGTTGCTGTCCTCATGGAGTTTACAATCTTGAGAGGTTAAGGTAAATACAGAAGAAATTAGTACAAAATGTTTAAACTGAAGAAATCCCTTAGCACATATTTATGTAGTTACTTATCACTATAATGTAATTTCCTGGAATATAAGAATTTACACCTAGTACTATGCTTGGGATATAGTTAGCATGGAAACATAGGAAGAAAGATAAGGGAGGGAGGAAGTAGTCCAATGAAATATACTAATTCAAAAATTCTATTGAGTACCTCTTACTTCCAAAATATAAGAAGTTAATTAGAGGTCTTTGGGTGGAGGGGGAGTGCAAATGGAAGAAGGTAGAGTAGCAAAAGGAAGGATCATCTTTTGAAAACACTTTTTTGAACTCTTGCTTTAAGGGAAAGTATTTTCCAATAAATTATAGCCCGTTAAAAAAAAAAAGCAACACTTTAATGCTTTAATGAGATAAGTTAAAAATAAAAACATAGTATAGACCTAAAATACTCCCAGCATGATGCTCTACTTCAAAAGTGAGCAAACTACAGCCTGCAGCCTTTTTTTGTACACCTGCAAGCTAAGAATGGCTTTTGCATTTTTAAATCATTGTAAAAACATCAACAAAGAATGTGGGACTGAGTATGTGGCCAGCAAAGCTCAAAATATTTACTATCTGTACCTTGACAAAAAAGTTTGCCACCTCCCACTCTACTTCATAAAGGAATTTTGAGTCTCTCACTAAACTAAATATCTTACTTCTTCTATATTTACATTTAAGGCCATTTATATGACTTCTCTCTCTGCTGCCCTATGCAGTTGTCTCTTTACTTACTAGACACTTTCTTCTTATAAGTATTTACACAAATATTAATTACAATATACTAGGATGGTTAAAAAAAAACTAGAGGCTGAGCATGTCATTTAATAAAAAGCATTCTAGCACGAGCATTTTACCAACGAGTTTAAATTCCACTGGATTAGTAAACTGAGCCTATGAATGGATTAGGAAATGGGCCTATGTTAATCAAAACCCATGACTTATACCAACTTCTCCACCTGTAAGCATGCAATATTGTGGGATCAGTGCTAAATCAATAAATTGATTATTTATAGGCTGGGATAATGTTCATCTAGCTTCAAAGACAAGGATAAAACAGGTAAAAGATGGTGGCTTATAACTAAATATACTAAATGTGTGAAAATATTTGTGGACTTGACAGTAAGTTCATCACTTAGACCAGGGATCCCCAAACCCCAGACCACAGACAGGTTCCGTGGCCTGTCAGGAACTGGGCGGCAGAGCAGGACATGAGCGGTGGTCAAGCAAGCGAAGATTCATCTATATTTGCAGCCGCTCCCCAGCACTAGCATGATGGCCTCAGCTACACCTCAGATCATCAGGTATTACATTCTCATAGGAGCATTGGTCCCTGATGCCCAAAAAGCTGGGGAATGCTGACTTATACCACATAAAATCAAAAAGGGTTAATGACACTTTTAAGACTTTCAACAATAAGAAGAGTGAAAAAAAAGATTTATGCTCAAAACATCAAGAGTAAAACAGACTGTGCAATCGAACAACACTACAGAAGTATTCAGAAAATCTAGAAAGCAGTATGAATCTATAGGAGTAATATATCAGAAATAAGTACTAAGTTTCATTTCAGACCAACTAGTAATATGGGATATGAAGCACAGAAAGTACTAAAACTCATCTTCAAAGACAAGCAACACAAGAATAAAAAATCATTCTCCCTACATGAGAATGGAAAAACCAGCCTACTTTCCTTGAAACTGTCAACACTTGAAAAACACTTTCACTCAAACTTTGAGTCCTCTTTATTCTTCCCAAATAATTACACACTCTGCAGAAAAAATAAAAAATTCAATACACATATTTTTAAAAGTGATGAAAAGTAAGACTTAAAGGGATATTTTTGAATTACTTTAGACTAAAAAAGTTTGATGAAAAGTTTTTGTTCAAGAGAGATCTCTAATAAATACATTTTGATATACTGCATATACATGTCTTATATGAGAAACTAATTAGAAATGCAAATTTTTTTCTATTCCAGGAGAACCTTTCTGGTCCTAACTGTAAATCTCTAAAATGCAAATCTACAAACATCATATTCAATGAACACATTCAATATTTTGTAGAAGATACGAAAGCATTTAAAGTTTCCTTTACATGCCTAACTTTCTGTAATAGTTTTATTACAATTTCTAATAATGAAATGAGCACTACAATTTACTCAACATATAAATACTTGTAACATTAATTACAACACCAATAATTTAACATGAGAAAAACTAGCCCTGAAAAAGTGGCTCTGAAACCACTGTTAGGCACTACAGGAGAGTTAATTTACACAGGACTTATTAAGCATTTATATAGCACATTTATATTTGCCAAGTTCTTCATAATCATTTTTATTAGCTGATTCTAATCCAAAACAATTCATGAAGAACTTTAGAGGAGGCATCTCAGATGAGAGAGTAATCAAAAAAAAAAAAATTTTTTTTTACTCTAGAGGAAATAACATCATTCTCTTTAATATACTAGATCCTTCTATCACTTTTCATCCGCAGTATGAATTTAGCGAAAATAAGTTATTAATACTGTGAAAAATATCAATGAAATATTGTATTGAATTCTCTGGAACAAACCACTTGACTGCTTAAACACTTCTAAGTACTTGGGACTAATCAGTATATTTCATTACATAGATACACTGTAAGGAAGTAAAATTCACCCAAATGCCAAACTTTAAGTGGCTAAATATAAAGGCGTTATTTTTCACACTTGATTAAAAAAAATTTTTTTTTAAAGGGCGAATCAAAGAAGCTCATCGAACAAGCTTAAAGTCAGGTCCTGGAATAAGGAGGCAGGTCCGCTACAAAAAGTAGAAC
Organism: Eonycteris spelaea; assembly: GCA_003508835.1. NCBI lineage: Eukaryota > Metazoa > Chordata > Mammalia > Chiroptera > Pteropodidae > Eonycteris > Eonycteris spelaea. The sequence continues at coordinate 256,575 of PUFA01000477.1, read as the reverse complement.
CCAGCTAAAAGTAGTGTATGAAGGAAGTCCTGGAAGAAGTCAGAATCTGCTGCTTAGCATACTCAGTCAATACATCTTTCGGAAGATAATAGTTCTAACCAGAACCTGTGGTTTAATCAGCGCCTATCTAAGCACCAGCAAAGGATCACATCCAATGTTTTGGAGGATTTAAAAACTTGAGCCAATGCTAGATGTGGAGCAAAGTTCCTTCCTTGACCCATTTAACATCCCTATTTCTTTTATCTTGGTATTACATCTTAATGAGAAAAAAAAACTAAACCATTACCAAGAGCGCAGTTTGTCTGCCGAGCTGTCCTAACCCCAGGTCTCTTTATCAGAAGCCATAAACATAATTCACGAGTCAGAGCTCGACTCCTCAAACAGCTAACAGCCCTAGCCCGTAAATCAAACACTCTTTCTCATCCCCCGCCTCCTATCTCCCGGGGCCAATTCCGTGACCCACATCCCTATACCCAGCACAGAGCCCCAAACTCTGCTCCCCCATTACACTTCCGCCCTGGTGACTACCCAGTTAAGCTTCACCCCAGCCCCCACCCCATCTTTGTCTCGCTACCCCAAACACACCACCTCAACGTCTGCCCACTCCCAATCGCCTCAGCCCTTCCCCCACCGCTGACTCCCATCTTCCCGGTCTCTTCCCCACACCCACGACCCCTACACCCCAGGCCTCGTCACCCCAGCTCTTCTCCTCCCTCCCATGACACGTCCCCTCCCCCAGCTTCCTCTGTCCCTTCCTTCCCCTCCCCGGTCCCTCCGCCCACGCCCACCCCTGCTCCCGCGGGTTGTCCGCAGGCCTTTCACCTTGTCCATGAGCTTCCAGCACTTCTCCACCATCTTCTTGTCCACGGCCCCGGGCGGGTGGGGGCTGAGGTGGTGGTGGTGGTGGTGATGGTGCGGCTGGAAGGCGTCCTTCATGAGCCCGATCAGGCCGCCCGAGCCCCCGGAGCCGCCGCCGCCCCCAGGCCCAGAGCTCTTTTTCACATTGCCGGCCATAGCCCGGGGAGTGTTGGGGGCCCAGCCGCGTACGCCGGCTCAACTCCGCTGCCAGCGAGGGAAAGGAGGGTGTGAGGGAGGGGCCTCACCCAGCCACCGCCACCGCCGCCGGCTGTCCTGGAGGAGGGAGGGGCGGCCACGGGGAGGGGAGTGGGCGGTGCTGGGAGAGCGGCTGCGTGCGGGCGCGCCCCTTCCGAAAGCGCGAGCACTGGGGCGGGAGGAGTGTGCCAAGCTTGGGGAAGTGGGCCGTCCTGTCTGTACTTGGTAGCGACCCCTCCTGAGCGACCCCCCACCAGAGCGACAAACCCCCGGAAAGCCCCGGCCAAGTTTCCGCGCCGCCTCCCTGAGTCCCTACCTCCAGGGGCAGGCCGGGGCAGGGCCTTGTGGAACCTTTGCGCCTGCGCCCTCTGCCGGAGAAGCGGGGCGAGGAAGGGGCGGGGTCTAACCTGGAGTTTGCGCACTAGGCAGAAGCCGAGCTCTCCATATTCTTTGTGGTCTGTAGGCTGGCTGGCGCTCCGAGAGTGGGCCGTTGGACCATTTAGGACAGGCAGCCATAAAGAGAACCTAAACATCAAGTCTTTTCCCCACTCCTGACAAATGAGGAAATTGAGCTTAAAGTTGTTTGCTTCTTCACATTGTGAGAGAAAATGGGAAGTTACCTCCCTACCCCCTGGTTTTAAACTCTTACGAAGTCTGGACCAAGAACAGGAGTGTAAATGCTGAAGATTGTTCGAACCTGATTAGACCCCAGAAAGGCTTGAGACACTCAGGCCGTGAGTTCTTCTTCCAGGCCCTTTGACCTCTGAAAACAAAACACTTCCCCATTTCTTTGCCTTCTGAACACTAGTTCCTTTTCTGGGAATTGAGTGTGTACTTAAGATTCCCCTGCTCAGCGCATTGCACCACAGGCCAGCGCCACCAGCAGCAGGCCCTTACCGCAGAAACTGTAAAACAGCTCTGACTGAGCCCCCAAGCCTGAGGAATATTAGAACAGAATGCAGTTCCCAGTCACTTATACTTCTCTAATCTAAGAGTTCTGCTGGAAGAACTCTGAAAAAAAGAACTTCCCTCCCAAAGAAGGAAGTGCCCTGCCCTAATTTGCTAATTCTGAGCCTCAGCTTTGGGAGTTTGCAAGCCCTAGTGTGTCAATAAACTCAGTTCGGCCTTAAATCTCCTGCTTGGCTCTTCCACAAAGCCCTTGACAGATTAGGGAATTAAGTTTATCGAGTACTTCTGTAAGAGGGGAAGAAATATCTGTGAACCCAAAGGCCCTTCAAGCCAGACATCCTCCTGGTTTTGCAATTCAGTGGCCTTTAAGTCAACGTTATCATTTCCTATCAGTAGAATGTCCTTTAATCAGTTCCTACCTAGAAAGAGTTATGACTCTCTCCTAAGGAAAAATATGGGCAAAGCTCTTAGATTATGGTCAAAACTTAACGTCCCTAGTGCTACTGCCTTAGTTGCAGGCCCTCCTTTTCTCTTCCCCGGTCAATTGAAACTTTTTCTCACTGGTTGTCCTGCTGCCTCCAATCCATCCTGCCATCAGACTAGGCTTCTTAAAGCATAGTTTTGACTGCATCACAAAAAAACTTTACACTCCCCCTTTCTCCTGATTGAAGTTAACAATCATGATCTAATTCCAAACTACCTTGTAGGTTTACACTATTCTGATACATATATCCTAGGCTGAGTGACTACCCAGTCACAGAATATCACAATTCTTTTTTTTCATAATCATTACTCAAAGCATTCTCTCTGCCCTAAAGCGTGTTATTAAAATCCAATCCACTCTTAAAAACTCTACCCAAATACTGTCCTCCTTACTAGACATTCCAGCTAGAAATAATCCTTCCCTCCTCTAAGTTTCCATAACTATTTATTTCTTACACCTACCACACATTAATTTATGCTATACTATCTTATTGGCTTTGGTCTTCCACAGTACCTAGCACAGTGTAGGTACACAAGAGTATTTTTTTCCCTCATAGTCAAATTCTAGATTTAATGGAGTATAGGATTGGATTGTTGGTTACAATGTCATTCTCATTCCTGGGTTATTCTAGAGCTAACTCAGTTTGTATCACATCATGTAACATGTGGGACTTTTCTTATTCTATTTCACCTTCACCCCAAACCACATCCTCATTCTGCACCTGAAAGTCGGCTGACTGAACATATTTGAAAAGTAAATGTTCTTCTGAGGCATGATATACTGTTTGTATTTTGTAATCTCTGTCCTCAATTTGTCATTCTCTGCATCAGCAAATGGAGACACTAATCATTTCATGGAAAACATTTCCAAACAGGCTTCCAGCTTAGAAGAACTGGGACAGGATCTTCTACTTCATTCCTAGGCAGGGAGAGAGGGTTTTGAAGGAAGAATAAATGAAAAACATGCATCTAGGAAAAAAAAAAAAGTATTCTCCATATTTGGAAAAAGTGAAGATTATCTGAGGTAATCAGAACTGTAACCACCTGGAAGGACCACCCTGGTTCTTTTCTTTACTCTGTAAAATGTCCAAAAGGTCAGAGAAATACCCTGCAGTCATGAAGGTGACAAATCAACATGAATCGGCCTCTGCTTGAATCTGCCTGATTCCCAAAGGAAGGATTTTTTATTCCCAGATTTCATCTCTGTTTCTTCAGATCTGTTCCTAACAACAGACCAAAAATGTTGCAGGGGATAGAGATAGAAATAGCTACAGAAGGAGTCTGCGGTTCCCATAATCCACAAAGGGAAGAGTCCTAAAGTTTCTGCTGTTTTCATTATAGCAAGTAAGGTGCCCAGCGATCCAGGTGGCAGAGAGGTGACACGGCTCCCATCAAGGGCAAGTCGTTCATCATACTCCCATTCCCAAATTTGTTTTTCCAACCATCCATAACTTCAGGAAGATGCTAGGAAGTATCCCTAAGAGGGAGCACCTCCAACATTGCCATATAAATAATTTAAATAGGAAAATTTGAGAGACTCCAGAGACGGTCAAGCAAGTCCACTAGAGGGAGCCCCAACCAATCAATACTGCCCAGAGCTGAAGTAGTTTCTCAGCACTAGTCTAAAAATCAACCACATAAGGGAATAAGAGAAGAGAGGGAATAAATTAAGTCACCATGAGGGAAAATAGCCCTGTAAATCTTGAGTTAAAACCCAGGCCTTTCAAGATTTACAAAATCAAAGATTTAAAGACCAGGAAACTGAGGCTGAACAAAGTTAAATGGTTTGCTGAAGTTTACATATCCAGAGGGAGGGACTAGAACTCACAACTCTTGTCTCTAACTAGTGCCCTTGCTTCTACTCATCCACCCCTCTTGGACAGCACCCTAGAGTCCATGCATCTACCTCTCCTCTGTGTCTCATTTCTCTCAAGTGAGAAACTCTCTCATCTACCTTCTCCTGCATTTATACCCCATAAAATGCTTTCCTGAAGGGATCTTCAGTTTTAAGCCTAATAACGTCATTTTGTTAATGAGACCTAGGATTATAAATTGTCCCCAATGGCTACCATCAGTCCTTTTCCTCTGTATCAATACAACAACATTATTTCTGATGTGTAAATGCCATATGTACATCTCCAATTGCAGGCAGTGGGTGCTACATGGAAGTGAATGACATTGGATTTTGGGATTGGGAGAGAATTGGCCCTCTGAGACCTTGGTATTTTAAGCTTTATACTTAGCCTATTCCACCTTCCCATGAACTTCCGTGTTTCCTAGTTGCCTGGACTACGTGTTGTCTCTGGAAACCCCAACTTCCAGTTCTCAGTCCTGCCCCTGAAGGAAATTTGCCACCTCGGATTGGCTCCCAGAAACCCAGTTTCCTCCTCAAGCTCCTAGCTGGTTGGCCTTTTCTCTGCCCCTCCCTATGAGTAGGTCACTCTCCAGGGAGACACAACAGAGGCAAGAGACTCCTATAGGAAGGAAAAATCGGGGTAAGGATAATGTGAAGAGGGAAGGGACCAAGTACTGAGATTTATTTTTTCCAAAAGAGGGTTGAGGGAAGTGATTGCTGTACTTAGATCCCGACTGATAGAAACAGCTCCATCCTCCCCTTGACCTCAGCCTTGCCTAAGGTTCCAAGGAGATCAAGTGTAGAAGCTTCTAGAAAGTATAAGAGACAGATTTGGAGACTAGCACTCTAACTCCCCTGGGATTCTTGGTTCAGTCTAGGGATCAGGAAAGCATCCCCACATCCAGACCTAAATATAAGTCCCCTCCCTCCCCTAGGACAGCAAGAAGATGCCACCTAAGACTAAAGGAAAAAGGATGAAAGCTGGGGCACAGAAGAAGAAAAAGAATGCAGGTGATGGTGAGTCAGGGTGGTTGGAGGTGAGTGCCCCTGCTTCTCCATGCTCTGTCTCCAAGACCAAGCAGAGCTGCTCCAGAGAAAATTCAGCCCTCTGCATGACAAGACAAAGCTTTCTTGACCCTCCCCCTTCACTTCCTCATATGCAGGGTCCAAGGAGCTAGGAAAGTGGGAAAATTGGTACCCAACCCTTCCTGAGACCCTTTGGCTCTGTCTTCCTTATATGTTCATTACACATATTTCGAGAACCTACTATGTACTGGACAATGAGGACACACTGGTGAACTCAGTCGATTCTGCCATCAGAGATACCTCATTTAGAGTCCTCAGATCTCTTGCAGGAAGAAAGTCCAAAGTGTGGGATGAGGATGGGAGGAGAATAAGGAAGTCTGAGAACATAAGCTGAGGCTCTGCCAACTTGCCAGGGCAGATGTGGAGGCCAAATCCATGCACAGGCTGACAATGTTGGAAAAGGAGTTGCTGCAAGACCGCTTGGGTAAGAAGGATGGAAGCTCTGGGGATGATAGACATAGGCCAATGGGGCATTTCTGTATCCTTGGAGGCTTGGAGGGTTGGAGCTATGGTGAGGGGCTAAGCTGACCTCTAACCATCTCCTGGTAAAAAGGTTATCATGAATTAGGATTGTGAGGAAGGAGTGGACAGTTAGGGCTAATGAGCCAGAAACTAGAGGGAGTTTTTGCTTTTTAGTAATGAAGTGCCCATGGGAGTCTAGGGGGCGGGGGAGGGGTGGGGAAAATAAACCCAGTATGAGAATTAGAGTCTAAAAACCTACTGCTAGGTTTCCAGAAGTGGGCAGAGCCCATCAAGCCCTTGGGGGCTATTTAGTAGGGTCCCCAGCCGGTGCTGAGAGCTGCTCTGGCACTATTCACAGCTCTGCGGAGGAATGAGGCCCACCAAGCCAAGGCTTCTGCAGAAGGGCTGAAGCAAAGGTTGCAAGGGCTGGAGGCTGAGCTGGAAGGGGCTCGAAGTGAAGGGAAGGCCGTATATGCAGGTGTGTGATGGTCAAGCAGGTAGGCAAGAGACAGGGGCCTGGAAGAAGACAACCAAGAGGGCCAGAGGATACAAGGAAGAGAAACAAGAAGGACTTTCTTCTGCCATGCCTAGTCTCAGCCTTCCTAGCTCAACATAAATCAGGCAGGAACCTGAAGGAAGGAAAAGAAGGCATCTAAGATTCCAGGCAGGGACCTTCCAGGGTGCCTGATGCCACACTGTTGATGCTTTATGGGTTACAAAATGCAGTCATAGCCTTGGTCTTATTCAACCCAGGGGAGTGAGTAGGGAGAAGGGCTACAATCCTCATCCTGAGCTGGCATGGGGGAAGAGGGTCTGGTTTCCTAGCTCTTCCCCAGGTTTTCAGGGTCTCCCAGCTCCTCAGAATCACCAAGAGAACCAAGAAGGCCTTTATGCTTCTGTCCCACTGGACCAAGCAGAGTCCCACACACCTACAATTTCCCTCCCTTTCTCCACCGCTCTATCCCCACTGGGTCTGTGGCTGCCCACTGCCCCCATCACAGAGATGAGTCGTCAGTGCCGGTCCCTGCAGGAGGAGATGGAAACTCGCAACCAGCAGCTGGAGCAAGAAGTGAAGGGCCTTCAGGTGCAACTAGGTAGGCTTCCCACCCTCTAAGCCCTTTCTCTCCAAGGATCACTGAGGGGGTTCCGCTTGAAAGGGTGGACTTTAGGTCCTTCTCTAGAAGACTGCAATCTAGGCTCGTCTCATTTTCCCCATTGACCCTTCCACCTCTGAGGATTGGAACAGAGGGTTCAGGATGGCAAAAATCTTGTCATCTTAAGATTTTTAAAAAGTCCTAAGTAGAGAAGACATAAGTATCACATCCCATTTCCCCCTCTCAATAGTCTCTCCAAATCCAGTTCTTCCCCACCCCTGCCATGTCTCTCATAAGCAAAACATATTTCCTCTTAGTTTAGCTGATTTTTACAACAAAACTAAGGGAAAATATTTAACTTATTTACTTCCACATCTTCAAGGCTTAGGGCATGGTAGACCTTAAATAGCTATTTGCTAAATAAATGAAAAATAAAATAAGCAAATAAGCAAATATATTCAAATAAGCAAACATTAAAAAACAGGAAGTTTTTGTTTTCTTCCCTCTTGGTTTCAGGATAGAGTTGAAATATTTTAGCATGGCACACAAGATTTTTCATTATTTTGGCCTCAAAGTTTACTTATTCTAAAATATTTTGCTTTTGTTTGGCTATTGATATTCAAGAGTTGCTTATCTGCCATGCAGACCCTGAGCTTTTTTCCTAATCTTTGCCTATCTCAAATTTAAATGAAATCAATACTTATTGAGGACTTCCTATATATTAGGTGCTTTCACATACATTATCACATTTAACTCACACAGCAAGCCTACAAGTATGTGACATTCTCTCTTTAAAGATGAAGAAACTGAGGCTCAGAGAGAAACATGCCCTATGTTACACGAGTAGTGACAACCAGATTTGGAACCCAGATTTCTTGTCCCAAGCCTGCTACTGTCTTTACTACACCATGATGGTATTTCAATTTTTCACAAGGATTTTGAGAAAGCTGACAACCCTGGGGGAGTCTGGAATGATCTCATTCATGTTCTACTTTGGGGTATTCTGGAGAGCACTACTTTGGAGACTCTGTTCAAGGGTAGAGTGTCACCATCCTGTCCTCTTTCATCCTCTGCCGCACCCCATCCCACCCCCCACCCCCACCCCCCCAGAGACATGCCAGAGGGAGGCTGAGGCTGCACAGAGAGAGGCTAAGCAGGCCCTCAGTGAGCGGGACCAGACTCTGGCTCAGCTTCGGACCCATGTAGCAGACATGGAGGCCAAGTATGAGGAAATCTTACATGTAAGCACCACCCTCTGAAGCCAATCATCCCAGTACCCATCACTCCCCCATCACCATAAACCCTAACTAGTGTGACAATGACAGAGGAGAAGAAGCATCTCCACAGGGAACTCTGCTCTATCTTGAGAGACAGACAGCCAGGGAATGAAACCATGCCCACCCACTAAGGATAAGGACTTTAAGGAAACACTGGCAAAGAGAGCTTACAGACCAACCTGGGGCACCCCTCACCTTGCCCTCTCCCTTCCTGGGGCCTAAAGCTTGGTGTCTACAGGACAGCTTGGACCAGCTCTTGGCTAAGCTGAGGGCCATCAAGCCTCAGTGGGATAAGGCTGTGCTGAGACTCCACACCAGGCACAAGGAGCAGCTCTGCCAGTTTGGACTCAACCCCCTGGATCTTTGATGAGGCTGTAAGCATATAGTCTCCGGGGCTCTCTGAGGCCCCAGCAATAAAGCTGTCCTGATATAGAAGTCAATGGAAATGTGGGTGGCTTTTTGGCAAAGGTGAGTGCCTCTCATGAGAACATCTCAGTTCTGAGCTGACCCATTAGCCTGAAGGCTGAATGATAGAAGAGAAATTTGACAAGGTCTCAACTTTCCTAGAGAAAGTGGGTCCTGCCCTTTGGGCCTGGGCCCTTTTTGGTCCCTTTGAACCATTGCCTTCTACCCCCACCCACACAAATACAGGCAGCCAGATTTGTGGGGAAAGGCCATTTCTATGATGGACCAACAGTGACCAGGCACCAGCCCCCACAATCCTAAGGTGTCCACAGAGGGAAGGTGTAACTGGTCTCCAAACCCTTGTCAATACATCCCAGAGTCCTGGAGTCATGCCTCAGGCAAGTTCCAGATGGCTTCAATCCTAACCCGCCTATAGCCCACATAAAAAGGGAAAACTCTTTGTTTCCCTATTCTACTACAATACTCTCAGTATTACTTTACTTCTGGCCACCAAATATGTAGTAGGGGTTTTCCTCATACCTAGCAATTCTCCAACTCTTCTGTGGACACCAGCTTGGTGTCCTACAATTTAACTCAATTCTTATACTATCTACCTAGAGATCTCATAGGTTAAGGACTCAGTGCCACAATACACCAATCCCAAACCCAGGTTGTCACCTGTGCTTCTGACCAACTGGCTGTATAAATCAGAGGTTGCTCAGGTTCTATCATTTGCTAGAGCAGCTCACAGAACTCAGAGAAACAGTTTCTGTATTTGATTACCAGTTTATTATAAAGGATACAACTCAGGAACAGCCAAATGGAAGAGATAGATGCCTAGGGCAGGATATGCGCATGGATGCTTCCACCCTCTCCAGGTGTGCCACCCTCCCAGCATCGCCACATGTTCAGCAACCTGGAAGTTCTCTGAACCATAGTCCTTTTGGATTTTTATGGAGGCTTCATTATATAAGCACATTAATTAAATCATTGTTCATTAGTGATTAATTCAACCTCCAGCCCCTCTCCCCTCCCAGGAGGCCAGGGTGGGGTGGGGGGAGGGCTAAAAGTTCCAACCTTCTAAGCACATGGTTGGTTCCCTTGGCAACCAGCCCCAAATCCTTAGGTGCTTCCAAAAGTCACCTCATCAACAAAATTAGGTGTGGTTAAAGGAGCTTTTTACAAATAACAAGAGAACCCTTTTTGACTCTTATTACTTAGAAAATTCCAAGGGTTTTAGGGACTCTGTGCCAGGAATGCGTATGAAGACCAAATATATACTTATTATAAATCACGAAAAAGTATACCACTCATCTCAGGCAGAACTTCATCCTTAGGGCACAGCTTGCAAAGCTCCCACATGGCTTCCTCTGAAGTCAAAGGGGGAGGCTTCCTATTGGGCCCACCTGAGGCCTCTGACCATACCCTCTTCTAAGAGTTGGGCCCAATGAAAGGAAGGGAGAAGGGAGACCCTGGGCAAGCCTGTGATTGATTGTGCAGAGTCCTAGAGGTCCAGTTTCTGGTTAAAGAGAGTGGATCAGCTCCTACCCCCTCAGGTTGGAGAGTGAAGACAGGAAAGCCAGCGGGTAGGTCTGTGCCAAGGAGGGGAGTGCTACAGCAGATCTGAAGCTACAGCCCAGTCCTAAGCAGAGAGAGAAAGGAGAAGGTCATTCAAGGACTAGAAGAGTTCCTTTTCCCTGCCCCCACCTGCACTGGAATGCCCAGGAATGGAACTTGTTCCATGGGTCCTTCTGTCCCCACCAACTATGGCTAAAGTCCCAGCCAGTGTGCCCCACCATGCTTTACCCTGCAGCCCTCCTGCTCTGCCCACCTCTCTGGTTTTCCTCTGCCCTACTCTGGCTGCTCACAGTCCTTCTGTCTCTTCCTCACCTCTCCAGCCCCTGGGGGAATCCAAGCTTCTAAGCCCTGTGGAGACCTGGTCGCCAGCTTCAGGCACAGGGGTGGCTCAGTCTCAGACAGTTGCTGAAGCCTCTCCAGGTCGTTCTCTCCACCCACAGAATACCCATTCACCTCCAGAATCACATCTCCCTTTTGCAGCCCTGCCCGGGCAGCTGAGCCTCCTAGGGTTACCTGGTGGCAACAGGGGTGGGAGGCGGGGTGTGGAAAGGTTGGATACAGAACACAGAACACCATGGAAAAATTTTCTGGTTGCTCTAAGACTCTGTAAGAGCAGCAGAGGAAGACTCATCAGGAGGTAAATATTGATAGGATCCATGGCCCATGAGGCATCAGTCACCTGGGAGATGAAGACACATTGCCCACTGGCCACACAGCTGAGTTGGAAGCCATAGCCACCACCAGGCCCGGGATAAAGAAAGCACTGGCGGAAGCTACATGGGACAGGAGGCACAGCTGTATCTTCAACTGGGGGGTCCTTGGTCTCAACCAGAGAGGCTAAGCAGGTATCCTGGAGAGAGTGAGGAGCCTCTGTGCTCTCGAGGAAGAGGAGCGGGGACAAGCGAACCTGGAAGGAGGCAAATCAAACAAACCTGTGGCTTCTCCCTCCACCCTGCTCTATTCCTGCCCCCACCCTAACCCTTGTCCCTCAGTTCGCACCATGCTGAAGAAGCGGTCAGCCTCAGGGTCGACGACAGTGAGGGAGACATGGGAGCCCTGTGCCCGGATCCTGGAAACTGTCTCCTCATGGCCCAGCCCTTCCACACTCTCCCCAGCCACAGCCACCAGCCGGTCTCCAGCCTTCATCCCGGCCCTCTCAGCTGGCATTCCTGGGTCCACCTCCCACAGGAACTGCCCTGGGACATAGACATCCTCACTGCTCTTCCCCCACTTACTCCCAGTGCCAGCCTAGGCCATCATGTGCACACTGGGGAACTGACCAGGGGCGGTATGCAGGGGAAGGTGACCCAGGGCTGGGGCTCAGACAAGGACACCACTCATGTGCACTGAGAAGTGTGTGTGTATACACACACACATATATACACTTGTGTGCCCACTCCAAGGCCCACCTTCCCCACCACCCCAGGGCTCCCACTCACCAAGGTGACCTCCAAGGCCCTTCTCCTCCCGGAGCAGGAACCCGAAGCCCTGGGGTCCTTTCTCTAGGTGCAGACAGCGGGGCTTCGTGGGAAGTGCCCAGCCTTCTGCCAGGGGTGCAGCCAGAGGCATTCCCAGCTGGCGACACCGTTCCTCCACCTCTGGCCCTGCCACAAGCAGGGTCACCTGCTTTCCACTCTGCCAAAGCTGTGGGGACCCAGCAGGGCCTCAGTGTCAACTACCTGGGAGGGCAGAGGCGGGCACCTCCTCACAACCCCTCTTTCCAGGCCTAGGAATGAGGCATTAAAGGTAGGGGAGAGAAGGGCCTAGTGTAAACTGTAAAGGAAAGGATGATGATGGAGGTACAAGTTTCAGATCAGGGCATTAGGTACTTGGTGGAGGAGTCTGCTTCCTGAGGCAGGGGCCCCAGGCCCAGAGAAGGGTAGAGGAGTAATGGGGAAGCGGGCAGCCATACCTTCCTGCTGAGTTGGTTATGGGTGAAGTTCTCCACACTGACCCCATTCACTTCTAAGAGTCGGGCCCCAGGGGGCACCCCTGCCCGCTCAGCTGCTCCTCCAGTACTCAGCACCAACCAGAAAGAACCCTGATGTTCTGGAAGCCAAAAAAGAAAAAAAAAAAAAGTATTAGTCTGCTGGCCGCCTGAAGCAGGGCTGAGATCCCTCTCTTGACCTCCCTCCTGAGCCTCTAAGCTTACTGTGGGTGACACTAAAGCCAAAGCCACCCTCATCTTTCACTATGTGGCACAGCCGTGGCCGGACCCCTGGGCCAAGAGTAGGACAGAGGCGGGCACCATTCCCCCGCTGAACTCGGACCATATCATGCACGTGCTTCGCCAAAACCATCAGCAACACCCGAGGACCACTGGCCCGGATACGGCGCACCACCTAAACAGAGGGCAAATCCAGTGAGGCTGGAGCCAGCCCCTCTTGCCAATGGAACCAACATTTTTCACCATGCAAATCAGCTCTCTGGATGCCTTCAGTAAACTATTCCAACCTGGACACCCTTAAATCCTGGGATGTGGGGGAGGTTGAGGCTTGGGTCCTATCCCCGTATACCTGGGGAGATGACCCGAGCTTCTCTCTCCCTGAGTTGCTATGGAACATTCTCCTGTACCATGGGGAATCCCAGCCCAGCCTTACCACCTCAGAGTCTTCATGTTCCACGATGTGGTTATTCACCCCCAGGATCCGGTCTCCTTCCCGAAGACCCTGGCGCTGGGCAGAGGTACCTGGCTCCACCCTGCATACCGCATGCCTGGCCCTGCCCAGCTCCTGCTGTACGTGGAAGCCAAAACTCTTGCCCTCCTCTTTGCTCAGCAGACAGAATCGAGGCCGCTCCAAGCTCCAGAGATCTGGAGGGGAGGTAGGCAGCACAAAAGGCGGAGGAGGAGGAATGTGGCCCAAGTACAAGTCAATTTGTGCCTGGCAGATCATGCCCCCTTGATAGAGCACCATGTGGGTTGGGCAGTGGGGCCAAACACTGTGTGGGCAGAGTGGCTAGGATGGAAGGAAATGCCCGGCCCCCTCCTCTGCCCCACAGTTACTACCAATCAAGGCTGTTTTCAGAGGGAGACAAAGTGAGTGGTTACCAAGGAGATGGGAGTACTGCATGGAACCCTGATGTCTCTGGGAAAGAGGAATGGTTGCCCAGGCGGTGAGGGAGTTACCAGAGGGGTCTTGGTCTTCGGCCAGGGACAGGACAGGATTATCAATGCCCAGCTTCGGGTTAAACTCGAACTTCCTGCAAGGAGGCCTCCAACTCTACTTGAGGTGCTAACAGCAGCTGAAGAGCTTCCCCACCATCAAGTCTCTCCTCCCTTTGCCCCAACCATTCATAGTATACTACTTACAGAGGTAATGAGGCCATGTCCTGGAGATCTGCTGGGCAAAGGGGTGAGGGGAAGAGAGGCGCATTATGCCCCTTCCCAAATCCCTCTTCCATGGTTATTAACTCAAAGAATTTAGGGGAACCCCCAAACTCAGGACTTACTCCCTCCGTTTTGCTCCAAAAGGGTCTTCCCTTCCCCTTTCTTCCCCTCCAGGCCATGGCGCAGAAATCTGAGCATATCAGTACAGGGCGTGGACCAGGAAAACTGACATATCAACTCACCTCCTCTCCTGAATTCCAGTCTATTTGCATCAAGGCTCTAAGCCCTAAAACCTGGTCCTAAAACCTCAGCCAAACAATCTGCCCTCTGACAGCCCTAAAGTTCCCTCCAGAGGATTTCTCCCGGCCTCCTACCTGCGGCTGACTCCACAGTTGGATCAAGGACTCAGTGCTCAGGGTAGGGACAAGGTCCATTGAAACCAGCTGACCCTCCCACTTACGCCCCCATGTCCCGCCTCCTTGAAGACACTGCCTTGGAAGCAGTGGGGTAATGGTTAACAGAGGAGAGTCTTAACCCTGGGGAAGCACACATGTTCCTCCTGCCAATCCCTGGGCCCCAACTCCTCCAGAGACTCTGCTGCTGTCCCAGCTCCCCATATGTGCAGAGGAAAGTTGACTGTCCAAGCCTGGGGTAAGTATGTGTGAACAGAGTGACAGAAGTCCTACAGCCCCACACAGCAGACCCATACCCCTGTATCTTCTTCATGGGTACCCCCAGCCCTCACTGCTTCTGAACCTAGTACCTAAGAACCACCTGTAACAAAAAGTGATCAGTAATTTAACCAGAATGACCAAGAAAGTACCCTTTCTTGAAAGCACCAGGCAAGGAAGAGGCCACAGTTAGGTGGAAGACACAGTTTTTTAATAGCACCAATTGGCGCACATGCCCCTCAGGGCCACTGAGCATGGGTACCATTGTGGTAAGGGGGGAATGAGCCTGAGGAGCAAGTGGCTACAGGCCACTCAGGGTCCACAGAAAGCATAAAAGCAGGAGGTAGAAGCCCTCCAACACAACTAACTAGACAGTAACATCCCTGGCAAGGCAGACTAAGAAGTGCACCCCCTGGTGGCACAGAGGCTCCTTGAGAGGAGAGAGAGGCAAGGTTGATGGTGGTGCTACAGGGCAATTTGGCTACCAAAATGCCACATCCTCTGGTCCTAGCCCAAGAGAAAGGAGGCATGTTCCATGACCCTGAAAATTCCTGACTTGGGAGCACTGGTTGGACATGTTCTAGGAGGGCTGTTGGCAGAGCTGTGCCCATTCCTTTGCCTCCAGCCCTGAAGGGATCTTTCTAGAAGTAGCAGTACAAGCCAGGAGGCCACAGAGGGAAAGGGCTTGGGGCCAGGGGTCACACAGCTAGGTGCTTGCTGCCACTATCTCAGCTTCCAGAGCCTCCCAGCTGTTCCAGGAGTGCCCTGACCTCGCCCTCCACTCGAAGCAGCTGGGCCTTGCGCCAAGGATTAAGGGTGGCTCCTCGGTTATCTTCCAGATCCCGCAGCAGTAGCTCAAGGTGGCGCTGGACCCGGCCTCGATCCCAGCTGTTGAGGTTCCGTTGGACTTCACTGAGAATCACCGACCAGTACTCGGACACTGCTGTCCCCTCTGTCAGCGATACCACTACTCGGGCACTGCCTTCAGCACTGCCCCCCAAGTCCCGCAGGACCTGGCGGCCCTCTGAGCTCAGCTCATTGAAGTAGAGGCTAGCAGGAGAGAGAAGAGTAGGTGTCATTCAGCAAGGCTCTGAGAAGGAGGGGCAGAGGGTGGCAGGTGGACAAAGAGTGAGGGGGTTTCACAACTCAGTCCCTGGCTATGGAATATAATGGGGTGTGTCTGCAATATGCCAGAGATGGAGGGTGGTGACCAATGGGAGACAGGGAATTTAGTGGGACCAGGGACAGTATGAGTAGGGGACACCAGGACCATAGGAGAAAATGGTGGTAGAAAACCAGGGCAGGGTAAGGGCTAATCCCAGAGGGTGGGTTAGCTCAGAAGCAGGTTGACAAGCATCAAGTCAGAAACCAGGAAGAGAGAACAGGCCCAGGCCCGCCCCCTAGAGTAGAAAAAGCACAGTGGAGAGAGTGAAGGAAGCCTGAGGCTGGGGAACAGAGTCAGGCTGGAGAAAGGCAATGACCAGCAAGGAATAAGACTCACTGCAGCAGCTCCAGAGAAGGGTGCTCCCGGGCAGCCTTGGCGAGAGCCAGGGCCGCTGTGTCGCCAGCACCATTGTAGGCCACGTTCAGCTCCTGTAGCTGTTGGTTACGGTCCAGTTGGGCAGCCAGCAGCACCAGGCCCTCATCCCCAAGGCCCGTGTGCAGCAGCGACAGGTGTGTCAGAGAGGTGTTTCCTGCTAGCCCCTCTACCAGCAGGGCCACACCTGCTGCCGTCAGTGGGTTGTTGGACAGCCTACGGCCACAAGCACCCCAATGTTATAAGGGCCCATGGCAGACACCCTGTGCTTGGGCCAAAAGGGTACACAGCCTGGGCAGAAACCAGCCTGGACTCAGAGAAATGCAGATCTAGGAGAAAAGGATGGAAGAATAGCAGTGTGGTACACTGCAGAGGGAGAATGGGGTGAAAGCTGGCTTCTCCTCTCATCTCCCTCCTTCCATTCTCCTTTACTGACTTCCTTCTCTTCCTTTTCATTGTTGCCATTTCCCTTTTTCCTCCTTGTCTCACCTCTTCTCCAGACCCTGGTGTGCCATCCTTCTCGCCCTCCCTTTTTCTCTCCTCATTCACCTCCCTTATTCTAACCAAAAAATGGGAACCCAGAAGTTTGGATCCCCAGTAAATCAGTCAATACTTTGGGAGCATCTATTGAGTGCCCATCATTAGGGGCATCCTTGTGAGGTATAGGGAAAATCCTGGGAGGAGATCAGTGGCAGTGTTACCAGGCAACCATGCTGAGTATTATTCCACCCCCAATCCTCCCCCAAGCTAATTTTAGCCACATGAGAGGCTTTCTTAGCACCTGTTGCTGGTAGCATCTCACCCCCCCCCCTTGCCCTACTGCTTGTACTAGACCTAGGAACAGGGCAGGACAAGACTACCCCCTTTACTACACCATGGGTGGGCCTGTGCCAGGCATACTGAGTCAAGGGGCACATCCTTAACTTTAGCTGGCCATCAGAATGCCCAAAGCCTCCTTTCAGCCCACTCCCAGGGCACTCACCGCAGGGTGGTAATTTGGCACTGGTCATGCAGCAGCAGGTCTCGGAGGTCTCTGCAGGCCTCAGGGCCCAGGCTGTTGAGTTGCAAACTGGAGCAGAATATGCCAGAGGGGAGGTAAGAAACCAAGGAAGGAGTTCAGCATGGAGCTTGCCCACTCACTGGGCCCCTTTCTCATCATCCTGCTTCTTGCAGTCCACACTGCCCTCTCTTCTGTTGTTCTGTCACCTCCACCCATACTAGACTTCTCCATCCCACCCCTTGGTCTATCCTCAGTACCTTTGGTTTCCCTAGCACCTTCTCTTCTCACCTCTTCACCTCCAACCCTCTCCTTTCTTCATGCCTGTGCATGAGGTCCTCACCCCAGCTTCCGGGCACGTAGGAAGACAGGCATGAGTGTGCGTATCCCAGCAGGGTCCAGCTGGCAGGAAGCCAAGTTCACTTCATCCAGGACATGCCTTCCACTGCCCAGTACAGCTGCCACCACTGTGCACTTGAGGGGTGTCATGCGCACACCCGCCAGGTTGAGCTGGCGCAGGGAGTTAAGCACCTCAGCAGAAAAACGCTGATTCTGGAATCGTAGTGGAAAGAAGAGGTGGTCAAGAAGCTCCGAGGGGGGCAGCACCTGCCGTCCCAGCTTGCCCAGCTTCTTCTTGATAGCCTGGGCATTCTCCAGGGCATCCAGGTTCTTGATGGGGCAGCCAAGCTGAGCCAGCATGGCCCGATTATGAGCAGAGAGAAGGCCTCCCATGAACATGGGGAAAAGCTCAAAGACCTCATCCTCGGGGGGCTCATCTGGGTGGCGCCGGGGGCCCTCCACACCCAGGATACTGGCAGCCATCTGGTCCAAGACATCATCATTGTTGTAATCCTCCTCTCGGAACATCTCCAGCACCATGGCCTGGGCCACCGCTTCACGGCTTTTACCCACCACGCGCCCAAACACTCGTGGAACCACCTGGGAAAGAAAGCAAGGAAAGGGCACTGCAGCTTCCCACATGCCTGCTCAGCTTCACATGCCTGCTCAGCCTTCACAGCTCAGCTTGAGGTGCATGTTCCCTAACTGCTCCAGCCTTGTATTGTCTCTTGAACTCATAGCATGATTTATCTGATCATACTACTTCCCTGCGGCAACACCTTCCCTGCCTTGCCACTGCCTGTGCAAAATATAAAACTTCATACTTTGGTCCCAATTTGATCTTTTCAGAGTCATCCTTCAACACCTGTCTCATGAACTTCAGACATAAATTCTTTGTTTTTCCCAAACACCCCATACATTTTCAAGCCCAGGAGATGGTGGGAAGGAATTAGCATATATTATTCAGTTAGTCTGGAACCAGGCTAGGTGTTATAAATATATCACCACTTTCACATCATCATCTGAACAATGATGACTGAATTCACTCCTACTACTTCGAGACCCTGCAACATTTGGTCTCTGCCAACCACAGTGCCTTCACAGGCCTCTCACCTTCACTCTGCTTCTGTCCTTGCAGTTCGCTCCCTCTTTCTCTTTTACAACAGTGCCAAGGTTTCTCCTCCTTCAAAGCTGTATACTCTTCCTGAGTTGTTTACCCCCCAATTCTCCTCCTGGCTAATCCTCCAGGAATCAGACTAAATGCAATTCCTGCACAAAGGCTTTCCTTATTCCGCCAACCCAGGTGCCACATTATACACTCAGCACCTGAAACTTTGCTTTCCAGGCACTTACCATAGTTTTTAATTACAAGGTTAACCTGACATGTTTGTGTTCAGACTGTACCATCAAAAAAGGCAGAAACCTGGGTTTTGTTGTTTTTTCCTCAGGATTTAACACACTGCCTGGCTCATAGCAAGCACTCAAATATTTGTAGAAGAAATGAACGTTTGGGAGGTTTGCAACATCACCTCCTGTCCTTGCAATGGTTCTAAGAAGAAAAGCGGTATTTCTTCCTCTGGCAGTGAGCCACTAGATTGTTTTGCAGTGCCTCCTCCAATGTTTGGTTTTGTTTTTTTCTTATTATAGGTGAAGATCCTGTTGTGGATGTTTTAGTGCCCCTCCCCCAACATTAATCTGGGGATGGAGTAAGAAAAATGTCACCTTGGGAAGCTGCATCAATAGGAGCAGGAAGAAATAGATGGGACCAGTCCTTGGCTAGGCAACCCTCCCTTGGAGAGGGTTTGGGAGTGTGGTGCTAACAATTCTGGTACACTATCAAAGAATGGAGGGACTTTCTGGATCCCATCAGGAGATCACAGCCTCTCATTACAATTCAGATAATGTAAGCACATCCTCAAAGGGGTGGGGTGGCCTCAGCAATGGCCATTACCTCCCAGTCAGAGGTAATAGTGTGAGAAGGGGTGGGCTGCCTGAGCCTGTTTTTATTTTTAACAATTAAATAACACTTACTAGGTGCCAGACCCTGAGGATGAATACATTTAGTCCTCCTATTAGGCCAGTGATATTGATTCTATTATTATCCCCATTTAAGAGATAAGGAGCCTGAGACACAGAGAGGTTAAGCAACCTATCCAAGGTCACAGAGCTAGTATGTGGCAGAGCCTGGATTTGAACCCAGGTAGCCACATCACTGAATCCTCATTCTTAACCCTTATGCTTTGCTACCTATGAAAAGGAAAACTCATTGAAATTTTGCCAGCACTGACCATGGCTCTGCCTCCTCAAGACCAGTTACTAAAACATTCCTAAAGTGGACAAGGGTTACCTAGCAAGGTACCATAGCTTAACAGTAATATCCACAAAGTATCAGTAAAGTTTGGCACAAAAAGCACAGGATTCAGAATCATGAAACCTGGACTCAGATCCCAGCTATTCTATTCACTATCCAAGTGATCTTAGACAAGTTCCTTAGCCTCTGTGTGCCTCAGGTTCCTCATTTGTAAAAAGGATCATAATGGTATTTCATTTATAAGGCACCTGGCAGACATCAGCAGAGACTGGATCCTTCTTCCCCTCAAAAACTTAGCACAGTCGCTCTGCTCATAGCAGTTCTCAGGCCTATAATTTGGTTTCTGGAGTAGACCTGCACCCCAGACAGACTGTCCTAAGCCAATTACCAGTGCATTTATTCTCCAGGTATAAATTAATAAAATGGCATCTGCTTTATAAACCTGTCTCTGTTGATTCAGTTAGGATGAGTCATCACTCCCAGAGTCTAATCACCTCGAGGGGAATAGATATGATTGAGTGTCTGGACCTGCAAAGCAGAGGATGGACCCTGAACTATAGTGACTCCTGCCTCCTAGCAACAAAGGCTAGGAGAGCTGCAAAAGAAAACCATTTTATGGTTGTAAGATTATTATTAAAGTCCCTGAACCCTCAAATTCACAACATCCAAGCCTTCCCCAACCTTTTGGCTTCTCTCTCTTCCTTATACACCAATCCTACTAAAATCCAGATTGCCCAAATCTAAAACCAGAACCAAGAAGAGGATTCACAGCTATGTATGAAGTAGCAGTTTTCTTCTGGGAGAGGAGCAAGGGGTGAATGGGGAGCAGGGGGCTGATAGCCTGGGGTTCTGGGCTATTACCTTAAGCAGGTTGAAGAGTAGAGGCAGGGCCCGCAGGGGCAGCAACTTAGCCACAATGCCCAGGACCAGGC
This sequence comes from Eonycteris spelaea, assembly GCA_003508835.1. Classification (NCBI taxonomy): domain Eukaryota; kingdom Metazoa; phylum Chordata; class Mammalia; order Chiroptera; family Pteropodidae; genus Eonycteris; species Eonycteris spelaea. The sequence goes on along the minus strand of PUFA01000477.1, from coordinate 236,258 downwards.
TGACGTCCTCCCCAACACGGCCTACAAACTCAGCCACTTCCTTGCCCACTTGCTGCAGAGTTGTCTTACGCAAACCTAACACAATGTAGAGGGCAGCCAGGTATTCTTGCATGGCAGGCACAGTGAACACAAAGGTGCCCAGGTGTCCTGGCTCCACGCATGGGGCTAGAAAAAATCTCAGGGCATCCCGACGGAAGACACGTAGCAGCTGAAACTCCTCTTCTGTCCTGATGCCAGCTTCCAGGCAGCCATGGACATCCTCTTCAGAGAAGTAGGTCTTGCGGGAAGATACCCCCTCATATGCCAACTTACCCATGGTTCGGGCTGCATAGGCCATCAAGGACAACTTGGAGGGGTCAGTGCTGTCTAGCGTCTCCCCACTGAAGTTTAGACGCAGGAAGCTGGTATAGATGCTTGTGAGGGTTTGGCCAGCTGGTGTGGGGGCATGCAGGAAGTGCAAAGTGGCACAGACAAGCCAACAATAAGAGGGCAGGAAGCAAGCAGCAGCGATCTGGTGGTGCCCTTCCAGGTTCCTAGAGAGCATCTCTACCAGGTTGTCACGCTGAGCTGGCGTGGCTGAAACACCTACACCCCCAGCACTATGCCCACAGTCTGGCTGATTGAGGCGGAGCTGGAAATAGAGTTTCTGCAGGTTGGTATCAGAGAAGCCACAGATCTCACCATAGCGGCCCACATACTTGCTGGGGATACGGCCAATGGCAGAGGGCCGGGTGGTCACCAGAATGCTGGCCTGGGCAGAACATGGTTGAGGGTTAAGAAAGACCTTGATATCCTGACTGCCTCACTCCCTAGGGAGAACCTCAAGATTTAGTGTTCAAGGATGAAAATGATAAAAATTATAATTAACAATTACTAAGCACCTACTATGAGCCAAGTCACTGTGCCAAACAGTTTGTATGCAGTTATCTCGTTTGATCATTACAACTCAAGGGTAGAAAGTAGAAAGAAACAGAAGCTTGGGGAAGTTAGTGACTTGCTCAAAGACACAGCTGGGAAGTGGAGGGGTCACGATCTGCACTAACCCAGGGCCTATACTCCTACCCAATAAACTTGTGGGCCCAGGACACAAAAATCCTTAGGTGGCAGATCAGGGGCAGAGGTGGCAGGGAGAGGCAGGGGACGACCTACCTCAGGCAGCATATATTTGCGCAACAGATTGACTATGATCGCAGCTGGCACCTTTGGCTCTTCAGGGTCACTGCAAAGTCCTGTGCCTGCCAGCTGGAAGTCGAGATTGAGATGCTCCAAGCCATGGAGCACAAAGAGTAGGCGGGACCCAGTGGCGGCCATCAGGGGCAGAATCTCTTTCAGGGGTGTGTAGCGCTGGGCCACAAGTCGGCACAAGGAGGCAGGGGCAGGGCCCAGGGATGACAGGTCCTCACAGGAGAAGGGAATGAGCAGCTCGAAGGCTGGCAGCCGCCCATAACACCAGTCCAAGACCATCTTGCGCACTAGTGTGCTCTTGCCTGTGCCCACCGTCCCATACAGAACCACTGTCTGCACCCGGCGCCCACAGGCATCTGGGTCAAAGAGCTGAGACAGGGCTAGGGTGGGGAGCCTGGCTGGGGGCAACTGATGTTCCAGGGCCAGCACCGAAGGTGGGCGAAGCAGCTCATCAGGGGTGCACTCACGGATCACAGGGTCCACATGGACTGTGTCTAGTGCAAAGGTCGGGCCAAACTGGCGCTCTTCCCTGGGAAGCCGGCTGAACCACTCGGCCAGGTTCCGGCGATGCCGCTGGATGGCTTCTGGATGGGAAGGCAAAGATAATGTGTCAGGGAAAGGGGCCAGGAGATATAAGAGCTTAGAGCCAGACAGGGTAGTAGTAGGGTCAGGCTACAGAGTCAAGACAGCACCAGGAGATGCTGGGGCCCAGAATGGTGCTAGGCACACAGGACTCCCTCAGAAAACACAGAGTGTCCAAAAGTTCAGAACCACTGAGGCAGAAAGTGGGGAGCCATGGGATGAGTAACACTGAGCCTGGGCTGACTGGTTTCACTGTTATATCTGTGTCTAATCTTCGCCTGACTTCTAGACCCAGTATTTTGAAGGTAGGTATAGTACATCCCACCCAAGACTTTGTACACAGTACATGTGTGTTGCATGAGTGTTACAGGAAGGGATATATGGACATATTGATGATAGGGTGAAGGAAGGTGAGCCCATTGATGGGTGATGACAGTGAGTCCTCTGTGCCTCCTTCTTCCTGCCTGCTTCTTCCCCTAGGACCCTGTCCCCATCCCACTTCCCACTGAGATCCCAGCCAGCCCCTCTCCTTAGGCTGAAGAATCAATCTCTTTACCAGTTGCAGAGGTGCTCCAGAACAACTGTTTATGCCTCCCTGATGGGGGACCACTGCCCACTGAGCTTCCGTGGTGGCGTAGAAAGGCCCTGGGTGCAAGGAGAAGGGATGAACTGGGGCTTGGTTATAGGCTTAGATTCCAAGCCTCTCTGCATTAACAAACTTCTGGCTTCCTGAGATCCAGACCCAATCCTGAACACCCAAGTGGAGGCTCTCTGACTCTCACATCCTTGTTAGGGACTAAGGTCTCATCCTTAGCCCTCCGGCCTTCCATCACTGCCTGTCCAGCACTCAGGCTGCTCACTGCCAGACCCCACCCACTTCCCATAGATCCTCCCACTGACTGACAGCTGTGACTTGTACTGGAGATGATGTAAGCCAACTTCCTCTTAAGCCTGGTAGCTGACTGTACCGTCCTACTGCAGGAGACCAACCTTTCCCCCCTCCCAGGAGATCCAGCTCTTTCCAGGTCTTGACTCTTCAGGCTACTCTGCTGTGCTCAGATGTGTTCTAAGGTATGACACCAAGGTCTCACCTAGGGGGGCCGAGGGGACACTCCCCTTTAAGGGCCCAATTCCAATGGATCAGGAAAGGGGTACGTTCATCTACAGAGAGAAAAGAGAAGAAATAGCATCCAGATCCCATCCAGATTTCCTCATCAACACGCAGACCCCATATCTACATCAAATTTTCCATTATTTGCTTTCATAGTATCATATACTATCCCTTTGTAGCCATTATTATGCAATTTTATATTTTGTTATGTGATTATTTTATTAACATTTATTTCCATTTCTCCCACCATGACAGCAGGATCACATTTGTTTTTATTCACAATTATATATTTAGAACTTAACTTAGCACAGGGTCTGGCACATAGCATGCACTCAAAAAAATATTTGTTGAATACGAAATGAAATCAGACCAATGTTCCTGGACTTATATGACTACAGGGACTCTCGAAGACCACCTAGTCTGACTTCCTTATTTTAGGATGGGAAAATGAAAGTTCAGAGAGGTAAGGTGACCTGCCCAAGGCCAACAGCTGAAACTAGCATATCAGGTGTCTGGATCCCTGCCCTCTTGGGAGGCACCATCTGGTATATGAAGAGGAAGGGAAAGGTAGAAACAGAAACTCCTGCTTCCTGCTTCCCGCTTACCTGATAGCTGGAATGCTCTTCCCAGACCAGGGCCCCAAAAGGCCCTGGGCAAAGGGCGACTCCACCTCATGGTAGGAGAGAAGGTCAGAGCCCAGGTGACTTAGCACACAACCTTTATCCTGTTCCTCTGAAAGAATAATGGTGTAAATGGATCACACACACACCCCAACACCTCCCCACACCTACCTTCCTATGCAAAGCTCTTCTCGGGAGAGCATCAGACTTTTCTTAAGTCAGCATTGTCAAAGCCCTGGCTTGGCCTTCAGATCACCTCCTCTCCTATATCCCTCACCTGAGTGATCCCCATTTTATTTCCTACTACCTATTGCCTCTTCCCTGAGGCTTTGGGAAACTTTTCTCCTGAGTTCCAGCCTAGTGAACTGCTTTACTTAGATATCCTTTTTTTTGCTTGGCTGCCAGAAAACTCAGATGAGTCCTATATGTTCACTTTCAGTGGCTTTCTGGAGCCAACATCTTCCAGTAAGAATTATACACTCCCCTTTGCATTTTTTCCCTCGTTATCAGGTCCTTTTAGCTGAATTTTAACAGTTTTATCATTTTAGCTTCTCTGTGACTTTTATGTAAGCAGCTTTTGAGGAAGGCATAAATAATAAATAAATGAATTAACTTCCTACTTGACATCTCCATATGGATATTCTGCCCTGGTTTCAAGCTTTTCACATGTAAAATTGAACTCACCATTCCCCTCCCCTTTTAGTTACTTCACTGCAATCTTCCCAATTACAGGATTAGAAATGACTTTTGTCTTCAAGCCTTCCTCCCTCCTTCACAGTTGGAACAGTCCTACAGATTCCTCCTCTCAGTGATTTGGCAGCCTGTTCCTATTGCATTGTCCCTGCTGACCCTGTGCTAACTCAGACCCTGTGCAGACTTCTGGGGACTCCCTTCTCCTCACTGGTCTCTGTCTTCAGTCTTATCCCATTCCAATCCTTCACCACCTCCCTAAAATCCTAGGTTACATGTACAGTCCAAACATCTGGCCCACACAAGCTAATTTTTATGAGTTTGCCCTGACCCACATCTCATTAGTCAGGCTCACTGAATTCTTACTCGGTTTCCTAACTTTGTTCATATGCTTTATTCAGATTGGAATGACCATTTGTTAAGGGTGGAAATTTTTCAAGTGGGCCAACTTCTGCTTCCGTAATCTGCTTGCTTTATGTTAACCAGGGTGTGGTTCTAGGCTTTATAAAATGCCTCTTTTGGGAGCTCAGGACTGATCTCCTCTAACCCTGCATGGTAGAGAGTCAGTCACAGGCTGGCTAATAAAGGCTCACAATTCATCTCAGTTGGCTCCGTGGGTCATAGATTTGATTGCACCCACAACACATTGTACCCTGTGAAAGAATCATACCCAACCTCCTAAGACCCTGCTCTAAGGTCCTTTCTCCTGGGAAGTCTTTCCTGATCTGAGCTCCCTTAAAAGGAGTGTGCTGCTACTTGGCACCTGGTCTCTAGAGATGTGGCTCCTTACAGGTAGGGCACACTTAGAGAGAACTGGGTCTGCTGGGCTCACCTGCTAGCAAGGCCAACCAGTGAAGGGGTAGGCTGGCACTCTGAGCAGGAGTCCCAAGGACTGGAGGATTAAGAGAGAGCCCTGGAAAGCTGATGAAGTTTAGGGAAACTAGCTCAGTGCAATTAAATCATATCCAGGGCTACTGGCTCAAGAAAGGACTCATGGAGGGAATGGGGTGGTGGTGAGGCCAACGCTTCCAAGATCACCCCAGGTCTCCAGGTCATTAAAAAAGAAGTCACAGCAGTAAAAGTACAAGGGCTGTGCTCCCACAGGCCCAGTGCTCCTCCCCCCAAATAAGTCCCAAACGGCTCTTCTAGTTCCAGTTGGCTTCAGAACCCACGGGGAGAGCCTGCCAGAATGCCCACCACTCAGTGCACCAGCTGGGTCCTACTCGTCTGGGGTCGCGAAGGAACTCCCCGCCTTACTTGCGTAGCACCGCCCCACCCGGCAACCTCCGCCCTGCTGCGTTGCGCCCTGCCAGGCTGCGCGCTGCAGTCCAGCCCAAGGCGAGGGGAGACCCAGCTGACTAGGCTTTTTACCCGAGGCTGCCCAGGCCGGGAGTCTTTTGACCGCCGGCGTCTCCCACTTGCTCCCAGAGGCCCCGGCGCGGCGCTTCTTGCCTGCCTGCCCTGGCATCCGGCCCTGGCAGTGGGTACGGGAGAGAACGAACTCAGGCGCTCGGGGTCCTCGGGGTCCTGGGAGAACGGGGAGAGAGAGAAAGTGGGGCCGGGTGCACGGAAGAGCAGGCTCGGGGCGGAGACTTACTTCCCCATCTGTTCCTGCGTCGCCCCCGCCTTCCGTGGGTACAGAGTTCAATCCGGGCAGGCCCCGCCTCTAGGACTGCCCTCTGCAGGTTACCAAACGCCAGTCCCTTCCAATTACCTCACTGACCACCTCCCAGTCGGGGGTTGTTGTATTGCCCATTTTACAGGAGAAACTGCAGTTTGGAAAATGAAAGTGAACTCGCGCAGGATGATCCAATTTGGAAGCGACAGAGCCAGAACTGGAATCCCGGGCCTGGATCTTCCTACCTCACCCCTGAGCCTCCCTGAGGCACCCACCCGTTCCCAGATTATTATTCCCTCTGCTTGCCTCTTAACTCCTCAGCCAACCTCCTGGCAGCGATCTGAGTCAGGGCCTTCTTGGGTCCTTTCTTCTGTACCTGGCTCTCTTCAGACTCCAGACCTCTGTGTACAACTTTTGGTCACTTCTTTAGTCAAGGAAGCAGAAAGAATGGGGCCTGAGAAACAGTTCCCACCCCAACCTGCTCTTCTTGTCTGGTGTTCAATTAGGGCCTAGCCCTGGGGCTTCCTGGTCCTCAAAGCCCCCACCCTCATCCCTTTGTTTCCAATGTAGTTGATGGAGGAGCCACCCACCACCCACAGCCAGGGCATGCCTCCACATGCAAACATGGTGTGCAATGTGCACTGAACAGAGCTGTGCAACAGGGAACGCATAGATTTCCACTGGGCTGCAAAGAGGGTTGTGTGATCTCTACTCTCCAACCAAACTGAAGACTGTTGATATGTCATTTATACTTTTGTTTTCACTGAACACACGGTATTGGGGTACTACTGAACAACCAGAACAAGGCATTCAGGAACCAGCCCATAGCAGCTCCCTTCCATGAGACCCAAATGATAATACTTCAGAGACGAACAGAAGGCTTAGGAGAGCCTGGGAGAGGAAGTTACTGACTGCCTCTGGCAGAGGAGGGGACATTTGAACTGGATCATAAAAAATAAGTTAGGGAAGAGAAGGGCATTCCAAGAGGTAGGGAAAAAGGCAAATTTGCCTTTCAAGAGAAGTTCTGAAAGGGGAGTAGAAAAAGGATTGGGGGAAGTAGAGCAACCCTATGAATATGGTCTCAGGGGTGACCAGAGGCCCATTTTGGGCCTGGGTTCTCATTTAGCTTCACTTTACTTATACAGTCATGAGAAACAGACAAGCTCCCAGCTGCAGTTACTGGGCACAGTTCAGAGCACGCTGTTCCCCTCCCCCAACTCCTAGGCGTTAGACAGTCTTGTAGGCTTTATTAATAACATTTAATTTGACTAGCCTCTTGCAGACTGAAATACTGTGAGTCATGCTGTGAGCATGTGCTCTATCATCTGACCTCAGGATGGGATGCCAGGTGCTGTACAGCCGTCACATAGAGAATAGTCTTGGTCATTTCTGTTCTTCAACACCTTGCACAGGCTGTGATACAGAGGTGGCTACATTTAAAGTGATCTCCAATTCCAGGAAGGTTGGTGCTCAAAGCAAATGGGTCCATTTCAAAAACTGCCTGGTTGGGCAGGAAGTATTCATACCCCACCTGTGCAGGTTGCTGGCACTAATGGGACAAATTACAGGTGCTTCGTAGTGGCAAAAGCACTATATCTTGAAAGCCTGCTCAAGTAACTTATCCAAGCCTTGGTTTCCTTCTCTGTAAAAGGACGAAATGATAATACTTATCCTAGTAGCCTCTTGGGGTTGCTGTAAGAATCAAAAGAGCTTTCTTCGAAAATATGTGAGCCACTCTGCAACTATTCTCTGTGCCTAAATGGCCTTTGCTGGCCCCAGATTAGCTGTTCACTTCCTTAGTTCTCAGGAGAACGTACAAATGTGTGAATGTATAAATGTTTTAGTCTTTCAGGAGTGTTTGCATTTTAAAAGAAAGAGTAAAGATGAAGAATCTTAAGAATTTTGTGCCACCATAAGGAGCCACACACTGGCATTACTGCAGGGAGAAGATGGCACCCAGAATGCCCCCTAAAGCTAGCTAGAATCCCAGGAGTTGGACTTCTTTCCATTTCCTACTCCTACTCCCAACCTCCATAAGAAACAAAGTCAGCCCATCTCCAGAGAAGCACCTAATCGGAGACTGGAGTCAAATCGAGTTTGGGGCACTTAGCTCCACAGATGGCACAATTAAAGTGTTCTAGGCAGCTGACAAGGTTGACGCCAGTCCCTTTCTTCAGTCCCTGGGCTTCAGGATCAGAACAGAAGAGAATGAGACAATATGCTGCTTCTTGGGTCCCTCAAGGACTTCTGAACAATTGCCTACTCTAAACCTCAGGCTACCAGACCTAACTGCAGTCCTGGTGGCTGATGGCTTGGCCCTGATAAATGTGGCCCAATAGGTAAGAAGAGAGAAAGAGAAGAGGAAAGCTGGAGTGAGTCAGTGAATTCCCTGCCACTCTCAACCTAGAGCTTAGGTTGCAGGAGTTTTCCTACTTCTCATTGCCCTTCAGGACTACTAACCCCAGCCCTCACCCACCTCCCCATAGACACAACTAGGGCTCAGTGAGTTCTCAAGAGAAAGTCATGTATCAGTCCCTTAAGAACACGCCCATGCAATAGACACAGGGCACCCACATAAAACTTGCAGATCCACCATAAACAGTGTAATTGGCAAATATCAAGAATGAAGAGTCTGGGGGCAGAAGACCTGATTCCCAGGCCTGGTTCTACCTCTATTAAGTAAGGGTCCTTGGACAAGTGACTTAACCCAAGTCTCAGTTCTCTCATCTGCAAAGTAGGTTGTTATGAGGAATAATGCAGGGTTGACATGAGACTTTCTTGAGATAATAAACATAAAGTATTTGTAAAATGTAAAACATAATACAGATATTTCATAGAATATACATTCAGTAACTTGACATATACCTAGGACTTACCCTCCCCTACCACAGGCTCCCTAAAACTCACAGACTTCTTGCCAAGTGCTTTGAAGACCCCTTCACAACCCATGGTACCAACTACCAGACCCATACACTTTTACACACTGTATACTGTATAAATATAAGTTTTATTAATAATGGGTGAAATCCCACAAATACAACTGGCATCTCTGTGTGACGGCGAGAATCCGTAGCAGGGAAAGGGAAGGTAGAGAGGTATGCACCAGGAATAAGGATTGAAAAGAGCCCTGGGGGAAGGAAAAATCAGAAGTAGAATGAGCCTGGACCCACTAGGAAAGCCAGACATGCTCCAGGTACATCTGTCACCCTGATGGCCGGGCATGCTGCTTAGGGAATGCCCATAGGCCACCTTGGCTGATGGGAAGTGGGTAGAGAGACATGGACAGGAGTTTGAATGAGCAGCAAGTGGCTGGGGAAGGGGTGGAGGATTAAGAATGCCAGCTTGGTGCAAGAAAGAAGGGCCATGGGGTAGCAGTGGCCAAGGCCAGCTTATGCCCATGCTTGTGCTTGTGTTAGGTCCTGAACTCCAGGAAGCTAGTGTCCTGTGCCACCCCTTGTTTGGGAGAGAGGGAAGACTGCGGGGTAGACGTCTGCAGATTCAGAAGATGCCCTAGGCAGCACCAGCCTCATCCTTACAGTTAAAGCAGGATCCCCAGGAGGAGGTTAGCACTACCCTCCCCACAGCACCCACCACCACCACCATCACCATCGCCACACCACTATCACTCTTCCTCTGAGCCATAGGAGACAATGAGGGTGTGTAGGGCTAAGATTCCCTGTTTGCATGTATGTGCCTATAACTTTGGAGAGGGAAGGAAGCACTGGAGGACCATGAGGCAGGAGCAGTGAGAAAGGAGACTTGGGTCTTCTCCTGCTCACTCCCCAGAATAAAGTGCATTCTCTACTTCCAGTGGCAGATGGGAGAGAAACACAAACATTATTGCAGAGGTACCATCAGGCCCTACCCCTACCAAAGGTGATGGGGAAGAGGAAGTAGCATCCTATGGCCCCAGGCCTCTCCAATCCCCAGGATTAGGAAGGGATGACCCAGACAGAAAACCCAGCTTCTGTCCCTATAAGTCAGGGTCTGGAAATGGGGAGTGGGGAGGAAGAGGGAGAGACTTCCAGAGTCCTTCCTGCTCCATTTCCAGCATCCAAATGGGACTTCCAGGGAACCCCACCAGGGCCCAGCCCCTGGAACTCCAACCTTGTAACAACTCAATTTACAAACACTTGTGTGGTGAGGACCCCCAGGGTAGGCCATGTTGGTCAGTTATAGGTGGGGGCCTGGGGAGCCTGAGGCTCCTAGGCAGACAACAGAGGAGGGTGCCAAGGGCAGGAAGAAGGGTGGTAGCCTCCTAGTGGTCTTTGCATGCAGATGTTGGAGAGAGAAGGGAGGAAACTACAAACCATATCAACTTGAGAAGACTCCTGAGCACAGCAAGGAGGGCTGGAGCCCCCACTCCCAGCGCCACAGCTGGGAGCGCAGTCCAACAGCCAGCTTGTAGAAGAGCTGAGACAGGAGGGCGGCTGTGCCAGCAACCAGTACCCAAGTCTACAAGGTTAAAACAGTCCCAAAGGGCTGAGGGCTTCCTGCTGTGGGGGCTGGGGTGCAGGCCAGGGCAAGGCTCTATCTTTCCGACTTGACCCGATACCGGAGCACAAGGTATGCCAGTAGCCTCAGAGCCAGGAAAAAGATGCCCAAGACCAGGAAGTCCATGTAGAGCTTAGCATCCTCCACATCCAGTGCTCGGAGGATACTCTGTGGCTCCCGGAAAGGGCATCGCTCCTCTGAGCAGGTCAGGTCTCCTCGTTCCATGCCGTAGATTGTCAGAATCACACCCTCAAAGCCATACCTAGGCAAGCAGGAGCATCAGAGCAGGATACAGAGTAGGGTCACTGCTCCCTAAGCAAACTGCTAGAGCCCAGATGCAACTTTCTCATCCCTGTGGCATGGCCTCCTACAGGAAGGAGCAGGGGCAGATGGGCAGGGAAGTTGCACTGACCTGACATAGGAGAGGTAGGAGCTCCATTGCAGGTAAGTGGGGATGGTCTTGAAGCTGACAAAGAAACCGGAGAACAAGAGGACAGGGATGGCGGTAACTGGGCCCACAAACGTGGCCACCTGAAGGGGAGGGAAGGGGACCAGACCATCACAAGGGTGACCAGGACAGTCCCAGGACTGGAGAAGCCCCAGTGTTTCTTGTAGATCTCTCCCACTCCTTATATCATCCCTGCTTCCTCCCTCTCAAGGGTCCCCACCTGTCAGCTTTCCCACCTGTAGAGAGTTGGAGGCAGCTCCAATTAGCAGTCCCAAAGACTGGGCCACCAAGGCTGTGGCAGTTGCCAGGGCTGAAAAGAGCAGGAAGCGGCTGGTCTCGGCTGGCTGGCCTGTCATCCAGTATACAATGCTGCAGTATACCACCGGGCACACCACCTGGAGAGTGCCATAGGGCTAGGCAGTGGGCTGTGAGCCAGAGGCCCAGCAACCAAGACCCTCCACTCTACCTGGGCAGGAGCCTGTAGAACAGTTACTCCTAGAGTGCCCATGCTTAGTCCTGCCTCCACACTCTTGTTCATACTGCCCCCACTCCAGGTTCATATGTCCCCTTCTTCCCTGGCCATCTGAACCTCATTCATCTTCTAGTCTCACTTCTTTCATTAGGCCCACTCCAACCAGTTTAAGCATGGTGACTTCTCCATCCTCTGAGCTCCTGAAGTCCTTCCCATCTAGACCAGCTTATTGTTAACTCTACAGATGAGTTTTGTCCCTCTATGAGCTCTTAACTCCTGGAGGGCAGGGAGCAAGGCTACTGCAAATAGTCATGCAGGTTTTTCCCTACACAAGGATACCCAACCAAGAGGCAGCCAGAGGCTGGGATCCTGCCATGCTCTTCTCACTAAGCCATGTACTCTGGCACAGTGCAACATCCACCCTGAAGAAGGGGTACTTTTTTCTAATTTGCAAAAAGGCGCCCTACAGATTATTGGTGGCCCTAGTGCTTGAAACAGGGTACTATAACAACAACCCCAAACAGCTAATACTTATTGGGCATGTTAGTATGTGCCAAGCACCATTCTAAGTACTTTACTTGTATTAACGCATTCAATTCTCACAAACATTCCAAGGTAGATACTACTGTCATTCCATTTTATAGATGGGACACTGAAGCAAAGAAAGCAGATGACTTGCCCAACATTCCACAGCTAACAAGTAGCAGTAAGGCTCCAAAGTCAACACTATTCTCTACTGCTTCAAAGAAGATTTACAGAGTCATTTGTAGTGTTATTATTTTCATCATTTTCTGTTTGTCATCCATTACCATTAGAACATAGGTTCCACAAGGTTAAGACTATATCTGTCTTGTTCACTGCTGTGATCCTAGTGCCTGGCATAGAACTTGGTGCATGGTAGGTACTCATCACGTATGTGCTAAGTGAGTAGAAGTAAAAAAAAGATGACAGATGACAAGGGTGAGGAGAGAGCAGTGAGCAAGGACAGAAGGAGGAGGGGGCAGCAGGAGATGAAAGGAAGAGACTCACCTGAAAGGGCACATCAGCCATGGTCTTGGCCAGGTAATATGCTTTGAGGCTATACCAGTAGTTGAGATGCTCTCTCATAAAGACCGCCATCTCTAAGGGACTGAGGACACAGGCAGATTAAACACAGCTGGCTGACACCCTGGTTCCTATCCCATGCCCCAGCATCCCCACCCCTGCCCAGGGCAGCTCAGCTCACAGGTGAGCACAGTTGGCATAAGGGCAGCAAACATGAGGAACAGCATGGAGAAGAAGAGGCAGCCGGTGTTGTTGAAGACTTTGCTGGCATCATCACCAATGTGCAGGTAGAGGAGGCCAATGAGCACACCAATCACCACATGGGACATGAACCGCAGGTGGGTCAGGACCTGTGTGATGGGGTCATCACTAGGAGAGGGGATGGGTCACAGGACAGGGATGGGCAGCCACACTGGAACAGGAACTTACAGCCACCCTCACAGGCACATAGACTTATAGGTGTACTGGGGGGTGCTGCTGGGGGAGGGACCCCAGTCCCATCCCAGCTGTGGAGATCTTATGCTCCCAAGTCTAGATCTTTGCCAGCCTCCTCTCCCCCAACTTGAAGCCTCACCGTGTCCCTGAGGATGGACAAGAAAGTCCTCTTGAAGAGAATGCAGAACTGTGTGAAGGTACTAGTGGCAAAGGTGTGGCTTTCAATGGCATCCACTTCCTGGGGAGAGAAAATTGGATTGATGAGCCTACATATCCACCCACTGTGTACCCAGCCCCGTGAATGGGAAAACCCCTGAGCCCTTCCCCAAAGCAAAGGGTCCTCCAGGTGTACTGAAGGAGAAGTCTCCACCATTGAGTTCTGTACCTGGAAGCTGGCCTCAGGCTATGAATCAGAGTGAGATTCAGAGAGACACACGATAAGGGGTAAAGACTTGGGAAGGAGGAGATAGAAAGGGAGTCAGGGATACCCACAGGGGCAACTAGTAGATCAGTAACTTTTCTTTTTAATCCATTGAAAAACATTTACCTAAGGGTAGAGTATCTTCATGCCACCAGTTTCACAATATTTTTTTAAACAGTAATAATAACAATGACAATAATAAGATAACACTTATGGTTTTCAAGGCTTATAGTATCTCATTTAAGAAAGAAAACTGGCACTGAACAAATGCCAGTTGTAAGCAGCTACAGTGCAAAGAGCTTTACTTGATGACTAAGATCATCCCAATAACCCTGTGAGGTAAGTATCATCACCGCCAGGTTAGAGATGACAGCAATTTACAGTGGCCATGAGGCCAGAGACAGCATCAGACTTGTTTACCAGGTGGTACTGTGCCTACACAGGGGACAACATAATACATATGCTCAGTGAGAATTTGCTGAAAGAATAAATGAACAAAAAAGCAGAAGCTCAAAGAGGTTTAAGTAAGGTGCCCAAAGTCACACAGCTGTTAATAGTAGGTCTATTCTAATACCCAATGGTTGTGATGCCTCCGAGGGATAGCCTTTTGGAAGGACCATTGTCATGATCCCCTATCCCTGCCCCCTGCTCTACACTCTGCCTTCTTCACCTCTACTTACTGGAGGGCAAGTGGGGCAGGCAGCAGCGACCTCATTCTTCTCAGGGCTGCTCTTCTTCTCAGCCATGGCACACAGCCCATTTTGCACAGCCCTAAACAGCATGGGGTTCAGGTCTCCGTACTCACCAGAGGCTACTTCAATGACTGGGGAACAAAAAGGTAGTGCTCAGCTGAGCTCTATCCTTGGTTCCCAAGGTCAAGCCAGCCCTTCCTTGGATATGTGGGGAAAGCAGGTGATAGTGAGATCTCTGACCCCAAGAGGCCTGAGTGCCTGACCCAAGTCACCAGGTTTGGCCCAGGCATCATACCCCAGACCCTACCAACAGTCTCCCACTCACTGAAGTCAGCCGGGTTGTGGTAGGTGGGGCAGTGCAAGCCAAGCCCCTTCAGATAGGGGATCAGGTTGGTGACCATGCCCTTGAAGATGCACTGACCTTGGCTCAGGATGTAGAGCTGAGTCGGAAAGAGAAAGATGAAGAAAACAAGACCAGTGGGCCAGGTAGGCTCCACCACACTTCTCTTGACCCTCTTCACTCTTCCCATCACACACCAATCATTTTTGAGGACTAGAGACACTCACCTTGTCAAACATCTCAAAGAGCTTGGCACTGGGCTGGTGGATGGTGCAGATGATGGTACGGCCCCCCTGGGCCAGAGATTTCATGAGGGACACCACTTGGAAACAGGAGGCACTGTCCAGACCACTGTCCAGAGAGAGGCCACCAGGGAGTGGGGTGAGATGGGCAGAGACAAGAGAAAGGAATGTTTGGGGTGGGGCAGCTACTATAAAGGGGATGGAGCTGGCAGGAAGGGGTTACTCTGGCTACCCCTATACCATGTACATACTGTAGGATTCAGGCATATGGAGGTACTGAGAAGCCCAAAGCATTGTGCAGTTTAACAGCATATACTGAGCACCTGTTGAATGCCAGGCACTGGCATTACAATGATGAATAAGTAAGTCATAGACTCTGGTCAAGAGAGAGAGATAAATACACAGATCATTTGAGATAATGTGGAACATGCTATGGAAACATGGAGTGAAAGAGAGAGAATTCAGCTATGCTGTACAAAGAAGTTGCAGGGTAGTCAAAGAAGGTTCCTAAGTAAGTTTGTAATAAGACAGAACTAAGTCAGGCGAAGGTGGAAAGGCAGGCATGGTGGTAATGGGCATTGCAGGCAGAAGACAGCATGTGCAAAGCTTAGAGGCATGAAATGCATGGCTTGAATGAGGAATTATGAGCAATTCAATACTATTAGAGCATAAAATACAAGACAGTATGAAGCAAGACATGAGGCCAGAGAAGTCAGTTCAGAGCAGAACCTTTTAAGTCCTCTGACTTTATTCTGAGGGCAAATGGGCATCATTGCATGTTTTCAAGTAGGGGAGTGAGAACCATCAGACTTGTCTTTTAGAAAGTTCACTCTGCCTACAGCTTGGAGAAAAGATTGGCTTGGAGAAACTGGAGATGAGAAAATAGGAGTCTGTTGCAGAAATGCAGATAAGAGTTGATGTCCTGAACTTGAGCACTGGCACTAGAGACAGAGATGGGGCGAATCTGAGAGATGGCAAAAGAAGGTAGAATCAACAGGACTTGATGACTGATTGGCTGTCAGGGAGAGAAGAGGGAAGTATCAGCCAAGGAGGACATTGGGATTTCTGCCTGGGTGAAGGACAGGGCCATTATGGCAACAGGATTGGTAGACATGAAGGTGCAGAATAAGCCTTTATCTGGCCACCAGGAGGCTGCAAACACAGGCTCTAGTCTCCAGCAGTGAAGCAGATGCAACCTCCAGCCTGGGCTCAGGGCTGAGGAGAGGGGGCATCCTAGTGGGAGAGGAGGGGGAGAACTACCTGGTGGGCTCATCAAAGAACATGACAGGTGGGTTGTTGACCAGCTCCAGGGCGATGGCCAGGCGCTTCCTCTGGCCTCCGGAGAGCAGGGCTGTCCTCGTGTGGGAGCAGGACATCAGGCCCAGTGCTGTCAGGATCTCTGTCACCTGGCCCAGCCCACCCCACCCACCCCAGATCAGCTTCAGAGTCTCCGCTTCCCTGGGCATCACCCCAGTTTAAATCAGCACCTCCCTTAAGTCTAACATGCCAGCCTTGGCCACCACTGTCATATCCCCAACTCTGGGCCCAGAACTCAGTAACACCAAAATGAATGGCTTTCCCATTCCCTTCCCCTCCCCTTCTCCTTCCCCTTCCCCACTCACCAGCTCCTTCTTCACTTCTTGCTTCTCACTCAGCTTCAGGTTAGCAGAGACCTGGGGCCCAGAGAATAGATCGGTCAGATACGTATAGTAGGGGGCTCTACCTTGACCCCTTAGCCAGTGAGGAGAACGGGGACAGCAGACAGATGGGGCAACCGGGAAGACAAGATGGAAATCCAGTCCTCACCATCATGGCCTCCAACACTGTGAGATGTGGCAACAGCATGTCATCCTGCATGATGTAACAAGACATTTTGCGGAAGGTCCTCAGTTCCCTAGGCCTCCCATTGACTAGGATCTGCCCCTTCATTCCAGACTCCCTGCAGGAACATCAGTCAGGGATGGGAGTCAAGGCTACTTCAGAATACCTTCTGTGCTCCCCAGGGGATCATTCTTCCTGGGTCCTGCCCCCATTCCACTCTAGCCTAATCCTTACCTGTATCCTGCCAAGATGTTCATGAATGTGGACTTGCCAGCCCCTGAGGGTCCCATGATGCCAATCAGCTCCCGGCGGCAGAATTTACCTGATAGGCATTTGAGGAGGGTCTTATAACCTGAAGTGAGGAAGGAAGGAACTTTTGACAACGGCTATAGTGAACAGAGGCATTCCAAGCTCTTTAGGAGCAGCCATGACTATCAGTGAAATAGGCAGTCCCAGCTCAGTGTGAATTGGTTAGGATGGAGGAGAGCTCCTACAATAATCCAAACCCTCTCATCCTGTTCCCCTAGAAATGACTACTACTAATGTCAAAGTATCAGAGGTGACAATAATCTTCTAAAGTCCATCGGGAAAAACCCTACATTTCATGGATGTACATGGAGAGTGTAATCAAGGTTATAGAAGACCCTGTTCATCTCCTATAAACACAGCAGTCACTCTCTCACCTCCTCCAGGAAGACTTCCCCGATGATCCATCCCATTCTGGCTGAGTGTCCTCTGTGTTCACTTCTCATACGCCAGCATGCCTGTTACTTGCTGTGCCTGTTCTTCCCCACCTCTGCTAGCCTCTTAGCCAGTGATCTCCTTGGGAGTAGGGTCTATGTCTTATTCATCTTTGTAACCTCAGTGGACTGTCTGGAGTGTACTAGATGCTCATTAAGTGTTTGTCCTATGAATGTGTGTTCTCAGAGCTTTGGCCTCTTTCTCAAAAGGCCTTCTTTTTGTGTGTTCTTTCTGCCCACCATGCTTGACTCTGCAGCCCCTAACGTGGCCCAGGAAAATCTCATCTTTCATTCACCTAGTCAGGTGGATCTAGGTTCAAATTCTGGCTCCACACTTACCAGTTGTATGACCTCGGGCAAGTGCTTAACCTCTCTGAGCTCCAGGCCCCTCATTTGTAAAATGAGGACGATAGTACCTATCTCATAAGGCTTTTATAAAGATTTAATGAGATAATATATAAAGCATATAACAGTGCTTGGCACATAGAGTACACTATAAAAAAAGTGACATTTTATTATTAATTATATTTGACTAATGCTTATTGATATTTACTACATTCCAAGCTCTGTAGCAGACACTGGACAAAAAAATTAGGACACAGCTTCTGCACTCAAGAAGGTCATAATTTATGTGAAAAAGATGAAAAACATCTATGGATCTAAGAAAAGATAAAATAAGGGTCATAACAAAAGTATAAATAGTGCAGGATGTAGACAATATGAATTGATGAGAGTAGAGGGGAAAGGGAAAAATCAGGAATGGCTTCATGGAAGAGGTGGCATTTGCACTAAGTCTTAAAGAATGAGAAGCATTCCAAAATGGGAAGGGAAGGCAGAGGTTCTCCAGGCTTTGAGAGGAAAAGCTCTGCCATGTAAGAGCATATACGTAGTACAATCCAGGGAGCAGAGGGCAGAGACAACATGGGTTACATGGTGAGACAAGGGGGTGGAAAGGAAGAATGAAGCCAATGAGGCCAGCCATGCCTAATATGCTTGCAGACCTGCCTCAGTGAAGCTGAAATACCAATCCCTTACCATGTACTTTACTACCACCCTCTCCAACTGCCATAGAACCCAATACCCTCTTCATTCTACCTCCTTAGCAGACACACTGAAGGGATGTGATCTTTCAGCCTCCCACCACAGCACTCTGGGATATCCTGTCAGAAGGGGATCTGCTACTCACTATGAGTCCTAATCATACCAACTACCTGAATGGTGCTTTACAATCTATAAAGCTCATTACCTCAGTTGTTGCGATAGCAACATGGATGAGGCGACTGGGGCCCAGGGACATCCAGTGACTCACCCAAGGTCACACAGCAAGTTCCTTACTGAGAGAGGGGAAGTCATGGGTTCCAGCCCTGTGCCTCAGTCATCATCATCGTCAATCAGAAAGATGTGTGCTTGTGTACCTCAGCATATGCCTTTCAGAGCCACTCTTAGGAAGTGATTTCTTTTGCAGGGGAAGAAATTGGCAATGATAAACCTCCCCCCATTTAATCATAGCCAAGCACAAGATTAAACACTGATGCCCAATATAAATATCATCTTGCCTTTTGCAAAGCATTTTTACAGATAAAATCTCAACTAAGCTTCAAAACAAGCCTAAGCAGTGGGTATTCTTATCATCTCAGTTTACAGATGGGGAAAGCGAAGCCAAAAGAGGGTAAGCAGCCCGTCCAAGGTCACACAGCTTACAAGTGGCCCATGTCTTCGGATTTCTGCTATACCATAACTGCTCAGCATGGAAGGGGCCTACCAGGCAGGCCTTCGAGCAGAGAAACACCAGAGCTCTACCCACCTCATTCAAGAACTCTCTTTGTAATTTTAAGTCACTTAATTTTTCAGTGCCTCCATTTCTTCATCTATAACATAATGATAGTAATATCTCCTCTCAAGGATATATAGGGTTATTATGAACATTAAGTAATTAATAATTAATAGGAAAGTGTTATGAAAAACAAATCACAAATAATTAGGGGAGACTGGTGACAAATCCTGACCTGGAAAAGACAGATATCTCCCTCTCTCCACACCCCTTTCTCTTTTCCCTTTCTGCTTACCTGCAATTGCTTTTGCCCTCCACAGAAGGAGAGAGGGATTCAAGTGAAAAGAGAAGTCAGAGAGAGGAGGACAGAGGGCAGGAAAAGGGGAAGGGGTAAGGGACGGAAGAGTTAGCAAAATAGACAATAGAGCAAAATGGAGCTGGTAAGGCCAAAAGAAGGGTAGGGCCAGGTCACGGGTGCCAATTTTGTAGCTTGTCGGTTGAAGCAACCAGAGAGCTGGCTCATGTAGCCGTGTTTCTTTTTAATCTTCATTCTCCTTAAAACTGAGAGGAAATGAGGGCTAAGAAATTAACAACTACCCCCTCATTTTGCCCAGAGCTGATCTCAGGACTGAGAGAGGCTACTTAGGGATAAGGTGCTGGGCAAGAAGCCCAGATGACTCAGTTTCCATTTGTTCAGCTCTTACTAGCTTTTGGTCACTCACTGGAGCAATAGTGGGGAATGTAAGACAGCTCAAGCTCAGCCCTGCTCGGAAGTACCCCGAATCTATTTCTTAAACCTCAAAGAACAATGTCCCAGCTCTACCCTGGCCCCATACCCAGGTTCTGGGGAAAACAAAACAAAACAAAACAAAACAAAAAACAAACAAACAAACAAAAAACAGCCTCTCTTTTCCTAGCTCAAGCTGCTCAGGGCAGGAGATGCAGGGGATAGTCAGGGTTCAAAGGAACTCAGAGCCCCATACCTTACCCACATATCCTGATGGGGGAAAAGAGGAGGAGATGGGAATGCTATACCAGGAAAGTTAAGAGAAAGAAATGAACTGTGAACGAAAGAGCGGGCTATGTAGTAAATTTAAGCTCAGGGGGCCACATTGCAAACCTGACAAGCCCAGTAAACAAAGGTGATCTCTCAGGGTGATCTGATCATAAATTTCTAACTGAGCAGGTCTTGGTGGGTAGTCACACCCCAGGCCTACCTATAGCTTCCTTAGTCAGTTTTTGCCTTAAGCGAGCCTTGTCCATTTTTCCTGTGCATCTATGTTAGCACACTTTTGAAATGCTAGAGTAATCCTTTCCAAATCCTGGAAGGTTGAACCACCCTCATGGGAGCACATGAACCAAAAGTCCTCCATGTTTTCTATTTGCTGTAAATGTTATATTCCAGAGATTTCCCCACTTTGCTTTCTTCCACCTCCCTAATATACTACCAATTATGCTCTTTCCTTTGATTCTAAATGTATAAAAAGACTGCCAAACTGCCATTTTCTGGAGCATTTTCTCAGTCTGTTGAGGCCTTGCTTCTGGGCATGTCCTCAGTATAGCTCAAATAAACTCTAAAAAAACTCATATAAATTTTTTTCTATAGGTCTGGAAATTCTTATGTTGACAGAACAATGAAAGGAGAGCTGTAATGTAATACCTGGCTTCTGGTCCCAGCACTGCCACTTATTAGCTGTGTGACATGGGTCAAGTTCCTCAACTTCCCTGAGCCTGTTTCCTGATTAGTAACGTGGGATGTCATTTATCCTGCCAAAACTTCACCCTCCCTGCTTCAGAGAACTTAGGCAAGAAAGGAGATACAGGACTAAGAATATCTTTAAAATTTAGCAGTGTTCTGTAGGTAAAAGGATATTGCTAAATCCCTGCAACACCCCTCCCTCACACTTTCTCATGCCAGCACTCAAAAGCAGGAATCCCTTCTAAAAGTAAATAAGAAAAACTCAAGGTCCAGAGGTCATGGTGTCAACTTAGAAGAAGAAAGCTTCAATAACCAATTAACCCCGGTGTCTCACAGTGCTCACAGGTGTGGAGGGAAGGTGGACTCTGGTACCTCAATTGCATTCATAGTGAGGGGCTAAGATTTTAGCCCCTTGTTCCCACAAGGCCCACTAGTGCAGGACTTGCAGAACAGGGGACACCCAGGCCTTGTGCTCTGGAAAAAGCAGCTCACTGGGGGAAGAGGGTGGCTACAGCTCCCCACCAAGCTGCTCCCTACCGCGTTTGCGCCAGCAGGGCCCCTCCCGCACAGAATAGGACAGCTCCACGAACTCTATGTCCACCGCTGAGCGCTTGGGTAGGTGGGAGAAGCGCTGGGCTTCGGTGATGTGGTTCTCCACCTTCTTCAAGTGTGTGGTCAGTACAGGGGGCTCCGCTCCGTCCTCCAGCGCTACGGCCATGGCCACAGCCCCGGGTCCTAGTCCACAGCCCACGGCCTCCAGCGCCTTTTCCGCCATCACGCCACTGGCCTGCAGGGAGAGGGCCTGCTCAGTTTCGGGAAAACCCCAAGCCCCGGCTCAAAGCTCCCTTATTTTCTAATGCTGCCCCCACCCCAACTCTCCGCCTTCTTCTGAGGGCAGGTCGGCCACTGGGAGCACCTCACTTCCCACTGCCTGAGCATCTGCCCTCTCCCTGCCCCCAACATGCGGCGCAGCAACGTTCATTCCCGACCTCTCCTCGGTCCCAGGCAGCCCAAACCCCAGCCAGGTCCCAGCCCAGGCCCTCGAAGCCGTCACCCGCTCCCTCCCCGCAGTGGCGACTCTAATCTCCTTAACCCGCGGGCCAGCAGCCCCAGCGGACTGGATGGTTAGGGGGGGGGCGGAAGAAGGGCCAGCCAGCAGAGGATGACTGCTGGGAGACAAGATAAAGTGAGCGCGGGATCCACCAGGGGAAGGCGGAGGAAGAGGAGGCTCTGGGCCTCTCCCCATCCTTGGGCGCGATTCCCTGGCCAGCTCCTATACCTGCGTCCCTGGTCCCGCGCGCTCCTCAAAGACAGGCGCTCAGCTGGGATTTAAAACCCCCACGGCCAACTAAGCCCCTCCTGGAGGGCTTACCCACCTCCTATCTTCTGCACGCCTAGTCACCTTGACGTGCCCCGGGGCCGGTGTGGGGCCGAGATGTTTAGCGCTGTCACGGGCCGAGGGTGTTGACTCCGATTCCTCCTTACTTGACTCTGGCTGCAGCACCCGCGTCCCGGCTCCCGGTCCCGGCAGCCCCGGGCTGGGGCGGGGCCGGGGCGGGGAGGGCTGCAGCTGAGAGCCCCGGCCTTAGTTCAGAGGAGAGATGACAGGTGTAGATGGGCGGATGGGGCATGCGTTGACTCGCCTGGGCTGTGCACACTGGGTCCCCGAGCCTGGTCCTCGGTGCCTTGTCCTCCTGAGCACGCTGGGCGACTGTGCTCTCCACGAAGCTACCGATCGCCGGTACCGCTGTTCTTAAAGGGCCCGCGTCCGCCCGCAGCCTGCCGGGCGCGAATATGGCCAACAGGAGAGCTGCGCTGGTGACGCGGGGGCCCGAAAGAGCGCAGTTGTGGACCCAGGACTAGGAGTTGGCAGCAAAGGGCCCATTTAGAGGCAGTGAGGAAAGGAGAACTGAAGTCCCAGGATTACAGACTAGACAATAGCGGTGGTGGTGGTCCGGAGGATTGGAATAGATTCCATCACTCTCAAGGGATTGTAAACCTGCCTGCCGGTCTGCACCCCGTCTCCCAATCAATTTCCCTCAGTTCTGGCCCTTGAGCTCAGGATTCTCCCCGGGGGAATCCCTAAACTACATAAAAAGGCTTTTAAAGCAAGTACTGGACATCCTCCTCTCCCCTCTCCCTCACCTTCTCCTAAGGCCAAGGAAACTAGTTAAGAAGGGACAGAGGGTAGCTGCTTTGGGAGAGCTTGCAGGCAGCTCCAAGGTTAAATTGGTACCCAGATTTCTGCCTGCTCCAACTGTAGAAATCTTTATTCTCCCAGGTAAACACAGGCCTTTAAGACAGGCACATGCCTGTGGCATCTTCTCATCACGTGTTCATTCTCCTTATCCCATAAGCCTTCATAGGTCCCCAGAGCTCTCCTAAGTCTTTTTCCCCTGCTCAGTTTCTTGGGCATTTCCTCTTCGCTCCTGTCTGCACCAGCCCCGGTCTTCAAGAGGTCTTCAAGAGGCGAGTAGGTTAGTCAGCTGAAAAACAATGATCTGAGCTTGTAAATTCCCACCTGTCACACAGCAGAGACAGATGGGAAGGGAGGCTGCTGCTGCTGCCACCAATGAGGCTTCTCCTCACTGCAGCAGTTGAGAGGTTACTAGCAGTCAAACCTCTCTCCTGCTCCCCTCTCCTCCGCCTCCAGCCTCTCCACAGCCTGGAGGCTATCGGCCCCTGCAGGACATCTCCAAGTTCTACCCCATAACTGTGAGGTTTAGGTGGATTTTGAAGCCAGCCCTCCCTAACTTCCCTCACCTCATACTACCTTTTCCTTCTCTAGATGGATCCTTGATTCTCCAATGTAACCTCTATAGGAATTCAGAATGAGTTATGCCAAGATATGCCTCTGAGGTATGTGAATTGTTCTGAGCTAAAGGCAACAAAGACCCTGCAGACTTAAGGGAACCTCCACCCCCTTAACTATCTAGAGGAATCTGAATTAGGGAGCTTCCCATAACAGATTATCATATATATATTATTTATATTTATATTTAACCTGTCTATAGGGCAAACTTCTAATTACCAAACGTCTGCTCTATCATCCTGCAATGACCCCCAAGGCACCTTCTCTCATCCCTAATACAGGATGCCATATATAGCATATTTCTCCATTCTGTCTTTGAATCTCTCATGCATGTGGAGTCTCTGATTCTCTCACGTATGTAGAGTTCTCATACATATGTATGTATTTTCATGGTCATTTTCTCTTGCTAAACTGCCTCATGTCCATTTGGTTATTAGACCATCTGAAAGAATCTTGAAAGTAAAGAGTCTTCCTCCACACCCCCAACACCTCCATTGCTCTACTATAGGTGCCCCAACAGTTGCATTTATTGAGCAACTACTATGGACCAGGCATTATCGCATTTAATCCTCACAATATCCTTCTGAGGCAGGTATTACAATCTCACTTTAGGGATAAAGAAACTAAGGGATAGGGAATTTAAGCAATGTGCCCAAAAGGACAGACACATCTAGTTGATAGCAGAGTAGTGCTTGAACCCTCAAGTCCTTGTTTTTACCCATTTCTCTATAGGCATCTCAGAATCCTATTTCCAAATCAACCATCTGCCTCCATTTTCTAGAAAGACTTTTCAGTCTCCCAAGATAATCTCCATATCTAATAACACCCAATTTTCAGGAAAATTTCCTCTCATTTCATAGGAACACGCTGTCCCCCACCTGAAAGCAGGCTTCCCCATCTTCAGAGATCAACATTTCCAAGTCTTATAATAGTTTTTCACACTCTAGAATTCACACTCCATGCCCCAGAGCAGTGATCCTCAGCCTTGGCTGAGAATTAGCTTTACTTGGGGGAACTTTTAAAAGATATCTGGATAACACTTACCAGTTAATGCTGATCTCTAAGGTAAGATGAAAGCATTTGTATTTTTAAAAGCTCTCCAGCTGATCCCATTGGGTAGGCAAAGTTGAGAGGCACTACCAAAATACCTTAGGTTAGAACTCCTGTCATGCACCCATTAAAGTCCTCTCTCTTTCCTGGAACAGGCCTTCCCATTCTCTAAGACACTCTCTCCCCATTTTGTGAACAGATCTTTCTCTATGTCAGATTTCCATTCTAACCTTGGCATTACCTCTTACTAGTTTTTTTTTTTAATTAATTTATTTTTAAGGTGACATTAGTTAATGAAATCCAATAAGTTTCAGCTGTACATTTTAACAGTAAGGCATATATATATTTATGTTGTGTGTTCACCTCCCATAGTTAGATTTCTTTCTGTCACCACATATTTGACCCCTGTTATCCTGTCTACCTCCCCCTTCCACCCTCCCCTCTCCCCTCTGGTTCTCTTACTAGTTTTATACTCTTCAGCAAATCTTCCCACCTCTTTGATCCTCTTTTATATAATGGTGATGATAAATAAAAATCCTGTGTATCTGCCTCAAAAGATTTATGAGGTTCAAATACAAATACTTAGTAATAGATTATATTTTTTAATTCAAATAGATCATACACATTCTTACTCTCCAGGTCAGACTTGCTATGGTTTATGGTTGTTTCTTTGCTCCAAGAAGAAACTCCCATTTCTTTGGCAAAGGAGGCGAAACTATATTTATTGAATGCCTACCACATGAGAGGCAGCCAGTATAGAGATATAATCTCTGAGGAAAGGGTTAAGTCTCTTTCTCCTCGTATTCTCAGAACTTGTACACAGAAAACATACTCAGTAGCTATCTGTTGACTGAATGGTCTAACCAGTCCTCATGACTTTATGAGGTCAATAAGGAAGCTGATGCTCAGAAATGTTAAGTAAAAGTATGAGGTCACACAGCTACTTTGATGGATCCAGGGATCTAAATCCAAGTCTTAGTGATTCTAAATCATGATTTTATGTCAAACTTCCTCATTCCCTAATATTGTCGCCTTCCCATTTTATAAAGCAGATCCATCTGCATTCCCCTGAATAGACCTCTTCTCATTCTAGGATAGAAACCTTTCCGACCTTCTAGAGGTCCCCTAGGGACAGACCCTCCCCATTCTAAGAGATATTTCCCCCACTCCTACCACATAGCCCCCAGACCTTTGAATCTCTAGCACACACACACCTCGTAACTCAAAAGCATTGGTTCTAAAACTTTAGCACACATCAGAATTAACTGGAAGGCTTGTTAAAACTGATTGCTGGCCCCTGCTCCCAGAGTTTCTGATTCAGTAGGTCTCTAATGAGCCCCTAGGTAATACTGACACTGCTAGTCTGAGGACCAGTTTGAGAACCATTGCTCAAGAACCTTCATTCCTCTGCCTAGACCTCCTTATCTCCAGAACCTATCTCCCACCATGGACTTTCCATCAATGCCCAGATGGACCCTCTCCCTTTTCCCTAAAGAGACCTCCTCCATTCTCTGAGATTGATCCTTTCCTTTCTTCAGGATACTCCCCAATTCCACCCAGACCTTCCCTTCAACCAAATCAGAGCCTCCTTTCAGAGAAGGTTCCATAGACCCAGACAAGTAAGGGTTGACGATAATTGGCTGAAGAGGAGAGAAACAGAAGCAGAAATTCCCATCTCAGCTTAGTGACAAGAGCTAATCTGATACAGGCTGCTCTGGGTAAGGAAGCAGTTAGTAAGGTAAGGTAAGGGAGCAGTTAGTAAGATTTATGAACCTATGGGAAAAGGAGAGTGTCAGGGTTCTACGGGAGCGGAAAAGAAATTGGACTGAGGACTTTGGAACTAATGTAGTTCCACTTCCACCACCCAGCTCCCTCATCTACCATGCCTCCCTTGCCCACCTTTA
Source organism: Eonycteris spelaea (assembly GCA_003508835.1). Classification (NCBI taxonomy): domain Eukaryota; kingdom Metazoa; phylum Chordata; class Mammalia; order Chiroptera; family Pteropodidae; genus Eonycteris; species Eonycteris spelaea. The sequence continues at coordinate 210,067 of PUFA01000477.1, read as the reverse complement.
AGTCTTTCACCTTGGGAAGGAATGGTTTTAGTGTCCTTGTCCATGGAAGGACCCTCTTCTGGCCACTTGGGGAAATGCAGCCCAGAACTGGGGAGGAAAGGTAGACAGACAGAAGAGGAGCCTAGCGGAGTCCTCTCCCTCCAGAGGCTGGCAGTGAAGTTGGGCATAGGCACTGAGACCAAGCAGTGGAGAGGTAACTACAAGTTAGAGTCCTTGCTGTTGCTTTTTAAAAAATTGTTTTTAAAATGAGTATAACATATAACAAAATCAAACAATATCAAAGTGTATTTTAAAAGTTTAATTTTTCTCTATCTCTCTCCTGCTATATAGTGCCTTCTTCTTTTAATGAAGTGATGGGTACTCCAAAGCTGCAGAATGCCAAGGCTCTATACCCAAGAGCCTCCCTTCTTCCTTAAGAATCCATACACTCCCCTCCTTCTAGGCTCAGCTTGCTGCCTTCCATCCCCTAGAAGTTGAACTCCCACCAAACTCCTTAGCTGTATCATTTCCATTGCACCAGCCACAGATCAGCTATCTGCTCAGCTTTTTTTCTGGGGCCCATTTACCCTCCTCTTACTACAGGGTGTACTTTACTGGAGAGTGGGGTAGAAAGGTCTCTGCTGGTAGGTGTTCAAAATGCTTTATTTCCCTTGGTCTCTCTACTCCGATGATCTGTCTCCACTCAGTAGCCTACTTTTCTGTGGACATACTCTGGACTCTGAATAGCTCCATTAAAAAATGTCTCTTTTATGACCACAACCTTTCCCTTCTGCCCTTCAATTTTCAAAAGCCTCGCTGGAACTTTCAGTGTTTTGATTCTAACTACTACCTTCCAGTCTCTTAAAGCCTCCCTGTCCAGCGTGGATCTCATGATCCTTCTCCAGCTGCTCTAATTACCCTGCTCCTTAGCCTTAAGCAATCCTCTTCTTGGCTATCAGGCCATGGATGTGGCCCAACCCAGTGGTGTGTCTTCTGTTCCAGGGGTGCTGGTATCTGCTAAAAAAATGTATCTGGATGTTAGATAACACTGCCTGATCTTGATCTTCAACCTCAGTTGGGTCATAAGGTGATCTCACTCCTAAATCTATTAATGGCATTTTTAAAACTTGACAATTCTTATGTCTCCTTAATCCAGAAAATTACCCCTCAGTAACCTTAATTCCTACCAGCAGGCATGAAATCCTTCTCATGTCTCACTTTCCATAAACTAAATCCACTTCCATTCCCATCCATCCCTCTTTCTCCACTAAAAGGGGTGTCTCCATTCCTTTCCAAGTTCCATCTACCTACCCATCCTCTATATTCCTTGCCTAGTCAAGAAATTCAAGCTATTTCACATCGTATGAAAAAGATTTCTCTCTCCAACCTTCTCTGACTCAAATCCCTTTGCTACCGTAAATGAAATGGGTATGCTCTTCATTCCTGAAGTACACCATGGAATTCCAGATCTTGAGCAAAATTCATTCACCTTTCACTGAATACCTATATTCACTAGGTCATAATCTTACAGAAATGATTTTATTCCCTACACCAATTCCTCCCTTTCCTCATTTCAGGGAATTATTTCTTTTATACCCACTCAGCAATTCTGTGCTCCTCTCTGAAGTTGTGGACTTGCCCTAAGAAGCATTAGCTTCCACATTCCTGGGCCACCTGTATTCTATTGCCACTCCTATGAGAAAGAGTATGATAGTGTAATCTTTTACCATGATGTCTGATCTGATTCAGAGCCTGACTCCTGATGAAACTCTAAGGCAGTCAAATTAGTAGTGACCCTCCCCGCTCCAGGGCCTACTCCCATCCACCCCAAGCTTCTAATATCCTTCCACAGGTCTCTGGTTGCTTAGACTTAATAACCCCTCACTACTCACCAGTGCTAGCTAACCCATGCATGCTGAGCCCTCGCCCCCTCCTCCACACACATAGTAGCAGGCCAGAATCTCATGGTCCAGATAGATTGGGTGTGGGCATGACTGATAAGACTGATAGGGAAGGCCCTCTTCACAGGGTGCTAGCCTACTCCTGAAGGTGCTGCTCAACCGAAGAATGGATGGCCATCAGTAAAGCTGGATAACTCAAGGGACAGCCCAAGCCAGTGCTTAGAGCACCAGCAAGACAAGGATACCAAAATTGAAAGAGAAAATTAAGACCAGATTTTGATATACATATATTTTTGAAATTGTAATCATACTCAGTCCTCTCTGGGCAGCTCTATTTCATCACCGAGTTAACTGCCACCAAACACAAAGAAGAAATGAGTAACAGCCTAAGCAATTTTTATTATCAAAAACAATTGCTACACACATTCAGTGCCTCCAGCCCCAGCCCTGAGGAAAACATGGAAGTCCTTGGGTTGTAGGAGGAACCCTTTAGAGGGAAATGGCTACCTGGTTCACAATACCTCGGCTGGTTATGGTCCCCTGCAAGGACCAGTTACGTCATCCCTGGGCCTAAGAAACCCTAAAGATGGGAATAAATGCAAAGTGACTAAGGATTTTTAATCACTGTTCCAGCATGTCTAGGGGTTATGGTTAAGCCCAATACTAGCTTCCTCTACAAGAACACACATAACCAGGGTGTCCCCTCAACGAATCCAAATTCCTCAGGATCCGACAAAATGTGGTCTGGCAAGTCCTTAAAGTCTGCTGAATGATTTCAAGCTAGATCCAGAGTGAATCACACTACTTTCAGCACCACTCCTAAAGGCATACATTGGCAAGGGCTGCCCACAAGGGCACTGCCACCAGCCTGGCTCAAACCCCAGGGCCTGGGGTAGGAATGATCAGGCTCTGCATTCTTCACACCATCTGGACTTCTGGCCCCTCAGCTATTCCTTGAAGCTTTTCCATGATGCTCCCTGAGGAAGGCTCAGGAGCTGGGGGTGGCTCTCCTGGGGCTTCAGATAGCACATAGTAGACAATCTCTTGCTCGCCTTGGGAATTGGTCTGATTCACCACATGGATGACAGGACTGGGGGTGTCCTGGGAGGTTGAGAGGGCTGTCCCTTCAACATTTCTGCCTTCTACTTCCTCTTCAATCTCTTCTTGGGGCCCTGGCTCCCCTGGCACTGTTTCTAGAATGATGCCCTGCAGGCTACTCTCATTTAGTGAGGCTCCCAGGCCTGATCCCTCCTGTGGTTGCCGCAGCAGTTGCTGTGTCAGCTCTACACTCTCATAGCGAACCAGCTGCAGCCGCATGTAGCCATCTTCATGTTCCTTGTACCTAGGGAAGTAGGAGCACAAAGTAGGCAGCAAACATGGCCAGGGGGCTACAGAAATGGCCTGGAGCTTGGCAAGGTAAAGAACAAATATGAGGGGTGGAAGAAGCCCTAGGGCTCTACATGATAGGCATTGAAGACACAAAGGTCTTTATTGGAATATATATAAGAAAAGACAGAAGGAAGGATCATTACTCAAAATGGAAAATTTTATGTAGAAACCAGAGAGAGGGTAGGTGAGAGAGGGAGGAAAAATGAAATTGTATTGGAGGGTACAAGTGTCAAAAGATTTATGAAGTGACCATGGAGCTACGGATCAGGACCCCTAGGCTTTAATTCTAGTTTTGGCTGAAGGCCTTTGGGCCCATTTATTGGGTCTGGCACTGTAGTCTGGACTCAAAAATCAGAAAATAATCTTTGCTTCACCATTCTCAAGGTTCCTTGAGCCTGATGGAATTGGCAGACATAAAAGAACTATCAAGTTCAAGGAATTTGTTGAAATGGTGTGAGAAAAAAATGTGTGAATCTAGGGTAGAAGGTTGAGACATACCGAAAACGGGGGTGCCCTGAGGGCCACTTGAACTGGTGCTTCTTGCGAAGGTGCACAGTGAGGTTGTTGCCCCTTGTGAAGCATTTGTCACACACATGACATTTGTACCTTGGCTCTGAGTATCCCTAATGGAGAGGGGAGGAAGAGTGAGGCCTGCTCTTCACTATGAGTACCCCCAACACTTCTGCTAGCCTTCTCCCACCACCAGCCCCACTCACTTCATGTACTTTTCGGTAATGGGACTTGATAGAGCAGAGGGATCGGGCACTGAAGCTGCAGTTCTCAAAATCACACCTGTAAGCTGGCTCCTTGCTATGGGTATCCAGGTGCTTCCGGAGGTCAATCAGATTCTTGCAGCTGCCAGGAGAGGTCAGGAGGGGTTGGAGGACATGAGGGACTCTGGAACACAGGTTCTCTTTCTGGCCCCTGATTCCCCTTACCTGTAGTCACAACAGTCACATTTAAAGGGCCGGTCCTCGCTGTGGCGAAAGCGCATGTGGTTGCGGAGGGAGGATGGCAGCGGACAGGTCATGTCACACAGAGGGCACTTATAGTGATTCACTGAGAGGAGCAGAGAAGGAGATGAGGGCCAGTGGACCCTTAGGTGGTAGGCAAGAGGTTGGGGGAGGCCAATTACTCACCATGGTTACGCATGTGGTCTCGCAACAGGCGTTCAGTGGCAAATCTCTTGGAAACAGTGAGAGCACTGAAAGCGCTGTTCTGGGGTGGAGCAGGCAGAAGAAAGGGTAGTTTGTGAGGGATGGTGGGGAGGCACAGAGAGGACGCGTCCCAGAGAGGAGAACCATCCCAGACAGAGGGAACAACCCAAGGAAATAAGGTGAACTTAGGGAACTATGGATGAAACACAGAATGTGACTTGAAGTTGAAAACCTGAATTAGAATCCCAGCTTGACCACTTACTAGCTGTGTGATCTCAGGTAAGTGATTTAACCACTCTGAGCCTCAGTTTCCTCATCTGCAAAAAGGGGGATAAGATACCTACCTCACGGGGCTGTTGTGAGGATTCCTTGAGATAAATGATAGAGCACACAGTAAGCCCTAAATAACAATGTCTAACAAATCTAAGTCAACAGAGACTGCGTCAGGTGACTGAGCCCTAAAAGTAAATGTAGCCAAGTTGCAGATACCTTCAATGGCCTCCTCTCCTAGGAATATGCCAACCCTCATCATAATCAAGACAGCCTACACCCACCCCACTCCCACTCTTCTTCTCTGACTGCTTACGATCCAAGGAGGTTTGGCGACGGATGTGATCTAAGAACTTGGTGTTGTTGGCAAACATGCCACCGCAGGTGGGGCAGGCCACCACCTTCTCCTGGGTATGGCTGCGGAGGTGCTCACGAAGCTTACAGTGGTCCTTGAAGGTGCAGGTACAGCCTGGGAAGGAAGGCTTAGTCAGTCACCAGCCACAAACCCACAGGGTAGGCTCTGGTACCCCCAAGTCTCTCCAGAGAGCTGCCACCCCTGCCCTGCAGGACTGGTCCCATCCCTAGTTACCCTGGTCCCTTGGCAACCCCAGGTTTCTTTAGAGGCCAGAAGTTAAGGAGTAGCCCTACCTTTCCAGCCACACAGCACCATGTGGTTGTCCTTGCCGACTGCTTTGTATTCACAGCATAGGCTGTGTGCTTCCACGTGCCGATAGAACCACTCAGGATTGTCAAAGGAGCTCTGTGCCAGGAGCAACTTGGGGTAAGGACTGAGGTAGGTGGAAGGACTCATACCCCTATGTGTCCAAAGGGGACTTCCTGGCTCTCCCACAAATTTACTTGGTGGGGACAGAAACTTTTGACCAAGGGTCAAGGCATCTTGAGTTAAGATCCAGAACTTCCTTCCACCCCTATTACCTGCACTGCCTACTGACCTCACAGTGCTCCCACAGACACAGGAAGTGGTCAGGGATGTCAGGAATGATGTTGCGGCTGTGGAAATCCAGGATGCAGGGACTGAGGTCAGCCTGGCTCTGCAGGGCCTGCAGCCCCCACTGTTTCAGCTTGGTGTGGTAGCAGTGGAAGTAGACATGGCGGATGAGATCAGCAGAATTGTCCAGAGAACAAAAGCCACACTCCTGCCATAAGCAGGAGAATTCTTCCTCTGCAGAAAGGATTTTAGAAAGAAGAGTCTGATATTTCCAAAGCTCAGCTCTCCTTCCACCTATGGCACTTAGCAGCAAGTCAAAAGGCCAGACTCTGACCAAATTACCAGTTTATTCAGCAAATACCAGTATTTAATCACCACTAAATATGTACCAAGTGCTAGAGATATAAGCAGTAAAAAGTCCCAGTCTTTGCATTTACAGAGCTTTCAGTCAGGGAGAAAAAAACATTAATCAATTAATCACATGTATAAATATTAAACTGCAACCAGTCATAAGAATTATCAAGAGGGGAGGGAGCTAATATAAGGGAGACAGAGATGTGTTGAAAGTGTCCCTGTGTTGTGATCTTAAAGGTGAGTATCTGTAAACTTGCTGGAGAAGTGTGGTCTAGGCAGAAGGGATGGTGTGTGCACAGCCCAGTGCCAGAAACTCAGAGACAGTAGGTGTGTGTAATTACCCTGGCTCTGAATTTCTACTGTTCCCTGAAGATGCTTCCTGATCAGGGACACCTCCCACTCCTTCCTGTCAAACAACAAGTCCTCCTTTCCCCCATATTCTGTTCAAGATCTGTCTTCTCCAGGAAGGTCCACCAACTATTCCAATCCACTTCCTATCTCTCTAGCATTTCTCTCTAAGCACCATATTTTCAAAGCTTTTTAGGGGTTTACTTGTTTTGAAAAGTAGATACTTTAAAAAATATAATAATCCTCTCCTTTGTATATTACTTAACATTTGAAATTATTATAGTTCACAGTCACTAGACTTCAAACAGAATTTGAGGTGGGGTAAGGAAAGCTGACTCTGCACTTTCTGCAGAGCAGAGTTCTTCAAACAGTATTGTGACCTATCAGTGGGTGGTGAAATCAATTCAGGGGATTGCAAACCATATTTTTCCTTTTAATGAAAGAGAATAAAATAGCACACATCAGAGGGCATTTACTAAAGGCAAATATTGTTTCAAGTATTTTTTAACTTTTGTGTACAGGATTGTGATGTAAAATGTATTCCTAACTGGTGGTTATAGTAAAAAAAAAAAAAAATTTTTGAAAACTATCAGAGAATGAAAAAAAAAAGGTTGTCAACAGCTTGAACAATATAATCCTTTTTTAAAAAATAAAATAATAGTTATCTAATTTATGTAAAGAGGTCAAAAAGAATGTTCACTAAAGTACTGTCCGTAATTGCCTTTTGATGGGAAGATGGCAGACTCATTTTGAAAATCCCTGTTGATGAGTCTTCTGTAAGAAGTCTACAATGTTTTTATAAACAAAAAAAGCAATTAGGGAAGTAAATCACCATTATTCCAGACTGCCTTCTCCCTCTGCAGAAAGGAAAGTCAGATTTTCCACTTTCCCTTGAGCCCTTCCCATATCCTGCTCCCTTACCCAGCAGGTCTTCCTCCTCCTCTTCCTCCTCAGAGCTGTGCAGGTACTTCTGCAGGTGCTGAGTGACATGCTCGCAAAACTCCTCCATGGCTGAACACACAAAGGAACAGGACCCCCACTCACACTGCAGCCCCAGGTTCTCCTTTCGGGGAACCTTCCCAGGGGGCGGCATGGCCTTCACCCTAGAGGAAGAAGAAATACATAGCTGCAAGGATTCCACCTAAGTGTAGATGGGGATAAACACCTGGGCAGGCAGCCTGCCTAGAGCCAGCAGGCATTTTTCCAGTGACCTGTGAGAAACCCTGAGCTTTTTCAATAAGGATGGAGTAGCAAGCAGTTGCTCAAACTCCTGGAAGCTATCTGATATTCTCAGGAAGGGAGAACAAAAACTAACATTACTGAGCATGTGCCGGGCACTGAGTTAAGAACTTTAACACAGGAGTCCCCAAACCCTGGGCTGTGGACTGGTACCAGTCTGTAGCCTGTTAGGATCTGGGCCGCACAGCAGGAGCTAAGTGGCATGCAAGAAGTGAAGCTTCATCTGTATTTGCAGCTGCTCTCCAGCACTAGCAGCACTGCCTCAGCTCCACCTCAGATCATCAGGTACTAGATTCTCATAGGAGAATTAGTCCCTGGTGATGAAAAGGCTGGGGACCACTGCTTTAACAGACATTTTCTCATGAAGCTTCAGAGCAACCCACCAAGAAGGTATTATTCCTATGGGAGGCAGAACAAAGAGATGGCTTTGGAGAACCAGAATTCAAATCCAGGCTCCCAGGTCCACGAAGCTGTGTGACTTTAGCCAAGTAACTTAACCCTTCTACTCCTGAACATTGTCAGCTTCAAAATAGGGTTAACGAAACCTTTCTTAATTTCACACTTACTATGCCAAGCATCATACTAAGCACTTTATATTATATCATTTAATTGTCATTTAACCATTCTATAAGGTGAGCACTATTTTTAACTTTATTTATAGAGAAGGAGCACTAGTTCAGAGAGGTTGAATGGTTTGCTCAAGGCCACACACTAGTATGATACGGTCAGGTTGGGCCGATCTAAAGTCCATATTCTTTCTAATCCACACAGCCTACAAATGAGCCCAGAAGCGCCTTATTTGTTACTACATCATGTCGTACGTCCCCTGCCAGACTTTTAAAGTGGCATACGGTCTGCCTGTGCCTAGCCTATCCAGTGGTTTACCCCACCAAACCCCTAACATCCTCTAACTATAATTAGATTCCACTTGAAGTATAATGTAGATCCCACATCTTTCTAGTTGATAATGCACCTCAGGTATAATGCTAGGCATGCTTAGCCATGAAATAAATATTTGCCGAAGAAAGCTGAATAAAAAACTAAAGATTCTCAATCTTTAATAATGAACACAAATGCAGAGTTCTTCAGCCCCTCCCCTAGAGGTTTGGATTTGGGAAGACTGGGGATAAGCCTAGAAATCTGCGCTTATAACTCAGCACCCCAGTCTCATGCAGGCAGTTCTAGGAGCAAAGTATGAGGAATAAAATAGTTTCCCTCATGAAAACAAAGCACAGAACAGCAGAGAATCATGCTGCAAGCAAAAGTTCTGGGGGGAGAGAGGGTACTAAGAAGCACTAACTCTCTCCCAAGTGTCACCTCCTTCTTGAGGATTCTCTCTGCCCCCACCATGGTAGACCCTGGAAGGGAGTGGAGCATTGCTCCCTCTGACCTATATGAGACAGTTGGGTTGGGGCCTCTGAAAAAGGCCTCTGCTATAAAATGAGAAGAAAAAGTGAGAATGCATGAAATCCTTCACGCTTACAGAACAGGAACCTACTATATTACATAGTATAGTATTTTGCTTGCCAGAGAAACCCCTGTTTAACCTACAGCCTTTGCCCCTCCCCAAGAAGAATCCAGTCACTTTTTACACTCTGGGGTGTATATGGGTTTGCTGGGCTGCTCTCAGATTAACAGTGAAGCCCTATTGGGAGAAAATGTCAACTACTTCTATAATGTTGTGGTAGGAAAAGTAGGGAAAGCCTTCCTAAGTCAGACACAACAGCCCAAACCCCCTTTGACTCTACTACATACAGGATCAAGTCCACTTAGTACATTATGCAAGGCTCTTCTCCAAACGGCATCAATTTTCTTCTCCAGAAGCTGGGTAAGGAAAATAACACATATTGAAGGCCCACCATGTGTTGGCCCTATGATGAGCCCTCTCTAAACTTTATTTCATTTGGTATAAAGTACTCTGATTCTCGTCCAAAGATCATGCTCTTCCCCCGCACACCATGCTGGTTTTCTAGCCTCCTCTCCTGTCATTTTCCCCTCTTCCTTTCTGATTCAATCATCTTCATCTATAAACAAACTGCATTCCTTTAAAACTCTCTATCTGAGCAACTATACTCACCCTTTAAGCCCCAATGTCCCCTCTTTGGCAGGCCCTTTCTCAATCTATCCAGGTACATATACCTAGATTATTCTACATACACGCTATCCACACAGTACTCTGTACACACCTTTATTACAGCGCTTGTTACAAAGGAATAGAATGGGAATGTCTGTCTCCCCTAGACTAAGAGCTTCTCAAGGCAGGGACCATCACTTCTTCATTTCTTATGCCCAGAATCTACACAGAGCTTTGTACTCTCCAGACACGCAATAAATGTCAGGATATGATCCCATTCCAGGAAGCCTACCTAAACTACCCCATCCCTCAGATTACTTTTGCCTCTTGGTTCTATGACTGGTATAGCTGACATCAGAAAATCTCAACCCTATTTTTATGCTATTCATTGTCGGTCACTCGTGGTTATGAGTATATTTTCTATTCTCATTTACCCAACTGAATAATAGCTACTTCAGAGCAGAAACCATTTCACACCCACCTGTGCCCCTATACTGTTTCCAAATATTGTCAACTCATAGCTGTTGTTAGACTGGTGGGTAAGGCCCAGAAGGCTGGCTATTCACATATCTAGAATATCGTGAAGCTTAGCAAAGCACCTTGAATCCCTCTTTCACTATCCCCTAGCCTTCTTTACACTCTTTCTCTTTCTGTGCCCTGCGTATTTCTACCCAGGAGAGCTGTAGGAAAGAGTGACTATCTGATCACCACGCTTTCTGTGGGCAAGAAATGAAAATGAGGCAACCTGTGTACTACAGAGGACAATGTACCAGCTGTCAGAAAACCTGGGTTCAAGTTTCTTGTCTCAATGACTTTGCCTAGAATACAATAACTGTCAAGTACTGTTCAAAGCATCTTATATGTATACAAACTCATGAATATAGGTACCATTATTCTCCTACTTCACTGATGAGGAAATGGGTCCAGACAGGTTAAGTAATTTACTCAAGGTCACAAAGTTAGGAAGTGATGGAAACAGAATTTAAAGCCAGGGAGTTTAGCTCCATTTTCCTTCTACATCTACCTGTCTTACCGCTCCTTGTCTGATTCCCTCCTCTCTATAGATTTGGTATCTGTATACACACTACCCCAAACATATTTTATTAAGTATTTATTTTGTCAGTTTACTCCAATAAGCTGTGAGCTACTAGAAAGACTGCCTCCTGCCCTATTCTATTCTAACTACAAGGCCACACATACCTACTGGGGCTCTTTTAATGTTTAAGTAAATCTACAACTTATTACTTTACTTTTGAACAAATCACTTCTCTAAACCTATTTCATTAAATGTAAAATGGGATACTAATATCACAGCAACAGGTAATGGATCCAATAGATCTTGTTAGAAAGCTCCAACATTTACTAGCTAAGTGACCTTAGGCAAGTTACTTAAGCCTGTTTCCGAATGTAGCATGGGGATAATTATGCCTGTCTCAATGAATTTATTTATGGTCTAAACTATTTAACTGTGTAGCATAAAACACAGCTAGAACTCAACAAGTGTTATTTGTACCCTTGCTAATGAGCGTGAGATCCAAGCACTAATTCTACAAAAAGGTCAACAAAAAGACAACCCGAGGGATCCTTAACACTTCGTTCCATCAGGAATCACAGTAAAAGGCAATGAGCAAATATTTAAAAGTATATATTGTAATGCAAAGTACCGAATGAACCTTGAATAGTACTCAGGAAAAGGAGGGACGCAGGTTCTGAACCTCCTAAGGACTCACAATTTGGCCGAAGAGGTAAGACTGACGTGTGAAGACAATGACCAAAACAAAGCAGCGCCGATGAGGGAGATCAGGACAGAGAAATCCCAGTGGCAAGCGAAGACAAAAAAGCTTGCCCTAAGCAGTGGGGATTTGGCTGCTGGAAGGCGGGTAGAATTTGAAGAAAAAGAAGACCGTCTCACGAATAACAGCTCTCCCTCGGCCCCTCAGGCTTCCCGGAGTCCTTCCCCTAAAGCGTGGCGGAGACCGTGTCTCAGCACTAGCTGAGCCCGAGACGAGAAAGAGGGTTAGAAATCGGGGTTAGAGGCCGAGGGCGCTTCAGGCGCCAGGACGACCAGCGAGGCCGAGCTGCAGGAGGAAGCCTCCCTGAGGTGACTGGGGTTAGAGTCTGGCCTCGAAGCCCGCCCACAGTGCACCCACAGACGCTACCCCGCCAAAACAAAAGCCCCATCTTACGGTCCCTCACTCCCGGTCCTCTCAGCTTTCCTCCCGCTCGAACCATATCCGGAAGGGCGCTTGAAAGACGGCCAGAGACAGCCAATTCGGCGCCGCTCTCGGATCCCGCTAACAGCCAATCACCGCTGCGATAGACGGAAGCGGTGCGCGCCAAAACACGGAAGGGGCGGGAGTGAGGAGAGGCCGGCTGCCGGGAAAGGTGCGTGGTCCCGCGGGCGGGGCTAAGGAAAACCTCTGACAGCGATCCCAAGGACTGGAATTACCCCAACTGCGCAGGCTCGACGTACGGCCCCCTCCCAGTGGGCCTGCCGCAGGGCTTGTGCTGGGCGCCGACTGTGTTTGTTCCTGCAGGTGATACCCAGCGCTCCTCGCGCCCAAACTATGGTCCTACCTTCATTGTCATTCTCTTAATCTTATCTCTTAAATATCGGTATTCCTGTGCCGTCATTTCTGTGTCACCACAACTCTGCCTCTTGTGTTATCAGGCTCAGTGAACATCCAGCCATTCATTCCTTAAAGCCAGAAAGCGGGCAGTCCATCTTTGATTCCTCCCTCGCCCGTCACATCCCAATCCACTGTCAAGTCCTGTGAATTCTACCTGCTAAAACAAACAGGATCTTCAGATTCATTCTCTATATTCTTAATTCTCCGCCCCTCTCTAGTCCATTAACGATGTCCAGTCTGGATGCCGCAGTAATCTAACTGGTTCCACTGCGTGCACATTGCTTCCCTCAAAACAATTCTCGGTGGGGCATTCAAAGTGATATTTTACAGAAAGCAGGTCTGATCAAACCACCGCCCTACTTCGAACCCTAAAACCATACTGAAGCTTTATAGACCCGTCAGCATATGTCCTGCATACTTCTCGCAGCTGTGTCCTGAGTCCTGGACCTCACTTCCTACTCTCCAGCCCCAAATTTGTTGCAGTTTTTCTATCACACCTAGCTGCTTTTTTCCTCTCCTGCCTTGTACTTGCTGTTCCCTCTGCCTGAAACATTTTCCTCTTTTCCCCCTCCCACACTTACATGACTGATTCCTACTCATTCTTCTGGTCTTAACGAAGATGCTTCTTTTTTCCAAGAAGTCATCCTTGACATCTCTTTCCTGTACTTCCTCATCACAGCTCTATCACTTTGTATTGTATTTGCCTGTTTAATTTTCTGCACCAGATTCAGCTCAGTGAGGGATGGCAGGGATTGTATGTTCTTCACCTTTATAACTATGTCACCTAGCCTAGTGGCTGAAACTCAGTAAAGGTTCAGGATATGTTGGTAAAAAAAAAAATCTGTACCTTAGTATAGTTCATTGGGATTGATACTTATTTTGTTGTGTTATATTATTAAATCCTAAAAATAAGCCTATATAATTTATATGATCAGAAAACACATTAAATGTTCAATATAAAGATGCCATTAAAAATAGTAACATCATAGTAAAAAAAAATCAGGAATTTAAGCATGAAGTTTATTAACTCTGAATTATAGTTTTGTCCTTGTTTTAAGTTTTTAAAATAAATTGAACAGTAAAACATTTTATCGCCTTTTCTTTCAGAAGCATATAGTAATACTTCACGAACTGCTAATCTTATTTTAATTCAGATCTATACCCCTGAAGATGGCTATTGGCTTTAATTTAGCAATTTCATGAAGAAAAATTTCATTCAAAGAGCTGAGTAGGGTCAAACGATTTTTATTTACCAAGCAAAAATTTCAGAGTAGCTCTGGGATCCACATTTCCAAAATTTGAGGCACTGTCTTGCTGTGTAGCATAATTTCCTTCCATTTCAATCTGCTTCTCTTGAAAATAGGCTACAATTTTGGCTGGATAATTCAGACACATCTTAAGATTTGTTCTTTAAAAGCTGCCACAAAAACTTAAAGCATAATTCATACACATCAAAAGCTGTGGATCTCTTGAGTATAAAATGGATAACATTAATTATGTTTGTGGCTCTTTTGCATTCATTTTTAAAACCCCTATTTTGAACATGATCAGACTCATTACAAAATATGTGGTTCCACTGAGCTCTGGGCAGCTCAGCACTGAAAGCAGAATACAATTTCTAGCTACTGTCCACTCAATCCATAGGTCAAATGGGAATCTAAATACTTGCCCTCTGGAATAGGCAAATCCAGAGAATAGAAAGTAAATTAATGGTTATCAGGGGTTGGGGAGGAGGGGAAGAGGGCATGATTACTAGTGGGTATGGGGTTTCATAAAAAAGGTTCTGAAATTAATGGTGATGGTTGTACAACTTTGTGAATTGAACTCTCTTAAATGGTGAATTTTAGGGTATGCTAATTAAGCTCAATAAAACTGTTTTTTTGTTGGTTTGTTTTAATAAATACCTGTCCTCCCATCAACAAAAGTTTCTTGTGAAATTTCAGGGTCAGTGTGTTTGGCTGTCTTGTCATATTGGTAAACAAATAAACTGCTCCTCTAAGATTTGAACCACAAAGATTTGCATTCCTTAGATCAGTGGAAGTAACTTGATAAATCTTGAGTTTCTATGACCTAGAGTTGAGCATATTATTTACAAACCAAATATCCAGTCTGCGACTCTTAAGTATCACATATTCTATGACTAGTATGGACAGGCTCAAGGAGAATATTAAAAAATTCCATGCTGCTTACCCAAAGACACATACCCTGAACCCCCTGTGATGTAGGTAAGTCAAAATGGCAAGTCTGGGAGTAACCTGAATGATTATCTAGGCCAGCCTTTATTTTAGAGCAAGGAAGTTGAGGTCCAGAAAGGAGAAGTAGTCTGCTCAAGGTCACTGATGTGTCTGTGGCACACTCAGATTTTCTGTCCCTGGTCCAATGCTCTGCCATCCTATAGCAGTTTACCTGGTTCAAGTCCTGTGTAAGGTCCCAGAGAACAAGAACCAGGGACATAGAGCCGACATTTAGGAACATAAGAATTTTTATTATGATGAAACCCTTTAAGACTTCCCCCTCCCAAACTGTCTCTTCTGAGGCAACAGTTAACACTTTTTCATCACTGTCTATATGCCAATAAAGTACTAAGCACTTTAATCATTTACTTCTCATTTACGAATGATAGCTACTATTATCACAGTTCCCATTTTACAGATGAGAAAACTGAGGCACTCTGACATTACATAACTAGCCAAGGTCACACAGGTAATTAATAAAGCTGGAAGTCAGATACAGGCAGTCAAGATCCAGAGTTCATGCTCTGGACTATTATATCCTAAAAGGAGCAGCCTTTTCAAGAGGGGAATGATGATGCCTGTACTAGCCAATCGACTTCTTTTTGTTACAACTTCATCCTTCAAAGACTCTTGTTCTCCCATCCTCTTTCTAAATGTCCCTTCCTCAGTGCAGGAACTTCTCAGCAAACCCAGCATATGTGTCACCTACCCCACCCATCTGTGTTCCCCCCACTTCATCAACACCACAGCCTCACTGCCCCTTTGCCTTTTAAAGGATAACCAGTTGTCCAATTTATAAACTCCAGTTTGACTTTAATAAATTAAATTTCAAGCCATCACACAGCAATGGACATCTCCCAACATACAGAGGTGCAGCCCTGCTCTTGCTCCATCATCACAGTCTTTAAATAAAGCCCCTAAAACCATCTCTCCAGGGAAGGCTTCCCACCAAGCTCCTGGATCCCTCCTTCCAACAGAGCCACTGCTCATGGAGAAGGCATCAAGTACAAAAATGGTAATAAATGGGGGAAGGAGGGATGAGGAACAGAAAGGGAGGCAGGGAGGTGGGGAGTACCTGCCCCCCATCCTGGGCACCAGCCCGACTTTCTATGAGCTGCCAATGTCCTCAGAGGCAGACATTGGTGCTGGTCAGAGTGGGGACCTGAGGGTGGAGGAGCCCATCCCAAAGGGAATTGCCTACCCTCCTAAAACAGGAAAGAAGGGTCACCTGGGAGATGCCCTCTATCATCTGTTCACTGAGGGTCTTGGACCACACATATAAATAGAAAAGAGAATAAATAAGGGAGGAAGGATCAGCTGAGAAGCCGAGTACCCTGGGACTCCTCTGAGGGGCCAGCATCAATAGCAGGCAAATGTTTCTGAGGAATGCCCATACATGCCAGGACAGAGCTCTCCTCTTACTCCCAGCCACCACTTCTTCTTCTGTGTCCTCAGCAATGGTGCTCACCTCTCACATGCTTCCCATTGCACTCTTCCAACCAGCCCCATGGCCCCAGGTAGACAGGGCTTCCTGGAACCCAAAGAGCTTCCCTGGCCCAGGCTGTTGGGAATCCAGGAAGGGGAATGGAAGGAGACGTGGGGATTGGGCTGAGAGGACTCCTGCCTTCTTTTAGCTCAGGAGGTAAGGAAGGCCCTCAGAGCTGGGGGCTGGGGTTGCCATTGGCTTTGGGTTTGGATTTGAAGGAAAAGCGCTTAATAAGACGGCGAGAAAAGCTGCCAGCCTTCTTTCGGACACTTGGTGTGGCTGTCGTGTTGGAGAGGTCATCGTGTGATTGGCTCAGACCAGCTTCCTTCTGTCGAGGTCTCCGGCGGAAGATAGCTTGGTCCCACTGCGCAGGAAACTCACTGTGGGAGAAGAAGGGAAGCTGTGGCAGAGAAAGGGGCACAGCAGGGGTGTGGTGAAGTGGGGATCAGAAAAAGACCAAGCATAGAGGGGTTGAAGATTTAGAACAGAACCAGGCCCTTGGCCTAGAAAAGCCAGGCTTCCTTAGGAAAGAAAGTGGGGACAAAACATGCCCTTCATCCTTCCTAAGGAAAAAAATGTGGTACTCATGGGATTTTGCATGCACTCCTGACTAAACTGGCCCTGCAGACTGTCATAGGGCCAGCTCCTCTGTGAGGACTGACTTAAAACAAACTGGGGTTCTTTATTATGGAAAAACAAAGGTTGAGCAAAAGGTATTCCTAAAGGCCTATAAGATCATGAAGGGACAAGGTGAGTTGATGGTGACTTGTCACATCCAGGATGTGAACAGGAAGCAGTGCATCTGGAAAACTTCAAAGAGGTAAATTCAGACCAATATATTGAGAAAGTTGCTTACATAGCAGGCTTTGGACTTAGAAATCTCAATATCCCCCAAAATAATGTAGGCTTTAATCATAAACAGTTAAATACATCTGTGGTTGATAGACTCACTGGCAGAGAGATGAAGATGTTTGGGGGCAAATCTTTCATCCTTAGAAGTTAGAAGTATCACAGCTACCCACAGACTGTATCACTGCTAGAGGGTTATCTGAGGGTAAAATTTCTTATAATCATAGGGGAGAGAAAACAGAATGAAAGGTAAGAAAGGAAGGGGAAAAAGAAGGGAAGGAGGGAGAAAGGGAGGGAGGGAGGAAAAAAGAATGTGGGAAGGAAGATGTACACTTAGACCTAGGAAGAAAGAACAATGGTGGTAAAGGATGCCACAGGACCCAAAGCATCAAATTCCCCTTCTCTATTCTAGCTTGGCTGAAACAGACTGGGAACTCAGGTGATCCTTAAGGAGAGGAAAAAGAAGGCAAATTGGCTTGGAGATTCCATGTCTGTAAGGCTCCAATAGGACCCAGGTCATGATACTAGGTATAAAAAATGGGAAGACTTCCAATATCTCCCCACCTTTGTGATCCTTGAGGCTGCGAGTCTCCAGGGCACCCGTAGATCCTGTTTCTGACTCAACATCATCCACAGATGGCCTCTCAGAAATGTCTGAACGCGTGTTGTCTCATCTGCTTCCTGGACACTTGTGGGACTGGAGAGGGCATCGAGGGGTCCTGGGGACATGGCTGGTGGGTCTGAGGGAGGTGAAGAGGGACCTCCGCTGCTCCCTGCATCATCCTGCATTGAGGCTTCCAGAGATGCTGCATAACCCAGAGACAGTGCCAACTCGTCCTGAGCAATGGGCACCTGGCAAGAGAATAGTTTTAATGGGCAAGAGTGACCCATTAGGGCGTTCTCCCTCTCCTCCCAGCTCCTTTCCTTTGAGTTGTTACCTTGGAAACACCAGAGATGATCAGAGTGCTACGTTTGGTGGGTGTCTTCTTGGCTGCCCGCCCACTGGGCTCAGTTAGCTGGCGAATCGCTGTCTCTGCTACAGGGTCCAAGCCATTGGAAAGGTGGCTCTCCCCTGCTGGAGGTACGAGAGTAGACAACTTGACTCCTCCCCAGTTCCTTCTTGGACCTGAATTCCTGTGCCCAACCCAAAGTGGTTTTTGACTCTGGAGCCCTAGTGCCAACCAACACTCACACTTCCCAGTTCCCCACTCACGGCTGCTGCTGTGGGAGGTACTGCTGGGGCCACTGCTCTCACTCAGCACAGTTGTTGTCTTCTCGGTCACCTCCACCTTGGACGGGGAGCGGGAGGGGGAGTCTGGTGGGCGGGGGAGGGTCAGTGAGCTGGGAGGTGCTTTAGAGTGCCTCCCCACCCCATCTTTGTTGAGATGCAGACTTTGGTGACTCAGAGGGCAGGGGTGACTAAGAGATTATTAATCCCAGGGGTGATTAAGAAGATGCCATGTGGATAAAAAGACACCATAGAAACCAATGGGAATGTGAGAAAGTGCCATGGGGCCTACTGAGGGTATGGGGAGAAACTATAAAAATACTGAGAGGTGTAGAGATGGCACAGGGGTCCACTGAAGGTAGGGAGAATTCCATGGGACCCCTAGAGATAGAAGAAATGTCATGAAGGGTCCCTGGGAGTGGGAGGAATACCAGGGGCCACTGGGTATGTTGGAGGATCCCATAGAGTGCTGGAAGGTTGAGGGTAGAGGCAGGGACAATTAGAAGCTGGGGAAAGGGAGGGAAAGAGACTTGTGAAGAGACAGAAGGAACTTGGGGAGGTAGAAGTGCAAAAGTCCCATGTGAGGAGCTGGTGGGTCCAGGATGGGGGAGAGATGGAAATAATAGGGGAAATGAGAAAGACGTGATCGGAAACCAGGAAGAGTTGGAACTAGGGCTTTCCTTGCCCTTTCCCTGTCCTTTCATGGATCTGTAATCCAGGGGCCCCTGGCTAGAGCTGGGCTTTTAGGCTCCTCCTCTTTACCTAATTTGCCATCTACACGGGGCCGGGATTGGACAGTGGTGACCGTGGTGACAATGTGCCATCGGGCATGATGGTCCGGTCCAGTTCAATCTTCTTGGTAGGTGTGATGCTGGGGTGTGGAGTGGAGGGAGTGGGAGTGCCCAGGTTCCGGGGGGAGCCCTCCTCATACTGAAGCTGTCAAGGGGTGGAAGAACAAAGAGGCTGGGCCTCAAAGGCTGCCCTCTCCTGCCTCCTCCCATCTTCCCCCAGGGGTCAGCTTCTCACCTCTACTGCCATGGTAGCTGCTGGTCCCAGAGTTTTCCCTGGCCCAGGGGTGAGTGGGCACACCTGTCTTCGGGAAAGTGGTCTGGAAGGAGAGCCCACAGGCAGTGTGGCCTGGCCCAGGAATTCAGCTGGGGAAAGGGTAGCACTGTGAGCTGGTCCCATGACCAGGCTCCACTCAGCGCTCACCCAGAGGTGCTCCTTCCTGCCCCATACTCACTGTCTCCACAGCTGCTGCTCCTCAGCACTTTGAGGGCCAGCTCCCGGCTCTGGGGGCCCAGATCTCTATGGCCAAGAAGAGCAACAGCAGGTAGGGGGAAGGTTAGCAAACAGAATCCACCCTCAAGCTGATCACAGACCAGAAGCAAAGAAATGCACATAAATAGGATGATACAAGTACTCCAATCAGATTAATTCCTGTCCTCCAAATATTTTCTCTTCTCAAGAGAATGGGTCAGGGCTCCAGTGGATACCATACTCCTCAGCTGGGCATTTAAACACTCCCTTGTTCTGCCCTACCCTGCTTCCCAAGTCTCTATGTCAAACCACTCTCTTTCATTTGTGTAATCTGTTCCCTCTGTCAAAAAAAAATACTTTTCTCTCACACTGTTAAAATCCTACTCTTACTCTAAGGTGTGGTTTAAATGTCACCTCTTCCAAGAAGCCAACTCTGATCTTTATTCCCCTACAAGAATTAATCTCCCTCACCCAAGCATTCCCATGTACTTTTTGTAAACCTCAAATACAGCACTTATATTATCTTTTTATGTGCATCTATCTCTGCCTTGAGTCTGAAATCAACTCAGGGACTGGGAGTATATCTTGGTTATGTCTGTATTCCCAGGACCCAGGTTGGGGTCTAGGGGCTCACAATAAGGGGCTCACACCAAAGTTTACTGAAAATAGAGTTGGTTCAGGCAAGGGCTATGCGTAATGGGGTGATTATCAGTCTGCCCATGGGAATGAGGGGATGGGAGAGAAGCCACTCACAGTGCCAGATCTTCCGTCCACTCTACCTCGGGACCAGCCCTCATGGGCTTGGTCCACTTCTGTTGCATGGGGTTGTCGAGTTCAGCTACACAGCACAGGTCCCCAGTGCCTTTGAGGAAACAGAAATTAGAAGATGCTCAGATCAAAGATGGGAAGCCACTGAAGAATAGAGAAGCTATACCCTTGGCAGAGGGGCAGGAAGCACCTGCAACTATAGCCTTGGCAGTCCCCCAGCCACTTCTAGGTCTCACCTTCCAGCTTACTTCCCAGGTGTGATGCTCGAAGCTGCCGTAGGAACAACCGGGTAGGTCTGGGGATAACTAGCTGGGCCTGGGGTACCATGGGTGGCTTCTCACTGGGTACCTAAAATCAGAAAGAGGTAAAAAGAGCGAGAACTCTGATATAGTACCCTGGGGACAGTATGCCTGCAAACTATTTGCTTTGAGTGCCTACTTACCAGACCTCCAGGGGCAGAACAAGCCCTGAGATTGACCATCATGGCTGGCTGGGTGCTGACTATGGCATCCTCAATCAATTCCTCAATAGTGGAGAGCACTACTTGCTCCTCACCTCTCTGCAGAGAAAAGAAAAGAACAAAGAGGTAAAGCCCCCAGTTTTGCCTTCCCATCCTTGTTCTGCCTCTTTCCCCCTAGCCATACCCCCTTACCTCTCTGGCTTGCAGCTTGGGAACCACTGTCAGGCTGATATCTGGGCGATCACTGAAGGCCCAGGATATGAGCAGCCCCTCACCAGGGATTTCCTCTAGGTTGACTTCCAACTGGGGACAGGGACAAAGGGATTAGGTTAACTTGCCCCACTCCTTGGACTACTTCCACTCCCCAGGACCCTCCCAGCCCAAATTCTATCCAAGAGAGGAACCAAATTGAAAAGGATGAGGCAATTAAACCACCCCTGCCCAACTCCATTTCCTACACCCCACTCTACCTGTGTTGGTGGCAGTGTCAGAGTGACGTGGTAAGTCTCCATGGAGACGGCAGCGGGGGACTGCTGGGTCACAGAAACTGGGAACATCACCTCCTCAGCAGAGAGCTGGCAATGCAGCACCTGAAACAAAAGAGGAATGGAGAAAGGATGCCTAATCCTGCTATGCCCTGCTTTGTAATGGGTCAACGGACCCCTCCCCACTTCAGTTTTCCTTGAGATTTCACCTTTTTGGGGTCACAAGCCCATAAAAAATCAGATAAAAGCCAAAGACCTCTCTCCAGAAAAATGCAAATATAAAAAGATGTACTGTATTTTGCATGTAACTTCAGTGGGATTCTCAGATCTCCTGAAGCCAATCTTGGATCCCTAAGGCATTCATAGACTTCAAGTTAAGAACCCTTGGAATAAAGGGAACTCTTGGGATCAGCCCACCTCTCAGATCCTAAAGAAGTCAGTGACCAGCCGATCCTTACCATGGCGTGCTCTGATTGGTCTATGCAGGTCACATGACTAATGCTGGCTCCGGGTGGGAGTTGGGGTACCTCTTCAAAGGCGATTTGGATGGAGCTCTGAGGGAGTAATGTAGACAGAATGTCAGGTCTCTGGAGCTGCCCCCAGCAGGGCTAGCCTGCTCAATTGTTGACTGGGCCCTGGCACTGCCCAGTCCTCAACTGCAGGCTGGCTTCTGGCCCCTCCTTGGCTAAGGGCTATACAACAGGAAGTGTTTTCCTCAGACCCGCCTATCTGGGGGCTTGCAGCTGCTAGGGAGAGCCTCAGAGACCAGATCACCTTGAGCTGAAAACCCTATATTCCTTCTGGAATACCAGAAGCCTCCCTCTTTTCCTCCCATCTTCCCTTTCATCCTCCACCGTCACCCCAAAGAAAGGGATGCATAGAACAAAATAATAAAGGTGTTGGTTGCCACCTATATATAATAGCTGGGATGAGAGAGACACAGCTGAGCTAAAGGTGAAAGCAGTACCATCACTTGTTCAAGACAAGAGCTAGAGATAGGAGCTAAGCCTTCTTCCAGTTAAATAGGATGCGAAGGTGCAAGAGTATGCCTCTATTCATATTCCTGGAGATGAAGACAGCTCAGCATGGCCTTGGGGAACTTTACCAGAGACTAGAAAGAAAACTATGCTCAAAGGGCCCAGGGTCCAGGGGCCTGGCTAATTCCTCTAGGCAGACAGCAGGGTGGTATTAGTGAGCAGAAAGCTGCTTAGCTTAGGTCTTGAAAGAGCTTTCTAATTCTTCCACAGCAGTGAAAGCAACCTACTGCAACCCCATCTGGAGAGCTGAATGGGAAGAACTGAGGAGGGGGAACAGACTGAGCTAGCAGCTCTTCTTTGGGTCTTGGGATGGAAGGAAACAAATCCACTGGGCTCATTTGCCTGGCAAACCAGGGGAAGCTGATTTCTCTGCTCCTGCAGTTGTCTTGTTTGAAGGGCAGGCCCAGGGAGATGGGGGGAGATGGATGCTTGGAACCCCAATCTCCCACCCCCTGCAAGGGAGGCCAATGTCCAGCTGAGTCAGCTGCCTTAGGGAGTCACTTCTGACCCAGGGACAAGGTACAGGGAAAGCTGGGTGGAGGGGTGAGTTTGAGGTATGGACTGACAGAAGCCATCTGGCTTTCTGCTAGGAAGAGGAGAAAAGCAACTTCTTGTGTGGCCACTTCTGTTTCTGGGCATCTATGGCGCTAGCAAAGTTAAAGCCCTTATGCTAGTGGTGGCTGGAAATGGAGAACCCTCTGAGCAAGGACCTGATAGATGTGAGGGCAAGGATAGATTATAGTACAGGATGGGAAGGGGCCCCATGAGAGGAAGGCCTCATCTAACACCCCACCTCTCAGGCTTCTGATCATGCTTCCTGCCCCACTTCCTGGGAGGCCTGATGCCCATGGTGCAATGGGAGGAAGTAGGCTGGGCTGGTTTGTGACTGACCCTGGAGGGGCAGCTCCAGGCTCCTCTATGGAAAGGGTGTGAATTGTCAACCTGCTCTCCACCTGAACACTTTTCCCTCAACACATACACTGCATATTAGCATGGAAAAAGATGTGTTGGCTGCAGCAGGGAAATTACTGCAGAATGGGGTAGGGGTAATTCCCTCTTTCTGGGAATCTGCCTGATCACACCAGGGATTTGGGATACAAAATGTTAAGTAGGTGTTGTGGCATGAGGATCAGGCAAATTCCTTCCGCAGGTGCACCTGTCTCTCTTCTATCCCCTCCACCACCCCCCTCCCCCGACCCCCCCCCTTCCCAACACAACTAGCACACAGGCTAGGGGTAAGTGCCCTCAGGCACGGGGATTAGCGTTGCTAAAAGAACAGTAACTTGTGCATAGGTTTGGAGCCCAAGAATAGTAGACCACAGAATAGCAAATTTGGGACAGACAGATTTCTACAACCTCCAGCCTCACCTGCACCCTTTTCTCTGATTCCATAAAGGAAGAGAAGACATAGGGTTCCCCAGTTGATCCCCACCCTCATCCAACCCTCCTGGTATGAGCAGTTCTTCCCCTGGAAGGAAAGGCTGAGTGAGGAGACCACCTAGGTGCTCCTGTTCAACTCACCCCATCCCTGCAGGCCTGCTCGTTGAGCGCTCGCACCCAAGCCCGCTGCCAGTTCTCCCGGAAAGACTTGAAGGCGAAGAGTGACGCCAGGAGGCCCCGGACTCCTGGCTCCTCCCGGACGCCGGCCTGAGTGGCCCGCAGCCGCAGCAGCGAGCGCCATACGCCCAGCTCCCGCAGGGAGCCCCCAGGCTCGTCAGCTAAGGTGGGTCCTGGGCCTCGGGACCCGCGGGCCCGCACCAGCCACAAGCCCCGAGCATACTGAAGCAGCCAAACGAGCACCGTGAGCAGCGATGCGGCGAAAAGGATCAGCAGGGCCGCCCAGCCCACGTCCCGCTGCTCCCAGCCCAGATCCATGCTCCGCGCGGGCTCTAGTCCTAACCCCAGTCCCGGCTCCCGCTCAGCCGCTGCCCCGGGGGAGCATGGCCCTGACGGGCCGCGGAGCGGGGGCGGGCTCCCCCGGGGCTGGGCGCGCGGGCTGGGGGGCTCTCCGGCGCTTGGTGCTCTGGACTAGAAGGTGCTACAGGTCAATAAGAGGTGGTCCTGGGGGTCGTGACGCCGGAGTCCGTCTCTCCGTAGTCCGAGTCGCTCCTCGACTGGTCTGGCAGACCGACCCGCGTTAGTCGCCAGCGGGCGCCGGACTCCTCCCACCCACCACGCGGGCCCGGCAGTACCCCGGCTGGGTCTAGTCTGCAGAAACGCGGGGGCTCGCCGGCTAGCGCCGGCTCCGGGAGCGATGCGCGCGCAGAGCTGATACTGACAACACGGCCAGCACCCCGCCCCCACCCTCCCTTAAAGGGGCCGCACCCGCGCAGGGCGGGGCTTGGGAAGCCTTGCGTTAGAGAGCTTGAGGAGTTCTTGAGGACAAGGCGGGAGCGGGGGAGGTTCCGGAGTTGAAAGTAGGCGGGATCTTTGACCACCCCGCCCCATTCTAGAATGGGGGTACTTCCTCCTTCCCCGAGCTCACCGCAGGAGTAACCACTCACCTGAGATGCCGCTTTTGCTTTCTCTATGTTCCTTAGATTGTTTTAGTTTGAACACCTGTGGTGCTAAGAAGGAGGTGACCACTGTGGACAGCATTGCCCCTTTTCCCAACACCCCCAGGCTCAGCAGCTTCTTGGTTCCCATTTCCTGGCCGAAGTTAGGCCCTTGGTAAATAGAGCACCCTCCTAAATGAAGTGTCTGGCAGAGGGCCAGCTGATACCGACCAGGGAAAAACAGACCCTGAACCTTGGTAGAGGTTGAGAATGGAACACGGAATATTAACCCCCCTTTACTACCCTCCCCTCTTCCTTTTGGAACTAGGACATAGGAACAACCTATTAGACTCCTGCTGGTGTAGGTTTGTTCTGGAGATATTTCCCAAGTTGGGGCTGCTTCTGTTTTTAAAAATAATATATTTCCATAGTAACAGCTCCTTTGAAGCACGTGTAGAGTGGTAGTAAGGAGGGAGCTGGCAATTTAGTGCTGGACTATCAATAGATTCAGCCAGAGGACCCTGCCATCCAAATATCTAATATCCCAACAAGCACCTCCAAACTGATGTTATAGGTACACCTTTTCCTAGATTTAAGAGAATCGATTTTATCTCTATAGGACAAGGACCTGTCATTGCTTTCTGGAGTCAGGGGAAGAACAGTTCTGCAAAAGGATTCAAAGGAATCTCTATTTTCCAAGAGGTCCTTCTTCTCTACATACATATGGCAGGGTCTGTGGTACATAGTGCCTTCTTTAGGGAGTTAAACAGAAAATGTTAAATATCTCTCTCCTAAATCCACTAGATAGTCTGAGAAATAAGTACCTGGGAGTAAGCAATGCCCCCTAAAGTATGGAGTTTCAGAGCTAGGCAGACCTTGACTGATAAGCATAGGAGGAGGTGGTGAGTGGTGGGGAGCCTGAGGCATCCCTAGATTTCACTGTAAGGAATGATGGGGGCGGGGGTAGGGAGGGTGGGAGAGGAGGTAACCTTGCTGCTGCCCTGCCTATGCATCACCTTTGGTCTCTGAAAACAATGGAAGATTCCTAGAGTGTAGGTCTCTAATCTTGAAGGAAGACGACATGAAATGAAAGGAGGAGAGAACTCAGGACCAGAACCCAGGGACAAAGGAGAAAGCTGTCAGTAGGCAGAGCAGCTAGGGAGAGGGGAGCAGGTTCCATGGGAAGTTGTCTGGTGCAAAGTTTCACTATAAAGACTCTCTTCCCCATGAACCCTTCTTTGAAACGCTCTGACATCCCAGGGGTCTCAGTTCTCTGAGTTCTTGGATTTACTTTCTCAACTCCTCCACTGAGCACTTGGTCCTCTGCTGCCAGATAACAGCTGCTTCACATTTCAGTCTTCCATGAGTCTCCCCAATTAGTCCTTCCACTTCCTTCCACTTGTTACTTAGACCTGTAGCACTTATTTCATTTCCCTTATAGTCTAGCTGGTTGTTTATGTCTGCTTTTCCCACTCACCAGGAAGCTGCTTAAGAGTGAGGACCATGTTTTACTCATCTCTCTTCCCTCATATTCATCCAAGGTACTTTAATTTGCTGAAGTAGACTCCTTGAGGCAAACAACTGCATTTATATCTCTTTGTGCCCCCACAGTACTTAAGAGTTTTCCATTCACATAGCAGAGATTAGCAAATTCTTTGTAATTTGTAGAAGTCTAACATAAAATATTCTAATATACATGTAAACACTAACATTTTTAAAATTGTTTCCTTCTTTTGAAAACTCATTCATGTTATCCCAGTGGAATGGGAGATCTGTGGCTTGGTTTCAGCTAACAGCTTTTGATAAACTGATAGGAGAGAAGTAAGAAGGGGAAAAAAAAAACCTAACTCAGCTGTCTGGAAAGAGCCACAGATCTGGTCCTCAAGTGTCATAGCCCCCAGGCTATTCAAAGCTGTCTCATGGACTTTTTAGGCACTGTGAAACACTTTTGGGACAGGTTTTGTCAGGTAATCACACTTAATAGTGTATTGGCCTTGCTCACTGGGAAACACTCAGAGCTTCCTAGGAGAAGCACATCTCAGACATTGCTCAGCCCAAGAAATCAGCTGAAGCTATCAACAACTCACCTGATTTGTGAGTCCTAGTACCAGCTTCAGCTTTCAGGCAAATTCTTTGAACTCTTATCAGAAAAGGTACAAAATTGCAAGGGTGGCCAAGTTATGTGTTTATCTGTTTCTTCTGATCAGTATGATAATCAACTGGGCATTTACCATCTTGGGAACAAAAATATTCAGATCATATGACAGTATCCAAGTAACTATGTTCTGATGGTAACATGTATACTGGATGACGAATCCCTCGTCTTTAAACAAGTCCCCATACCCTCTTCCAGTAGAGGTTGCAAGGGGCAGGGGTAGGGATAATGATCTCTGGAGAAGAAAGAGACAAAAAAAAGTTCTCAATGCACCACTGAGGAGGACGATTTATTAGGATTGGCCTCCTAATAAAAAGAGAAATAGATACAGACTGTTCCTCAGACGTCTAGGGAGTCTCAGCCTGCTCCTCCTGATCAACAGGATAACTGAATGCTGCCTCCTCTGGGGCTCCCATAAGCTCCTCCTTTCCACCTGCTCCTGGCAGCTCACTTTCTCTGTTTGGAAGGCCTTTCCACTCTTGTCACTTACTGATGTCTTTCTAGATGCTGCTCTTCCTCAAGGTCCTGTCACTTCCCTTGCTCACAACTAACTGCTCTCTCCATATGCTCCTATTGCCCTGTACCTCTTTCAGACACAGACTCATTCTGTTTGGTGATGTTTTGTATACAGATAGCTGTGTGTCCTTAGTCCCTTGGGGATACCCTTTGGAAGAGAAACACTTGCCTCTAGGGAGTTTCCAGACTAAAAGGCACTGATGCACACATATGTGCAGCACATACAGAAAAACAATACCAGTAGGATAAATTCTGAAACTTTGGTGAAATACTATCAAGTAAATTATTTCATTGTTAATTAGAGCCGCCTTCAAGAGGAGGGACACTTTACACCTGGTTTTGATAGACCTGTGAGGTTATCTTTGGCCTGAAAAGAGTCAACACTTACTCCTAGAACGTGTCATATTCAAAGGAGTGGACAAAATGCCAGGATACTTGAGTTGTCTTCCCAACTTCCTGGTGGTGATTTCATCTCTGAGGAATAGAAATAATTTGCCACCTAGGAGCCTGTGGGTGAATGAAAGAGAATGAAGATTCCGGTGAACTGTTTCTTTGCAAGGAAATAGGTGCTAAGCAAAGGCACGGTAACCTGGAGAAAGAAACCGGGCTGGGAGTTCCTCAGCCTCACAGGAAGCCACGTGTGGGTCTGGTTCTCCTGCTTCTTTACTCTTTACAACGCCTCAGCATCACTGACTCCGTTCGGGAGCTTACCACAAAGCTGTGATCCAGGGCCAGAAAAGTCAAGTACCGGGTTAAATCCTAGACCTGAGGGCACTCCTATCCCCTTCAGCGGTCAAGTGCTCCGCGGGGTTGCCCGGCAACTAACTGCTACTGCGGGGCAGATGGGTGAGTGGGATGATTAAGGAAAAGTACCAGGGTCGAGGATAAGAAAAACATGCAGTGGGAGGGTATTTTTGTCTGCGCTTTATAATTTACATCGTCTTCCAAACTGTGGTTGCGTTTCCAGGAACAGTGTTGTATTTATCCTGGCTTCCGACTACATTGGGAACATTTTCTACACGCAGCGGGCGCTGCTCTACATCTCGTCCCTCCTGCCCTTCCCCTTGCTTGCCTTAGCCGTCTTCCTTGATCCTGAGGCAACTCAGAGTAAACTCAGGGTACTGGCCCTTTAAACGCCGGAGGCCGACAGAGCTAAAACTGACGTGGAACCAAGAGTAAGTGGCGTCAGACCCATGGTAGAAAGAGGCGTTCATCTTGGAACCGGGCAAGGAGTTTTTCCTCTTTGGGCTGTACACGTGTAATATGATGATAGGAAAGTATCCGTTTTTGTCTTTAATTGCTTTCCAACATCCTCAGAATGGCTCAACTCTCGAACGATGGATATAGTTTAAAGTAACACTTTTGTCCGCGAGCTTTTGCCCATATTAAAAATGGCCGCCGCCGCCTTCCGCAACGATAGTTGCTTTGCGAACAAGATTTGTGCGGAAACGGAGGGTAGGAAAATGCAGAGGGGCTGAGCAGAGGTTGCTTCATATAGGGTCACGGGAGTTCCGAAGGTGGCTCAAGTTTGAGTTGTTGGGGTTTGCTCTGATTAGTGTGGGGACACCCAGCCTGTGGGGAGCGGCCGGTCCTTACTGCAGGGGCTTCAGGGTTTATGCCCTGCTTGAGAGTTCGCTGAGGAGACGGCAGAGCGGGCCCCCCTGGCTTGTCACCATGTGGGCCTTCCCGGAGTTGACGATGCCGCTGCTGGTGAATTTGATGGGCTCGCTGCTGGGATTTGTGGCCACACTCACCCTCATCCCCGCCTTCCGTGGACACTTCATTGCCGCGCGCCTCTGTGGCCAAGACCTCAACAAATCTGGACGGCAGCAGATGTGAGCGGTGGCACACGGGTCCCAGGCAGGGGACAAGGGTTGAGGCAGGGCTGGGTACGGCAGGGGCTGGGACTGGGATGCTTGACTGCGCGCAGAGGTGCAGCGCCAACCCAGCAGACAGACCCTTGGGAGGTGAAGGGCAGAATTGGGGAAGGGATAGATGGGGGAAGAGAGAGAACTTTGGCACGTATCAGGGACTCCAGCAGTGGTGCCCTCCCTCCACCCCAAATTAGATTACTATAATGCTTGCACTAGTGAGTGACCACGCCCCCTTTCCTCTTTCCCTTCCACCCCTTTTGCTGCTGGGCCGCAGCCCAGAGTCCCAGGGAGTGATCAGCGGTGCTGTTTTCCTTATCATCCTCTTCTGCTTCATCCCTTTCCCTTTCCTGAACTGCTTTGTGGAGGAGCAGTGTAAAGCCTTCCCCCACCATGAAGTAAGTAGCTACCTGAGAGAGTTGGGGTCTTTTGGGTTTGGGGGGGAGGGGCTAAGAATAGAAGAAAGACAGGAATTCCTGAAAGGAATGATTTTGAGTCCTGACTTGCCCGATGCTCCCCCAGTTTGTGGCCCTGATAGGTGCTCTCCTTGCCATCTGCTGCATGATTTTCTTGGGCTTTGCGGATGATGTACTGAATCTACGCTGGCGCCATAAGCTGCTGCTTCCCACAGCTGCCTCACTACCTCTCCTCATGGTCTATTTCACCAACTTTGGCAACACGACTGTTGTGGTACCCAAGCCTTTCCGACCAATTCTTGGCCTGCATTTGGACTTGGGTGAGTAGCCCTGCTACTACTGCCCCTACTTCAGAGCACCCTTACCCCCTGAGATATCCAGCAGAGAGCATCCTTCCTGGTGCTCCATGTTCTCCTCCAAGTGTCTCTGTTTTGACCTTGTGTCTTCTCAGATCCTTTCTGTGGGCCCTTCATCCGTATCCTCTATCATCACCACTTTCCTTGGAAGAATATCTTTAAATTCTCATTCTGTAGGTGGCATTACTTCTTTTCTTACTGTCTTCTCCTCTCAGGGATCCTGTACTATGTCTACATGGGGCTGCTGGCGGTGTTCTGTACCAATGCTATCAATATCCTAGCAGGAATTAATGGCCTTGAGGCTGGCCAATCACTAGTCATTTCTGCTTCCATCATCATCTTCAACCTGGTGGAGCTGGAAGGTATGTGGGATTGAGGGTAGGTCGAGAAAGAAGTCTGAGTGTTAAGGGAGTTGCTTGATATCTGGCTTTGGGGAATTAGGGGGAAAAAAGCAATACGTTAATTATAGAAGATAGAGAAGGTATTATTTTGCGGATAACAACTAAGATTTCTTAAACATCATTTACAGCTAGATCAGCTCTAATAGCTAGATCATGGTGTTCTCTTATTGAACATAAACAGTTTCACAGAATCCCTAAATCACTCTCTGACATTGATAAAGACAAAAACCAGACCCCTCTATAATGATATCTGAGCACAGACAAAACTACAACACTGTGTACCCCAAAAAATGACTAAGATCCCCCTCTTCTGGTTAACACGAATGATTGCTGCTTCCTTCTAACAACTCAGTTCCTCCCACTTAACAGATAAAAATTAAGATGCTGAGTCATAGAATTATTCTTGTTGACAGTCCAGGGCAAAACTCTGCCTCTCATCATCCCCAGAATTATTTAAGACAAATCTTATAACAAGTCCTCCTAACACCCCCTTACGGAGGCATCCCAAGGTTCCCCATGGTATGTGGTTTCCGAAGTCTCCCTTGTTACCAGTTAGTAAATCCAGCTTTCATTACAGGTGTGTTCTGGTGGTCTTTGGTTGATGGACATCAATAAGTGTTTATTAAAGCTAAGCACTTTTCAAACATTTTCATTTAAACTTTGTAACGGTTCTATATGTTAGGTGTTATCAACTATATTTTACAGATGAGGAAACTCAGGCTTGGAGAAGTAGCGTGTCATGATCAAGGTTACATAGAAACTAAAGCTTATATTCAAACCTACATCTGATCAGTCTAAACCATTTTAAGACAATAACTAGTTTAGGAAGCATTCTGAAGGAGGTGGAATGTTGACAATTGCTTGGGTGACATGAAAGGGGTAGTGAGTTCCTGAATGATTGGGAGAGGTAGACAGTACAGCTTGGGATATAACTTAGAGGCAAACAAAGATAGGACCAGGGTATGCAGAGGAAGTGGCTATTCAATTTTTCCTTCTTTCTTTTCTCCCTGCTTCCAAAGGTGATTATCGGGATGATCATGTCTTTTCCCTCTACTTCATGATACCCTTTTTTTTCACCACCTTGGGATTGCTCTACCATAACTGGTAAGTGGGCCTGTGGATAAGAGGACAGCTATTTGAACATGTGGCAAGTATGGTCCTGATCATGACCCAACTCCTGGTGGAGAGGCTAACCTAAACGTGTGCATACTCATGTTGAGTGTTTTCTGAGTCTTTAGTTAGTATTCTTAAATTGCTCTCTACCCATCAATGGTTGGTGACAAGTACTATGGAACCTCAGGAATAGATGAATTCAAGACCTTGGGTTCTGAAGAACTGCTGGGAGAACTGGAGGGAGTCTCCTCTGAGCCAGAACTAGGGTCAGGGGTAGTCCAGTGCCCAGGGTGTGTTATACGAGAGAAAAGATTGGTAATGCTTCTTGCCGCTGGCTCAGATTTTCTTCCCCATGCAGGTACCCGTCACGGGTGTTTGTGGGAGATACCTTCTGTTACTTTGCTGGCATGACCTTTGCCGTGGTGGGCATCTTGGGACATTTCAGCAAGACCATGCTACTCTTCTTCATGCCCCAGGTGTTCAACTTCCTCTACTCACTGCCTCAGCTCCTGCACATCATTCCCTGCCCTCGTCACCGTGTGCCCAGGTAGCTGCTTTGGGATTTAAAAAGGAAATTATAGCTTTTTCATGTGGGTTTCGTAAAGCCAGCCTTACACATTTGCTGTGCAAAGGGAGTGGACCCAAAGAAGGGCTGTTTCCCTGTGGTAAGCCCTTTATGAATTATAGAGCACATTTACTTACATAATTTCATTTAATGTTCATAGCAACTCTGATCACACAGTAGTAAGCAGCAGAGCCAGAAATAGATCTCAAGTTGTTGGATTCCACATTCAGTTCTCTTCCTATTAAATAACTACACTGAGGAGAGTTCTTTAAGTAGTAGCCCAGTCACATAATACTCTCTCCCCCCTGCAGACTCAATACCAACACAGGCAAACTGGAGATGAGCTATTCCAAGTTCAAGACCAAGAGCCTGTCTTTCTTGGGCACCTTTATTCTAAAGGTAACAGGGGAACAAGGAGGTAAGGCTCTAGGCCACCATCCTGAATTCAGGGAATGGGGAACCTAGGCCTACATCAGATTCAAGGGGATTCTGAAAGCATTAAGCAGATTCCCATTCTTGAAGCATAGGTATTAACTGAACTTCTCTCCACCTCCGGCCCTTCCAGGTAGCAGAGAGCTTCCAACTAGTGACAGTGCACCAGAGTGAGAATGAGGATGGTGCCTTCACTGAATGTAACAACATGACCCTCATTAACTTGCTACTTAAAGTGTTTGGGCCCATGCATGAGAGAAACCTCACACTGCTCCTGCTACTGCTACAGGTGTGGTTGGGGATGGGGTTTATTACTCCTTGTTTCTCTTTCTCCATGGTTTTTACCCTAGTCTTTTTTTCTTTCTTCTTTTTTTTTTTTTTGGCAGATCTTGGGCAGTGCTGTCACCTTCTCCATTCGATACCAGCTAGTCCGACTCTTCTATGATGTCTGAGTTCCCAGATCATTGCCCTTTTCTTCATAGTCTCCAGGGTTTCTGACTCAGGACGATCTCATTCTAGACTAAGACTGCCTCTCAGCCCAGGCGTTTCTCACCCTCCATTCTCCATAGAATTTCCATTCCCCTGTGATTATTGACATACTGGACCTTTCTTGCCCTCAAATGACTGTTGATTGGACTTTGCCTATGATTTTCTTCAACCTGCCACTCTCCCTGTCCATCCTGTCTTTGCAACCTAAGGTGGGATACTGCATCTGTTATGCAGTTTTCCACAACTCTAACTTTCAAGGACTAGGTTGGGCCTGGTGATAGGGACACAGGTTCAAAGATGACTTGAATTTGACTATAAATTAAGTATTCTAATTAGTAAAAGCAGATGGGGTGTGTGTATGTGATGTGTGTGTGTGGGGGGGAGGGGTCTGCCGCAGGTGATCCCAGTGGTGACAATAAAGTTGTCTTTTTCTTGTTTCTGTAGGTATGTTTCCTATATGGGCATTTTAGGGTAGATTGGGAGGGTTAGTGGAGGCACCTCCTTCAAGAAGATGCCTATCTCTCTGACCCATCCTTTTCCTTTTAGTACATCAAGCCCCTTCTAGCAAGAAGTGAGCAGGAAGAACAGACCAGACAGAACATGTTGAAAAAATATTGAAATCCTGATATTTCAGGTGGCATGGAGGGCCATAAGATTGGAGTATGGAATCAAAATTTCAGGGGGTCTCATTTCTTCCGTTTTTCACGCTCCTTTTATGGGACAGGAGTGACCAGACCTGGAAGGGGAGTCAGAGGTAGTTGTGTTGACCCTCTTTAAAAATCTCAGGCCCCCACGGATTTCCCAGAGGCTCTTGAGGTGGCTTCTTTTACTACCCTGTATTCTGGTTTAGGTCGCCAGCTGTAGGGTTTAAATCTCGCGCGCTTCACGTGGATTGGCTACATGAAGGAAGGGTTGGCTGTCTGCATGCCACCACTCCTCCTCACCATTTTCCCCGGGCAAAAGGTTTCAAATTCAGCCAATCGGCGGGCGCGCTCCTCCAGCCGAGGCGCGTCACCAAAGGGTTAACTGTAACCAACCAGAGGCGGTGTTAGAGAAAAGAGCCAATCAAGAAGGCGCGGAAGGTGTGCCCTGGGGCTTTATAAGGGCGACCCCTGGGCGCGCGCGGCGGCACTGTTGGACTGCAGCGACCGGTGTTTTTGGTCTTAAGTGCTTCGCGGTGTTTCTACCTCGCGCAGCATGTCGGGCCGCGGCAAGACTGGTGGCAAGGCCCGCGCCAAGGCCAAGTCGCGCTCGTCACGCGCCGGCCTCCAGTTCCCAGTAGGCCGCGTACATCGGCTGCTGCGGAAGGGCCACTACGCCGAGCGGGTGGGCGCCGGCGCGCCGGTTTATCTGGCGGCGGTGCTCGAGTACCTCACCGCAGAGATCCTGGAGCTGGCGGGCAACGCGGCCCGCGACAACAAGAAGACGCGCATCATACCCCGCCACCTGCAGCTGGCCATCCGCAACGACGAGGAGCTCAACAAGCTGCTGGGCGGCGTGACGATCGCCCAGGGAGGCGTCCTGCCTAACATCCAGGCCGTGCTGCTGCCCAAGAAAACCAGCGCCACCGTGGGGCCGAAGGCGCCGGCGGGCGGCAAGAAGGCTACCCAGGCCTCTCAGGAGTACTGAGGGGTGCCCGTACTGCCCCCGGCCGCCGAGTCCTCCCCGTGCCACCACAAAGGCCCTTTTAAGGGCCACCACAGCCCTCACGGAAAGAGCTGAGCTGCCGCGGTCGGCCGCCCCCCTCTCCTCAGCCCGCCGGCACTGGCCGCCCCTCCCCCGCGCAGGCTCGCGGGTCCTGGCTCCCGACCTCCGTCAGTGATCGGCGGATGGACGCCGCTCGGCCTGGTCCCAGTAGTCTTCGGCGCTGTGACTCAGCCGCCCTGCCCTCCGAGTGGCTGACGGGCTGTGGTGAGGCACCTTCTGGAAGGCCGGACCTGCCGCTCTGACGTAGGGCTGAGGTGAGCGGCCGCGGCCTGGAAGGTGAGTCGCCGGCGGAGCCCCTCAGCGCGACCCGCGCGTCTGCTGCTTCTCCAGCTCGGTGCTTAGGCCGCGACCTCAGACATGGCTGTTGACTTCCAGGCTTTTGGTGGGGGAAACATTAATCCGTAAACTCGTTCGGGTGCCCTCTTTGCTGCCAGACGCCAGGCCTTTCCCATCCGCTCCCTCCATCTTCATTCCGGGCCTGTGCGGCGCGGCCAGGACAGACGCTGTAACGTGCACCTTTCCCGCAGATGCGCTCCTCCCGGGGAGATGCTGGGGCGGGAGAGGGGCGTCAAGGCCTCCTGCCGGGGTTCCGACGGGCGGTGCGGACCGCAGGGCTTGTGCGTGCCCCTGCAGCTGACCGGCAGCGGGGCCTCACCAATCCACCCATTGCTCCTCCAGCCAGCCCAGCACCTCTATAGATACCAGCACAATTCGGCAGCCCCCGTCTGGACCCAGCCTCCGCGGACTTCTGAACTGAACTGGAATTTAGCAGCTAACCCATCTAAGACTAGTACCTTAGGTATTGGGTAGTTTCAGATGGACTAATTTTGTTTATTAAAGGATTGTTTTTTAAAAATGAGTCGCTGTTTTCATTTTGCCGAAAATGTGGGATAGATGACTTCGTCAACTCCTGAGGTAGTGGGGGTTAGGGGGACTATGATAAAAGCCTCTGGTTATCTGGAGAGGGGCAAGCTATAGGATTTTAAGGTTATGGCTCACTTGGTGTTTCCTGGGAAACAATTTGCTCTGTTAGAAGTGAAGAGAACTGAGCCAGAAAACAGGAGTGTTCCAGAAGAATTTTGGACAGAGGTCCCAGCCTCCAAAGTAAGGAGTAAAGGGTTTTATATTCTCATCTTTACTGCAAACCTACCAAAAAAACCCCCCAAAAACAAAAAAACTTAAGAGCTGGTTTATTAGTAGAGTTGGTTACATTCAAAGGAGGCTTAGACTCTCTTAAGATGAAGCCCCCACCTACTGAGAAGGAAAGGCAGTCCCTGGAAGTCTGACTGCAGTTCAGTCTTCTGGGGTAAATTACTTCCCCATTAGTAGTAAGACTGGGGCAATAAGATTTGAGATGTAGGCACTGGACAGCAGCAACCCTGTGCCTCATAGACCAGTTAGTGGGCATCATTAAGCTGCCGTGCAACGTCCAAGATGTTCTTGGCTCCTTTGTTCAGCAACAAGTTGGCGAGGCTGATGCCCAGGTTCTCAGCAGCCAGCTGGGCTACTCGTGGAATGTTCTGGGCAGTGATGCCCACCAGCTGTGGATCATCTTCAGGGCCATCTTCATGCTGGGTAAGAATGTAAGATTTGGTAAGCACAAAAGGGGAAGGTAAGGCAGACTTGTTTCTTATCCTCTCCCTCACCCTCCAGCCTTGGCACCTGGGCAGGGACACCAATTGAAGCCTGCATGGTCTCTTGCATGCTATCTGAGCCATCCAGACTCCAGACTCCTCCAGTCAGGTACAGCTGGGAAAGAAAACAGTTGCCTCAGCATATTCTGAGAGGGAACTGCTCAGAAACCTGGGCTCTTTATGCTGGCAACTGGGGATGCCCTCCCACCCATCTTCCCTGCTTACTTGCCCATCCTTCATAGCTGTATGCACTGCTACTGGCACACTGCAGCCTCCTTCCTGCAATGAAAAGTTCTCCCTGTGAGGGCCAGACACCCTTAATACTACCTTGTGACCAGAGCCCTCAGAAATCCATAGGGTTGTGAGGACATAACTGAAAAGGAGGGTAGAGACCCAGACCTGGGGTCCTCTCTATACACAACTTTAAAAAATGAGTTGCCACTAAATACAAAGCATTAATGTGAGAAATCTCCCCACCTTCCTTCCCAACTCCCCACCCACAGTTGGAACACGACCTACCAGGTGCCTCAGGAAGGCCCGTTCAGCAATGCAGCAGAGCAGAGTCTCAGGATCATGCAATATACCCACCAGATCCAAGATGTCCTGGTCCTTGGCTCGAACTTCCACACCCAGGGCCCCTAATGAAAAACAGCCTAAGACATCGGGTCTAAATTTTCTCTGACCAATGCGACTAAGGATGAGAACCAGTCCATCCCCACCTGCTCCCCAAGGCCTTTTGGTACGAAAGCTTCCCAAGGCCTGCCCCTCACTAGGAACATTTATGCTGGCGTAAGCAGATGCAGAAAGTATGGCTAGCTTCTTGGTTGAAAACAAAAGGGCATATCAATATGGCTTCCCTGGTCAAGCATACCTGACCTACAGCATACATGCATTCCTCAGGGTGCAGGATCTGTGAGGGCAGAAGAGGGAAGGGTGGAGATGGAGATACCTAAAAGCACACAGCAGTGAAATGGGGCTTCCTTATCACATAGAAAGCCTGCACAGAGAGAGTCTGACCTCTGATCCACAATCTTCCTAGCCTGGGACTTGTTTCCAGCTTGTAGAGTTGGAGGCAAGGTGTTCGACAAGAGCATATAGCAGGAAGGAGATAAAAATTCATTGGGGAGGGAATAGCAGATTTTACCTGCCCCACCCGGTTCTGCCAGCCCATGCGTTGCAGGCCAGCTGCAGCCAAGATGATGGCACTGAACTCCTGCTGCTCATCCAGCTTCCGAAGCCTTGTGTTGAGGTTTCCCCGCTGTGAAGAGATGCTAAGGACCATGAGCATTGTTCCTTCTGCCTGAAACATTCTCCTAGCTGGATAACTTCTCATCTTTCAGTTCTCAGCTTAACAGTTAACACCACATACTACATGCCAGATACTATTCTAAAGTGTTTTACATATGTTAACATTTAATTTTCACAGAAACTGAGGTACGTTTTATTATCTCCACTTTACAGATGAGGAAAATGATGCAGAGAGGTTTAAAAACTTGCCCAAGGTTACAAGAGCTCTAAGAAGCCTTCCTTGGCCCCAATTCTGTGTTTAAATGTTCCAGTTAGAAGCTTCCAGAGAATTCCCTACTTTGCTCATTGGAGCACTTAACACATACTATTTTCATTTTACAAAACATACTACATATTCATTGTAAAAAGTCAAAACAATATAGAATAAAAAATAAAAATGGAAGCACTCTCCAACTTCCCCTTCATCCTCCTGAAGTAATCAATGTTGAGTATCACTTTGTATTATCAATGCCTGTTTGTCTGACTCCCAAACCAAAATGTAAACTCTATGTAAGCAGGAACAATTTTGATCTTGCTCACAATTATTCCCAGTGCCAGGCACTTAACCTAGAGCTGAGAAAACATGAAGGAATATGAATGGATGAATAAGTAGATGACTAGGAGGACAGACATCCCACTCACTGCCCCCATGGGCCACTGCCTCGAGAAGCCCCTTCCACTCTCAGGACTCCCAGGGCCCCCTGGACCTCATCTTCCTCCTGGGCTTCTGCCCCCTCCCTCCTCTAAAAGG
The DNA here is from genome assembly GCA_003508835.1 of Eonycteris spelaea. NCBI lineage: Eukaryota > Metazoa > Chordata > Mammalia > Chiroptera > Pteropodidae > Eonycteris > Eonycteris spelaea. The sequence continues at coordinate 171,782 of PUFA01000477.1, read as the reverse complement.
ATACAATACTCTTGAACTCCAGATGTGGGAATTTCCTCTGCAGCTGGGCTGCTCTCCGCAGGGAGCTGGTTCCCACCACACTGCTCAGAGAGAGGGTTTAAGATGAGATTTAACACTAGACAGGCATCATTCCTTTCTTCCTCCTTCCAACCCTCCATCTTCTGTGCACATACCATCCAGATGCATATCCAGACCCTACTCACCTCTTCTCTGGCAAGGTTTCTAGGGTCTTTCCAACAAATCTGGGGTGAAAGACAACAGCATCGCAGGGGTTCTCTCGTCTGGGGGTGGAGGGAAGGTAAGAGACTGAGGGAGAGATCTCAGTTCAGGTCACTTCCAGTCTCTTGACAGCCAACTAATTGGCATTTTCTGAGTTTTCTGCCATGTTTGATACTCCTCAGAGCAGAGGAGACAGCCCTAGAGGCAGAGGGCCAAGTCTCAAAGGGAAAAGCCAAGGTTACTATGCTGCCTACCCACCCCTTGGCCCTGACTCACAGGACACTTACTTGCAGATGGCTCCAATGGTGAAGCCCGGAGGAAGCACAGTGGGCAGGTCCTTCAGGGAGTGAACAACCAGATCTACTCTAGAGATTGGGATGGGGGTAAGGAGAGGGGGTTTGGGCAGATGGTCCCTGCCCCTTTTCCACCTATCCTTGCCTCTACCAAAGTGGCAGAGTCTGGAACAGTTCGGGAAGTAGGTCTCTCTGAGAGACCTCAGAACCCTGAGACCTGCTCCCTTTCTCCCCAACCTTCTACCCCTTCCCTAGTCAATCTTGCACTATAGGCAGCCAGATGGCTCAGAACTAGGTAACTCTTTTTCTGATGCCTGAAAAACACACATATAACTCCCTCCCTAGCCTGTACAAGGGTTTAAGACCAGCAGCCTAGCTGATATCGAAGTCTGATGTACACTGGGGTCCTAGCAAGAGGCTGGGAAGGCCTACCCTTTCCTGTCTTTCACTTACTCATTCTTCTCCAGTGCATATTCCAACTCTTTGGTAAACAAGCTCTTTTCTCCAATCTGCCAGGCAAAAAAAGAACCTCAGAATGAATCTTTTGGGGAAAGAAAGAGGAGGGGGCCAATGACTGGGGGGAGGGAGGGGAATACTGTTACCTTAGAGAGTGCTGTATCAAGAATCTTGTCCCCTGTGGTGGACATAGCAACTGAGGAGACAGTCAATCAGTCAGGTGCTCATTAAAAAGAATTTATTGATCCCTTACTGAACCCAGCACTGTGCTAAGATTCAAAGTAGACAGAGGCACATAAGCTCCAGTCCCTACTCTTTGGAAATGTATGATCTAGCAGGAAGACCAAACACCCTCATAAAAAAACCCAAAGCAGATGTTAATGCCAGGCTGGCCCAGGTAGTCAGAGCTGGAGGAATGCAGAGGTGGAAAGGGCCCTCCGAACTGGAGACAGCCAAGAACTCTTGGAGGTGATGGGACTGGGTTTTGGTCCTAGACAAAGCCAGAAAAGTTGTGTACTCCCCTCTAGGGGGTAAGAACTTCCCCTTAGCTTCCATTCCTGTCCAGAATACTCACTGATATCAAACTGCAGTCCTGGGTATAATGCTTTCAGCGTTGCTACCACACTGTCCGTCTGTATGCGAGCCAGCTGAGGGCAGAAATTCAGATTAGTCCTGTCTTTTCCTGGCCACTGCCTTGAGCTCAGGCTCTCATAAGGTCAGGGCAATTCTGAAGGTATTAGGATTCAGAGAGGAGGTTGAACACTCACCTAGGAAGGAGAGAGGGGTCTGGTCTAGAAGTCCTTTGCACCTGAATGACTTTTCCCAGGCCTAGGGACTATCTCTCTACAGAATGCAATCTGCTATTCTGCATGAATTTAATACCCAGCTGCCCCATTTCCTCCATCTCCAAGCTGCTAGGAACTAACTCTCTGAGCCCCCTAACTTGTAATACTGTGCACACAGAACTCTTCCGACAAACCTCCTCCTTCCAGTACCTGCACTCACCTGGCTCTTGCGGGTACCCACACGAATCACTCTCATCTTTGGGATGTTTTCTTCCTGCAAAAAGATGTCCCCAGGTCACAGTCCCCTCTGTTCCTTGTGTTCCTCAAACCTTTTTCAAGAACCAGAATCACTGTTGAGCCCTGGAGTAGGGAAATATTCCAAGACTGATCCCTTTACTTTCCTCAGTACCTTCTGCCCTCCTCACAGATCCAGAGAAGCAGACACCAAAGGGAAGCAATAATAGGACCTGCTGTTGCTGTTGCTGCAATAACCAGGACACTGAGTCCTGAAGCCCATCCTAGCCAAGGCAGTGGGAGAACAGCATATAGCCAGGTGGGTAAAGAGATAAGGCCCATCAGCCTAGCCACAGAAAGGGTGGGGCCTGCAGCAGGCAGGGGCAAGGCAACTGGGGCCACACAGGGGAACTTACGCTGAATCACTGAGGACAAGTTCAGCATCCACAACACAGCAGGCACTCAAGAAAGCTTCAATGCCACCTAGATGCTAAGAGATACCAAATAGCTACCACACTATGAATCTTCTAATCTGGTTGGAATGATTCATAAAGGACTGGGGTCAACAGATCTGATGGATAGTCCTGCTCAGCCTCTTGGCTGTGAACTTGAGCACAGCATCCCATCAGTACATACTTATTTGTCTATAAAATGAAGAAGTTTAAATTGAAGTATCTTCTGCCTTTGATGTTCTTTAAGACTAAAAGGCTGAGCTGCCTAATGTCCATTCACTTAAGAGTTCTGCCTCTGGTTTCACCAATGAGAAAATATTGGGATGTCACAGATCAAGCCAAGACCTCAAAGGGACCAAGCCAAGAACTTTGAGGACTCTTCCTCCTGCTAGGGTAACTTGGACAAAGGTGTTCAATGCCAAACAGGTAGAACCGGGTTCTTCAGTCTGAGGTCCTATTTCTTTCTAGATCTGAGAGTAGTCACTGTAGATACTGTTGACTTTCCCTGTTCTGGGATCTTTATCCCATGGAGCTCTTTTGCAGGCAGGCATCTGAGGAGGAGGTGACAGTGGGTTGCGCTTGATTTATTCCATTGCTATCACTTTCCTAGTAAACAAACCCTGGAGGACCCTAAGCAAATTAGGCTAGGCTTACAATGCTAAACATAGCCACCAAAATTCTGGGCTACAGGGAGCACACAGAAAGGAATCTAAGGTCCCAGAAACTGCTAGGTTCAAACAATCCCTTAATTACATTGATTCTGCACAGTATATTCAAGTCAAATTGTTCCATCAAAAAATTTATTGAGCATGTATATGCTAGAGGTATTGCTTTTAATCTTCATAACCACCTAGTAGGTAGGCACAGCAGACATTTCTGGGACCACGTTCTAGAAGCAAAGGCTGGCTCTGAGGGGTGATACAGCTAATAATGGGCAGAGAGCTGGAGCTAGAATCCAGATCTTCCTACTGCTAGTCTAGAATTCAGGAATGTCTACAATGGTAAAGAAGCTCTCTTCTCACCAGCAGGCTGGACAAGGGGAGATAAGCAACTGCCACATCTCTTTATCTCAGGCTGGCAGTGGCCTCCACTGGCTCTGTAATTTGCAACTGCACAAGCCCAGAGCCCGGGTGGCAGGCTAGGAATAGGAAGACTCAAGGCTGGTCCCACTCCCACGGTAGTAACCCAGTGTTGTGCTTCAGCTGGGGACGGGATTTCGAGAGTAGGCTGGGGCTGGGTGACCGCCAAAATGGAAAAAGGGGAGAAAGAGCCCTTCTAAGATGTTTGCGTATAGTTCAGAGACTTGGCAAGCTCTCCTCTCTGGATCCAAAGTGGAACACCTTCCCAAGGTGGCCGAATCCTGCCTCGTGGGAAGAGATCCCGGGGAACAGCACCCCGACTTCTTTAGACAACTTTCCCAAGCTGGGTCACTAAATCTAGAGTTGTGGATGCTAGCTTTGGCAGTATCCCACCCAGATTCCAGCAAGAGTGGGGGCTCCGTTCAAGACAATTCCTTCCTTATTAACCCTGTCCTCACCCATGAGAGGTTATGTACCCTCTCCTTCCTAAGAGCAACCCTGCTACTGGCCCTTTAAAAACTGTTCGGACATAAATAAATAAACAAATCAATAAACAAACAAGTAAATAATAAATAAATAAATAAATAAATAAATAAAAAGACAGACAGTCGTTCTGACCAATAGACAACAGAAGGCGGTAACCTGGGGCCAATCGTTGCACCGCTATCCCGGAAAACCGAAATTGCGAGGGTCACCGGCGCAGGACTCGGCGCAGGACTCACCGCCGCTGCAGTCGCGTTGTCGTTACTAGACATGGTTGTTTGGGAATCCAGGAATGGGGAGGGGCGCGGCTGCCGCCAAGGCCCCAGGATTAGTGGAAGCCAGGGGCACCCGCTGGCGGGCACCAGGGCCACGCGACATTGAGCCCCAGCAGCGGCTTCAGACTCCCAACTCAAGGCTGGGCCCTATGTCACTTCCGGCGCGCGCCCCGAGAGGGGAGGTGCCTCTCTCCCGGCAGGAATTAGATCGCGACAGGGACGTAGCCCTTGGATTACTGCCCCTACTCCGTCAGGCTATTGCCGGAGATGGCAATGCTTGTCCTAGTTCTTCTGGTTTGAGACCCAGACTTATTACCTACTCATCTCTACTTTCACCTACACCTAGTTCTGAGCCAGGAATACTGATCATGTCAGTGGCTAAAACACGGTCCCCAAATTAACCCGCAAAGTAAACTTTGCAGTCCCCTATACAAAGAACTGGACACCCATTGGTTCCTTAGGCCTTCATAATAGCCATAGAAGAAAGGTGTCATAATTCCTAATGTACGGATAGAAAAACTGAGGTCCTGAGAAAGATCTCATTCATTCATTCATTCATTCATTCAGGTCAGCTGATCCAAAAGAGATGGCCATTAAGCTAAAGTTAGCCCCAAGAAGAAAAAACACATTAACCCTAAAATGTTGCATTGAAAGTAAATGATCCTTAAGCAATTTACCATGCCCCCTAGGCTGGATTCAACATCTACAAATAAGGAGTGCTCCAGGAAGCTAGTCATCCAGAATTCTACATTTTTATCTCCTTAGCTGTGGCACAAGCTATTAGTGTAGTTTATGTGGCAGCTTCCCTTGATGTTCAAAATTTAGCTCTGCTATGAACCTCAAGTAGGCAATATTTCTATTTTTAAAATGTGTTAACTGGTTCAGAGATTAAAGGTCATGCCTAAAAACATAACTATGAGTAGGGGTGCCAAACACACAGAAAAAGTTCTTTACCCACTTAACACTACTAATAACCATGTACTGAGCACCTGTGGGCTAATCACTCTACAAAGAACTGGACATCCATTGATTCCTTAGGCCTTCATAATAGCCATAGGAGAAAGGTGTCATAATTCCTAATATACAGATAAAGAGGTTCTGAGAAGGTAAGAGTTGTTCTAAGTCAAAGATTCAAATTCAGGTCAGCTGATCCAAAGTTTGCACTCTTATCCAAACTACATGCAGCCACAAGCAACTTGAAAGAGGGATAAAATGTTTCAATAAATGCCCTTTTATCCCACTTATCATTTGGTACTGAATATAGCAAGACACCAGCCTACCCATTACGAAGGCAGAGTTAAGCCCAAAGCTCCCCATCAGAATCTGCCTCCTGCCTGAATACTTTGTACAAATGGGAGCCACAGAGACCAGCCAGACTAAAGAGCAGGAACTGTTTGGGGGCCTCAGTCCAGGCTGCTCTTGGAGCTCAGGCATTAGGTCTTTTAAGGTTCTTCAGTAGAGTGAACTCTACTAGATACCACAGGCTCTACCCACTACTGGAATGAAGTCAGATCAACACTACTTTTAAGAAGCTTTGTAAGGAGGTTACATGGAGCTCTAGGAGAGCAGAGGAAGAGAACTACATTTTTTCACAGTTACAAATCACCAAGAAGTCCCCAGAGTAAATCCTTCGACCCTGAAATTATATTCTTTTATTTATAGACTCTGGGAGCAAGGACGCAAGCACAGCCTGGTGCTCTTGAATAGAGAATAGAGCAGCTAATGTCCAAACTCAAGAGATTGCTGAGGTGTCCTCTCTCGATGGTCTGAAATGATCCACACTTCTCAAAAAGTCAACAGGAGGAATAGCAGGCTGGCCAAAGGAGGAGGCAGGAAAAGAAAGTCCTCTTTTGTCCCAAAAGCTATGGCATCAGATCAGAGTGGAGTCCTGGGAATGTCGGCCTGATTCCTGTGCAACAGCCCTGCCTCTGTCCTCCTGTATCCCTACTGCTGTGCCTCCACTATTGCACCCCTTCCACAAGCTACTTAAGTGCCCCTCCTGGAGTGCATGAGCAGATCCCGCTGCAGCCCAGACTCCAGGCTCACAGACAGTCGGGCTGTGGGAGGGTCGGTCAGCAGAGTTAATTTGTTGAAAACACCTCGACCAAAATAGTCAGCAATCACAGAGAAGCTGTCATTGGAGCACTTGAGCTGCAGGAAAAGAGGAGAGAAGTAGGAGTTAGAACTGAATTGCTCATTTCCTCAAATGAAAACAGAAAAGCCCTGCAGTACTTTCTGTGAATGGGTAGTCATCTACCCCAGTCTTTCCCACCTGGTGCTGGAACTGATCATGGAGATCTCGTTTCTGTTCCTGGGCCCGGATCATATCCATGACCTTTCTGTTTTCAGGGAGACAGGTGGGGCAGTCGGCATCACTTTCTGAGTAACTCTCAAAGCAGTGTTGGTGAAAGGAGTGGCCACAGAGAAAGTGGACTGAGGGCAACTCCAAGGCACTATTACAGATGCTGCACTTGGTCTTCTGGAAAATCTTCGGACTACAGGCAAGGAAGACCAGAAAGGAGTTGCAAACAGTGAGGGCAGGGCCAAGAGAAAAGTGGAGAGAGAAAGGGGTTGGTGTCAATAAGAAGAGAGAAGTCTCTCTTAAGGGACTATAAGGCCCTGCTCTTCTTCCCACCTACAAGGGATCAAATGAGGACAACAGCGCTAGGCCTGCAGTAAGTCTCATGATGCTCACTGCAAGTCCAATTAACCCAAGGGGATATTTTTCTCTTTCAGCTCTTACAATTGACACAAAATTGTCTTTCAGATCTTTACTCAGATATGACCCTTTCATTGCACCTTTCCAGAATATCTTATAAATATTCTGTGTCTGTCTGTCTCTCTCTCACACACGCACACACACTCATCCTACTCCCTTCCTCAATTTTCTCCTGAGAACTTACTACCATCTAATATACTACAATATTTGCTCATTTAATGTGTTCACTGTCTTTATCTACCTCCACAATGTAAGCTCCATGAAGGCAGGGCTTTTTGTGTTAACAACAGTGCTCGGAACATAATAGGGGCTCAGTAAATGGTTGTGGAATGAACTGTTCTTTAATTAAAGTATTTTACAATGTTAAGGGCAGATAAGACTTAATAGCAGGCATTAATGTCTACTATACATATTTATGAATTGTCCACTTTCTGTATTTTCTGAAGGAAAGTTTTTACTTCTGAATGGTTTCTAACCACAACTTAGATGTATTTAGAAAATTTAAAACATAGGCATGTACAGAAAGAAAAGTACCTGCTACAATATCCTCCAAAGCCCAATAAATAATGATCAATGTAATAAATCATTCTTTGGAATTCCTCCATTAAAACAGATCTTTAAGAATGAAATGCTCAAACATACTCCATATAATCTTTTGTCTATGAAAAGTATTTAATGACATCCTGTGAAGAACAGAGTTAGCCCCTGGACTTCTCCACATATCAAGATGCCAAGTACCTCGCCTTGAGCTCCTGGATCTCCTGGCGGATGCGGGTGGTCTCCTCTCGGTACCGCCGCACCCGGAGCTCATCCTGTGCAATCTGCTGGCTCTGTTTCTGCAGTTTTTGGACCAGGTAGTCCCGGATAACAGACAAAGTGGCTGTGGAGTTGTGGGCCAGGGTCTGCACCACTGAGATTGGGAGCCAAGAGGAAACAAAACAATGAACCATCCTGTGGACACAGTCGAAGGGCCCATCCCAGGGCCCCTGACTGTCAGTAGCTGGCACCCACCTACCCACCCTGTCCTCCCAAGCACCTAGAAGGGGTGGCATGAGGTTCTTGTTCTCAATATGCTTGAGCACAGCTGCCACATACTCCTTGCAGTCCTCTTCCTTGCGGGCAAAGTAGCTGAGTGCTTGTTCCCACAGGGAGGGCTCTTGTTCCCCATGGCGCTCACACACAGCGATCACCTGCCGATACTGCTCATGCTGCATGTGGTAGTGCATAATCTGCTGATACCTGCGGCCACGGCAAGGCACAACTCAGTGGCTGTCCCTGGAAAAAATACCTGGATCTTTCCCCCTTCCCTGAAATTCCCCAAACTCTTACAGCTTCCCCTGCTCATAGAGGTAAAGGACTCCATCCTGGAAGTCATGCATCTGGCAAAGGACCAGGGCCTTGTCAAAGACATCACAGAAGCGGCCACTCTTCAGCAGGGAGATGGCCTCTGCATGAAGTTTCTCTTTTATCTAGGGAAGGAGAGTAGAGCTGCTGGATATAAGGGGAAAAAATCACAAGGCCTCTTGGGACAAGGCAAGTCAGCTGTCTCTTCCCCTCAGTTGAATTTCCTCTTCATTAAGGACCATTTAGCCCCCAACAGTGAGGTGTTAACGGTATAAAGCAGGGGTCCCCAACCCCTGGACCACAGACCGATACCAGTTCATGGCCTCTTAGGAAGTGGGCCACATAGCAGGAGGAGAGTGGGGGAGCAAGCGAAGCTTCATCTGTATTTACAGCCACTCCCCAGCACTAGCATCACATCCTCAGCTCCATCTCAGATCAACAGGTATTGGATTCTCATAGAAGCACCTGTTCCTGGTGCCAAAAAGGTTGGGGACCACTGGTAAAGAATGCAGCAAAAAATAACCACAAAAGATGGAAGAACTGTCTTTTCTCCAGCACCTCCTACAGTTTTTGCCAGGCCTCACCTGTGGATCCTTCTCATGGGCCCAGTTCTGAAGTCGTAGCTCAAGGAGCGTATCATAGATGCCCTGTGGTGAGTCGGGCTGTACTTCACTCATGTGCTCTAGGAAAGCTTTCAGCTCTCGTGGGTTGTTGGCAAAGATGGGGATGAACTCCTCCGAGTTGGCCTAACTTGGCAAGGGAGGAGAGAGGAGACCAAGTAAGTGGGCTTGATACCCATAAGACCCCTAAGGTCATCCCTGCTGTCCTACAGCCATTCTCCCTGAGGCCTCACCCTGCAGCCTGGAGCCTCTCTGTCACCTCGGCCTTCGAGGCTGGGTTGATAGTCGGTACAAAGTCCCTTCAGCAACTGGGTCATCTGCTCTGGTATATGGTGCATGAGGATCTTGCCATAGCGTTTCATGTTGCTCTCTGCCTGCTCAAAAGGCAGCCTGCCAATGTATCTAAGGGCTTCCTGATAATTCTGTGAAGCGGTAAAGGGCAGATTAAGCACATGTTCCTGTCTCACCCACTAGGAAGCACTATCATCGTTCTGAGATATCCTAGAAAAAGAACAAAACTCTGAGTCAAGAGTCTCTCCTACCTTGATATCCTCTAGCTGAATCTTCAAGTACCACTCATGATGTGCATGGTTCTCGGCCAAATAGAGGGCATGGGAGTAGTAGCCAGCTTGCCGGAGGACCTTGATGGCTATCTCCACATCAAAGTGGACTTCGCTCTCACTCTTTGTCTGCCAGGGAACATTAGATAGAATTATTCACAGAGAGGTTTTGGTGGGGGAGAGAAAGGAAACATGCATCTAATTCTAAGACTGCATTCTTAAGATAATAACAAAGTCCATGCTTTTAAAATATAATGTTATCCTGTCTCTCAGAAAGTTTCTAAGAACCAAAGTCTTCCTTTGCCCCTATATTAGAGGGATTCCTCTGGGGACAAAGGGCTCCCTCAATGTTACTTCCTTGGGCTTAGATACCATGGGAAGTTCTGGCATCACAAAACAAGAGGGGAGACAGGAGAAAACTAGTGGGAAAGGCTACTCGTCTTTCCCACTTTATAGACCAGAGAGTCCTAGTCCCAGGTAAGGTTAGCTCTTTCCTCTCTCTACATCCTGCTGAAGAAGGGCAAGCCCTAGTAGAGCCACCTCACATTCATTGGGGCCCTCAAGAAATCCCCTACTACCAACACCACCCTGAACCTTGATGAACTCCTCTAGCTTCGAGCTGTCCTTGAGCTTGGTATAACAGTTGAGTAGCAGGGTGGTGTGGTCAGCATTGGCCAGGGATTGCCGATGCAGGGTCTGCAGGTAGGCAGTCAGGTTGTGGATACGCTGGGCATCCAGAAACTTGCGGATCACATATGATGGCTCCAACTTTCCAATGGTTCTAGGTAGACACATGCATCAAGTAGCATCTGAATCAGTGTACTTTTTTTTCAAACTTTAACATATGTAGGAATCACTTGCAGATCTAAAAATGGAAACTGTTTTTCAGTAGGTCTGGAGTGAGGCCTGAGAGTCTGCATGTCTAACAAAGTCCCAGGTGATACTTATGTTACTAGACTGTGGACTGGATGAATATCAAGGCTTCAGAGCACTGGTTCTTAAAGCTAGTTGAACACAGGAATTCAAGAGAGGTTGAGAAAGAAGGTAGGCAGGTTCCTATAATCCCTCATTAGGGCAGAAAATCCCAAGAATTAATACCAAGGGAAAAAAAAAAGTGAATACCTTTCCCTTTAAAGACAGTTCAAAATAAGTGTTAACAAAGATCAAGCTAAAGTTTAAAATAACAGGTATTCATCCACTCAATCAGATACTAGTTATGTAATATTTGACCCTAAACATTCCTTTTCCAATAAGGTATATTACCTTCTCACTCAAGGCATCACGGTTTCTACAGATAAAAAGGATGGTTCCTGGTGGAGTCCACCCCATCCCCCAAGCACAGATTTTAGGCTATTTGGCTGCCTGTCCCTGCATTCAGAGCTACATCTTACAGTGCCACCAGACTGACCGAATATACTGCTGGACAGCCCCATCATGGTTGCCCTTGCTGTAGAGATGGTCCCCGTACTGCATGAAGATCTGAGCCAACCCATCACTGTCCAGATGCTGGCTCTTGGCCAGGTTAATCGCCATCTCAAATAGGTTCTTCCTAAACAGCATCTGGAAAGGAAGAGAGATTAGAAAGTCAGGAGAAGTAGTACGGAGTAGACATTTTCCCAGAATGCACCCACAACACAAAAGCCAGACAGTCCTGAAGTTCCGGCTGCCTAGATCCTAGACAGGGTAAGACCTCTCAGATACCCCCAAGATCAACATCACCTCACCTCATAAGGTTCTCTGCAGACAGACAGGGCCCTGAAAGTGGGCTCAGGCTTCCTGCCATTACTTCCCTCTAAAGCCTCAGCCCAAGCCATTAACCTTGTAATTCTACCCTAAGGGAGCTGAGTAACACCACGACCCAAAGGGAAGGAAACACTCTAGCCAAGGTGACTCTGGGAGCCTGTTTATAGCTATGTCTGCATACTGTGGCCAGCTCTGGGAACCTGGTGGCCTTGCCTCCAATTTGGTCTGCGTGTCCTTCTCCTGCAGTGCGTGGACCCGCCCATCCCGCGTCAGCACGTACAGAGAACCCCACTCAGCAAGCACATCCACTACATCCTCAAAGACAGCGCTATAGGCTATGAACTTGTTGCATAGGTCATAGATGTTGAGAATCTGCTTGTCGGAGCTCTGTGAGTCCCTGTTGGTAAACTCTGACCTGTGTGAAAAAGAAAAAGCACCCGATATTTGTACCCCACTGCCTCAGCTCCTCTTTATTTCCTTTCTCATAGACAACTTTGGTGCTGCCCCATTCCACCCAGAACAATTACCTCTTTGGCATCTCTAGCAGTTCATCCCATAACATGCAGCATGGTGCTGGCAGTTGTAGGAAGAGAACATATAGACCTGATCTTACCCTTTGAGATCCTATACCTAACACAGGCAACAGATTAGAAAATTAAGTTCAAACATCCATTCATTTAACAAATAATTAGTTCCTGGTATATATAAATCAATATGCTTAGTACTAAATGAAAATAAGCTAACACCTAACAGGGATTAATTCCATCATGCAGAAGAACCTGCAGCCCCTCTCAGGTGGCTCAGAGTAAAAATGCTGGGTCCTGCATGTCTCAATTTCTCTACTACTCACTGTTTTGTTCTTATGCCCCAGTTATTTTTGACTGAAGGATACAAAACCAATACTAGGTCCAAAATTTCCTGGAGCATTCTAGTGTACCAGTGCTGCTCAGTAAATGTCTCCAGCAAAAATACATTTTTCAGTAAAAACATTATAACTGAGTCTAGATGTAAGCACAATTTACATAAACCAAAATAGGAAATCGACAGGATCCGGACATTAGGGTTTTAAAATCAGGTTAATTCTGGGAACAAGTCCAGCCCTCCCCCTTTCCCTTCTCCCTGGAGTCCTTACTTGGGAGAAACCTTCCGGTCACGGGACACAATGACAAGATATCCTCTAAACCAGTGAGCAATAAGTTTATGGCCCTCGAAGGCAAAGCAGGGCCCACGTTCATCAGGCTGGTACAAGTAGACACACTCATCCCCAGCCACTATGAACTGCAGGTCCTGAGAAGGGTCGCTTAGGGCTGAGCAACGCAGGCCACAACCATGGGTATCCAACTCCACACGAGGGTAGTCCTTTCCAGAAACTATATAGGACTGTAAAAAGTAAGAAAAGGGTTAACAGGTTCCTTTTGAAGAGGTGGCATTTAAACTTTCCCAAAGATATTCTCATTCCCACTCTCTTTCTTTTTAACTCTTAGCACTCTTAAGAGTTTCCCTGGCTGCTTGCCTTCTCCATTAATCATCACCCATCTACTAAATATAAAGGCAAGGATCACATTTCCCTTCTCTGTACATACTACCTACTACAGGAATTCTTTAAGTACGAGAAATGCAATAATCGTTTACTGTTTATTCCTGAGAGTAGACTATTATAAATAGGATCACCAGGACCCAGAAGTAAAGTAACTTGTCCAATGTCACTTAACAAGTTAGCTGGGAAAAAAATTCAAGTCTTACTATAAGCCAGAGTTCTTTTCATAACTCTAAATCAGTCTCTTAAGTGAAGAAATAAAATATTAAGCTGAGCAAATTATTCAAGCCTTTTGATGAAAAATGTGAGAATCCTACTTCTCTCGTTAGTCAGTTCCTTACCCTAGCCCTCTGAGCAATAGAGAAGCCTCTTCTGTTTGCCCCTAACAGTGGAGGCCCTGGTCATACCTGAACGTTCTCTGTTGTCACAACAAACAAGTGAGTGGTCTTTCCGGCTTGGCGAAAGGCCAGTCCAGTAATAGGATAGTTGCCCTTGTGTAAAATCTGGGTCTTGCTATGCCGGTCCCGAGTGATGTCTCCTTTGTTCAATGTAACACTGCCATCTGTGAAACCTATAGGACAGCAGACAATAGCACTTCATTGAGGATGGAAGGTCAGGAAGCACAGAGAGAGAAAAAGACCATTTGAAGCACTCATTACAAGTGACAAGCTTTCTTCTCACACCCAACTTCTCTGATGGTTAACATGAAGACAAGTACTCATGACTCATATTCAAAGAACAATACTAAATGCTTTCCCATTCCAAACTTTTACTATCTTAGAACAAAGTGTTCTCATTAAAACAATGAAGATGAGCTGTAGAAGCAACTCTGAAGAATATCTAGAAAGAATCTTGGACTTTTAGCTTTGCCTTCTTTCTGCTTACCAATGGCCATAAAATTGAGATTTTCGTGGACGGTCAAACAAGACACAACAGTTGGCTCCGTTCCTGGAATGGCAGGAAATATTCGAGTACAGAGTGGATTACCACCATTCTCTTCTCCAGGTTCCAGATCTTTACCTGTGGGCATACCTTAGATGTGTGAATGCTAGTCACCCTCCAACAAACAACCATTCTCAGGCTTCTGGGTCTTTCCTGGTTCCTTTCTAGAACTCACCAGAGGGTTGATGCCCTCTTCATCCTCACCAACAGATGCCAGAATATTGTGCTGCTTCAGTTGGTACAGGTGTGTCACCCGAAGCTTGTAGGCTTGGAAGCCTGTAAGCTGTAAAGAGCGGGGCAAGAACCAGATCTGGCCTTCCATATGTGTAGAGTAGTCAAGGAACCTCCTTTCCAAGTAGAGATACTTGTATTTAGACCAGAACCCAGATAACAACTAACATACAGACAGCTCTTTAATTTTTCAAGGATTTTCCCACATATTATCTCCTGGAACTCCCCATCTTAAAAGAGTGAAAAGGCCAGAGATTAGTGGCAGCAATAAGAAGAACAATGCAACAAACTCCTGGTCTCATTTACCTCCTCACCCACAGTATTGGGCAGGGAAGATAATGAGACCTTACCTTACATAGTCATCTTTTAAAGACAACTTGCACTCTTTCTTTTGATTGATCTTAAAATAGCCCTGCCAAATTGGTATTTCATACCTCATTTACAGATTAAAGAATAAAAATAAAAAAATTGAAGCCCGGAGAGGTTAAATGACTTGTCCAGGATTACTCAGTTGGCAACAAGTTAGAGAACTTCCTTCTTTCTCCCCTCAGACCACAGAAGGAACACTAGGTGCCCATCTAAAGAAAAGTGGCACGTAACACGAACCCCTCTGACGGACAGATTCTATCCCAGCTGGGTCTCTTCAGGGATCCAGAGAGGGAAGAGACAGCTCCAGAGGAAGGATATCGCCAAAGACTATGCTCCCTCGGCCTGAGTCACAGACAGTGATGCCAGGAGGGAGGCAAAGGAACTTGGAAGCAGCGGGTCCAGAGGTGGGCGTGGCCCCGGGAGTGGCCCCATCGTTGCCCAGCGGTTCCTTCACCAGCTCCTTGTCGAAGAAAACGAAGCGCCGCCACTGCAGGTAAGCTGCCATCTTGGCCGAAGGCCCCCAGCCTTTGGGACAGAGGTCACGTGAGAAGAGCCTGTTGGGTCATGTGACTTGGCGATTTCCTGGTGCCTGGGTGCACAGGCGCTCTCGAGTGAGGGTGACTTCTTCCGGCTGCTGGGAGAGTAAGTGAGGCTTTGTGAAGTGGGTTCTCTCGCCCGCCGCTTGCCCCGCGGCTTGCGATTTTGCCGGTTTTGTAACCGCGCTGGCTAAAATGCTTTTAAGAGCTGGACTCTTTACCTCTTTGAATATGTTTTCTCCTTTATTAAATGCGCGGGCATTGAGGGATCAAGATGAATGTCACGCGCTTTGTGAATTGTAACCTGCTGTGCCTAAGTGAACTCTGTTCTAATAGCACAGGACTTTTGATGCTTAAATAAAACTAGTGGTATGAAACTGGTTTTCCAACTGTAGAAGAGGAGAAATAAAATTAGACGTTTGGGTCTGCCACCATAGAGAGACTGAACCATAGTGTCTCATGTTCGTTTTCTGTGTCCCTCTGTCAGTGTGTGTGGCTTGTAAAAGACACTTAAAACATGTTTCTTAACGAAGTTGAGAAATACAGATAGGGTGGGAACTCCCATAAGGAGAACAGCAAAAAGTCTGGAAGTGACAGATCTGAAAGTGGAGTGATCTTTTTTGTGCGGGGAGGGGAACCAAATTATTTGAAGGAATGGTACAAATGAAAGAACATAAGTAGATGGTTTGGTGCAACTAATAGAAAAGGTAAAGGTAACCCCAACCTGTATGAATTCCTTTGGTGACCAGAGCAGTCACCCCATTGGCTACTGGTAGCCAGCCAAAGGCTTAGCTCTCATCACTGTCTCCCAGGATAAGCTTGTCAAAGAGATGTCCTGCCATGCCAGATTCTGGGGGCCCCCATCTTGTGCAAGTTGGTAACATGGTCACCCATTCTTTGATGATTTCACCTGGAGGGCTGAGTGATTTAACAAGTGGCAAGTATCTGAGATATCCCACGGCCACACGCAATTCCAACTCTAGCTAAACCAACTGTCTACGTGGAAAACTAGGTGTTTGTGTATCACAAAGAGCTATGTACAGGAGTGACAGTCATTTTGAGAGTATTTACATCAAAAAAGTGGCCACGTGGCTAGTATTTGTGAAGTTTATTTTTGCACTCCCCCCCCACACTGCTTTTTAGTTTCAGAACATTTTACTCTTTGTTCCCACCAGCCTTAGTTTCAGAGAGCAGGGGTTGTATCTTGTTTACCATGAACCAGGCCTAACAGAGTCTGGTAGATGCTCTACATTTGGCTGAAGGAATGAATTTGGATGATTTTCCTCTTATCCCTCCTCTCCTCAATCTGGTTGATGGGAAAGGTAGTACTCATTTGTCTAAAGAGCCAGCTCAGATTTCTTCCTCCTTGTCACACAGGTATTGGAATTGTTAAAGAGTATCAACCCATGGGCAGAAGTACAAATGGAAAGTTGATTGGACCCACTTTCACCTGTTGAGCCTATTCTGTACTACTCATTAGAATTCTTAGGCAGTCTGTCAGTTGTTAAGACTTTGAATATGTTAAAAGAAGCAATATGAAAACTGAGAAGTGTGAACAGCAGACAGAATGGCATCTTTGTTGACTTGAGTGCTCCCCCTACTGTCCAATGGCAGAGGTCCAGAGTTTTCCTCTGGTATCTGAACCTAGTTAGGATGATGCCAGTTGGGTCTTCTTACTGATGAAGGTATAAAGGCAGAGCTTGATCTGCAAGTGTGACCTACAACTTCTCTTCAGACTTACTGTTTTCCTTCCTTTCCTCCTTTGACAAATATGTGCTGAGTATTCACTATTGCTGGAAGTGTAGTAAATGTTGAGACTATAAATATGAACAAGACATGATTCTTGCCCTTTAGCAGCTCGGCAACCACTGTAGGGGAAAGACAAAATGGACTGACAGTAACAGGCCCTTAATTTCATGTAGTGAATTATACCTAACATAGTGCTTTCACTTTTCATGTACTCTTCATAGCAATCATTTGCAGAAGGATCATTTTCTCTGATGAGAAATTGTGTCTCAGAGAGGTTCAAGGGACACTCTCTGGGCAAAAAAAACACCAAAGTTCTTTGGAAATAAAAAGTTCTTCAGTTCCCTAACATTTAATTAGATGGTTTTGCTGGAATGTGAAGCTAAGCTATACTCGTCAGAACATACACCTGGGTTTGTCTTTTAGTTATATTTGTCTGAATCTAGGAACTTTAGGAAAGGAAGATAAGCAGGCAAACTGCACAGAAAACGATTATGTGTACGAATTCACTTAAAGTTCTGTACACTGAGAACTTGAATTCTGAAGGACTAAAGATAAAGAAGCAATTCAAGTCTAGTTTGAAATTAAAGAGATTACAACTCAGAATCAATAATTGCCTAGTTATCCCTTTTTCCCCTTCAGCAAACTAGTCCCCCACAATGTACAACAGTCATATCCACTGGAGCAAAACAGGAACACTTCTTGTTCCAGCTGTAAACTTTTATTTTCGATCTTTTTTTTCCCCCTCATTTTGCTCTCTGGGTAGAAATGATTTTCTAAACGACATAAAAGTCTGAGTTTTTTTCCTTTTAGCTCCTAAAAAGGCTACAGCAGTTTCCACTTTAAGAGCAAGAAAGTCAACCTAAAATAAACCCAGAGGTCTTATAGTGCAAGACAACCCAAAGCTCCAAAGCTACAGTGAAAAAAGGAGAAAGAAGCAATTCACTGGTTTTTGATTGTGAAAATATGGACTACAAAAGGGAAATGAAATTCCGCATGAACTTGGGAAAGCATTTAACCAAGCTTTTAACACTGCAATAGGCCCTTTTAGTTTTCTTTCTCTAGGCTAATATCAAAAAGTGTAAACTGACATGCATTTGGTGCTTAGGCTGTCCCAAGCACTGTGCTAAGCCTATTACCCTTCTTCAATTTTAACACCAACCCTGTGAAGTACCAGCATGTCTCTTTTCATAATGTGGAAACAGGCTCAGGAAAGCTAAACTTGCCTGGAATCACATAGGTAGGAAGTGGTGAAATTCACAGACAAATCCAGGTCTGTCAAATTCCAAAGCCCCGTATTCTGGGTGCTCAATTTATTTTAGAACACTCAGGTCCATAAGTTTGTTCATAAGTCTGAATGATTTTCTATGTGATCATGAAGTCACAGAACTTAAGAACACCACGTCTTGCTTTCTCTTCTTGACATAAAATAATCCCTATCCCAATGCAAGCTGCGAAATGTTCCCAATCCTTTGTCTACTCACCCCCACCCCGTGTCCTATTCAAATTCATAATACCAAGACTTTAAAAATGTTCTAACATACTCTAGTGATGTTAAGGATACAGGGGCTGTCATTTACTGCTTTTGGGGAGTGCATGTTGGTGAACCTTTCTGGAGGGCAAAGGTAAGCACCATCTCAACTTCTATCACAACAGCTTCATTTTGCCTGTTTTTAAACTTTTTATAAGTGAAACATAAAGTATGTACTCTTTGGTTTCTGGTTTCTTTCATTCATTATTATGTTTGTGGGATTCATTTAAGTTGTCGAATTTAATAGTAGACCATTCATTTTAATTGCTGTATAGAATTCCATTGTGTGAATCTATCCATTCAACTATTGATAGGCATTCAGTTAGTATTCAGTTTGGGGTCATTATGAATAGAGCTGTTACAGTCTCTTGGTGAACATATGTATACATTTATTAGATATAAACCTAAGAATGAGGTTGCCATGTGATAACTAATTTTTAAAATTTTCCTGAACCAGGATGTTTGCCCTGATCAACATTGCTCTCAGCTCATGACATAATGTGCATGGTTAATAATGTATGTACATGCTTTTACTAATGAGTTCATTTTATTCTTCTGTCAGTTTGGCACATGGCCTGCAAGACAGCAACTTTCTTCCCTTGGATTTCTGGAGTGTGAGGGAAGGAGTGTAGTCCTCAAATGTTACTAACAAGTTATTCTGGACAAGGACTAGTAGTGGATTCAGCTGCCTTGGTCAATCTAAATCAGGTGTTTTACATTAAAAATTTACCATTGTTTGACAGCTTGTTCTTGTGAAATACTATTCTCCTCTCTGGTCAGAGAAGGAAACAGGTGACTCCCCAGGGCACCTGCTGTACCTCCCGGGGGACAGATACATAGGTTGAAAACGATAGCTGCAGCAAGAATGTGCTCTCACCAAGGGTATTCTGGGATGAGAGCTCACTTAGAAGCAGGGAAGGCTTTTCTTAACCTCCCAATTTGCAGCCGTTCAGTAAGTTTTTTTTTTTTTTTTTTTTTCCCATAAATGCATGAACCATAAAAATACAGTATTCATTTCTCAACAGACTGACTAAAGGAATGGACAAGGCCATCCCACCTTTGGAAACCCAGCACCTAGTTCAGTGCTTATATATGACAGAGGTCCAATAAATGTTAGAATGCGTACTCTGTTTGAAATGGATGGAAAGAATCTACCCTACAGGATGGTTGGCCAAAATAAGTCAGTTATTGAGAAGCAAAATCTTTCTCTGTGGAAATTAAATGACAACTTATATGTCCATCATTATAGCTAAACAGCCCATGCTTTAGTATGTTCTACAGCAATAAACGAAGTGAATCTTTACGCAGATATATTATTAGCTACCAAAAAAAGCAAGTTGCAAACAATCTAATTGTGTAATACTCTATCATTTATAAAAAGAGTATAGCTACATGTTTCAAGAGACATATGTATGTAAAAGCAAAGGAAAAGGCCTGGAAGGTTACACACTACACTGATAACAGGTACATACCTCCAGAGGAGAGAATGAGGTTGCAGATCGTATCAAAGGCATTTAGCTTTATCTAGAATATTTGAATTTTTTCAAGATTACATTCGTGTTATTTGTGTAATTAAACTGTTAAATTTTTTTTTTGAAATGACCAATGGTCACATTTATTCATCACAGCATTGTTTACAATAATTAAATCCTGGAATCAACTTAAATGCACACCAGTAGGTACCTGTTAAATAAACTGTACCACAGCTTTAAAAATCAAATGATTTTTAAAACATTAAATACAAATACACAAATATGTGAAGATTAAGAAGGCTCTTATGGTACAGATAGGTAAAGACCAACAAGTATGTTAAGTGAAAAAAGCAATGTGTCCAACAAAGGGGATACTGTTTTATGTTTTAAATAACAAACATAAATGTTTGTTATTTAAAAATACTTTGGAAGGTTAAACAAGAAATGAATACAAAAGCTTATCTGTGATGGTGGGATTCCCCATTGGAAGGTCAAGATCCAGGACAATTTAGAACAGGTGTGAAAACAGAACTATATCTTGCATTATTTACTTACTATATATAAAGAAAAACTACTTAAAATAAAATAAAACTTCATAGCTGATTCAGTGCCTGTAAGTCATTACTTCTAAACTGTGTTAAATATTAAGCAAATTTCTCTTCATTTCTACCAATTTCTCTAAGAGGTGAAGACAGAACTATTCCTTTTTTTTTTTCTTTACCCAAGGCAACCAACCCTTGGTTGACCTCATAGGTTGCAAGGACCTTGTCAGTTTACAATCCTTATTTTATTTACTTATTTATTTATTTTTTATTGCATACAGCACCTGGTCTTCCTAGGTGGTCTCCCATCCAAGTACTAACCAGGCCTGACCCTGCTTAGCTTCCAAGATCAGACGGATGGGGCTTGTTCAGGGTAGCATGGCCATAGACAAAGACTGAACTATTTTTAAAGGAAGGAAAAATAGACCTATCTCTGGTACTGCCACGTTTATCTTCTAAGCATAGACACCAGACTACTCTCTCTCTCTCTCTCTCTCTCTAAACATTATAAAAAATGTAGGGAAAGGAACAGAAGAGTACCTTTAGAAAGCTCTGGCTGTCACAACCAGGATTTTCAAGAGAGCCGTCTTTGAAGGAAGCCAGGGGTCAACGGTGGGGAAGAGAAAGGGGAGACTCATTTCTACATTTAAGAAAAGCGCGTTCATCTCAATAAAACTGGAAAAAAAAGATAAAATAGATAAAAGTGCACTGGCCAGGAACTGCACATTTCGATGGGGTTGTAAGGTACAGGGAAGGGTTGTAAGGTACAGGCCAAAAACCTGTCCGACGTGCTTTAATGTACAAGATTTAATAAAACAGGAGGTGGTGTATATATGCTCAACCTATTACAGCCTCCCAATAAAAGTGTCTTTTGTATGTAGCGCTTTGCAGTTTGGAATAGTCTCTTATACAAATGGGGCTTAGAGTAAGGAGTCCAGGCCTAATTCTGCCACTAATACAAGTGTTATCTCCGACCCATCAGCGAACAACTCTAATTTCTATCCGAAGTCTAGGGCAGTTCAATATCAACCAACAAGGGAGCACCTCTATGGCGCGAAGGCAGAAAGGACGCTGGTCACTCCCACTCCTCGCCAGGGGCTCCACAGGTAACCGGAAGAAGAGGGCGACCACGCGCTCCGGCACCCGTCACTCCCAACCCCAAGCAATTAGGTATCCAGCACCGAGGCCGTAAAGGTCCCGCGAGCGCCCCACGGCGGGCACTTGGCCCCGTGACGGCGCCCAAACCACAGCTTGTGCCTTCGGTTTTTCCCCAGCTGGTGGACAGGCCCTCTTGGTTTCAGCCGTGGATGGAGGAGGGGCGGGCCTACGACGTGGCCCAATGGAAGCGCGCTGGACAGCAGGGGCGGGGCCGTCCGCGCGGCGCAGGGTCGGACGGCAGAGGCTCCAATGAGCGCGCGCCGCGTCCGGGGCCGGCTGGTGCGCGAGAAGCCGCTGAGAGGTTGGTGGCTAATGTAACAGTTTGCAAACCGAGGGTAGTTGTGAAGGGCGCGGGCTGGGGGACACGCTGCCGGTCGTGGGTACGTCCGACGCTGCGTTTGTCCCAGAACTGGGGCCACAGGAGCGGAGGCTAGAGGTAGAGGGAGTAGGAACGGCGATGGGGACCCGCCACCCCTTCTAAAGAGTCAGTCTGCTAGCTCTGGGGCGGGTGGGTAGCGGGAGTGAGGGCCGCACGGTCACCCGGGTGCTTGGATCTAAGGCGCCCCATGCCATACGGGTGGGCCGGGACTCGTTTCCGGGAGTGGGAACTGTCGCCTTAGTCAGGTGAGGCTTATGTGAACTCGGGGCACTCGGTACTCGCTGAGCGAGGAGCCTTGCGTTTCGGGCACAGCGTCTGTGTAGGTAGCGAGGCCGGGAAGTGGGATGGAGAAAGGGGGGGGGTGGGCAACCCGAAGGGATACAGAGGAGAAGACGGGCGCTTTTCTCATCCCAGCCTACCCCAACGTCACCACCTCTCAGTTCCTCTCCAGGCCCAGCCTGGCTTTCTGCGCTGGCCCGGGAGCTCCAGGTCTGGAGAGGTGGTTGAACCCTGGGCGGGCCTGGCCGCACCCCAGGTGTCTGACAGCAGGACCAGTGCTAAGGTGCGCCAGTTACTGCCTACGGAATAGGAAGGTTCTGGTCCCTTTCTGCTGTCCAGTTATCTTCCTTGTTTAGGGATGTGGAGGTTGGAGCCCAGGATTCATACTGTTTCACCTTGGCCTTTGTGGGTACTTCCGGGGATGATTAGAGTGTTTGGTCCTCTGTCAGGAGGCAGAGTTGGTATGAATCTTAAAGCTTCCCTGTTCTGGGATGAGGTTCTTTTTCCTTCACTCAGGGCATCCGGTTACAAGTGTTGTTTTTCTCCTCCCCAGGGGCACAATGACAGCCACTGTCAGGAGGCAGAGGCCAAGGAGGCTAGCCTGTTGGGCATTGATGGCTGTGCTCTTGGCAGACCAGTTGGCACTAAGTGGTACGTACCCCAGTAGAGGGATGAAAGGAGGAATAAATGAGTGAATGATGAATGATTTATGGTGAGAAGGGGCAATGAGGCTCTTAGTTAGAAGCCTTGAGTTGCTCGACCCAGGCCTTTCCTTTGTTTTTTGCTCTCTTACCTTCTTCATGGAAGATGGCGTATTTTGATTAGAGGAGCCTCAGGAAGGTGGGGGAAGAGGGACTAACTGGCATATCTATTTCCCTTTAGAAACGCTGGCAGTGATGTCTGTGGACCTGGGCAGTGAGTCTATGAAGGTGGCCATCGTCAAACCTGGAGTGCCCATGGAAATTGTCTTGAACAAGTGAGGGCAGTCCCAGTGCCAGGGGTGGGGAAAGAGGGAGTCTGGGTTCTAAGCCACTGTGTGTTCTTTGAAGTGCCCACAACAGACTTTAGTGTCTGGGTGAATGATTACATGTGTGGTGTTCAGGCTCCTGGCTCCATACACTGGTATAGGCACCTAGGCCCAATGTCTCTTCCTCAGGGAATCCCGGAGGAAAACCCCAGTGATTGTGACCCTGAAAGAAAATGAAAGATTCTTTGGAGACAGTGCAGCAAGCATGGTAAGCTAGCAGCTCATCCCCTTTCCAAAAGTGGTGAGCAGAGGAGAGGAGGTGACAGACCCCAGAGTCTGTTACCTTATCAATCTCTTGATGTAAGAGGTAGGATATGGTGGGCTTGAGAGCCTAATATTCTGTTCCTTTCCTCCTCTCAGGCCATCAAGAGTCCAAAGGCTACACTGCGTTACTTTCAGCATCTCCTGGGGAAGCAGGAGGACAACCCCCATGTGGCCCTTTACAGAGCCCGTTTCCCAGAGCATGAATTAGGCTTCGACCCACAGAGACAGACTGTGTACTTCCAAATTAGCCCGTGAGTGTTCTACCAGTGGCCTTGCCTTAATGCCTGGCTTTCCTTGCATCTAACTATTGCACCTTCCTCCCGCGTTCCTCTAGGCAGCTGCAGTTCTCACCTGAAGAAGTACTGGGTATGGTTCTCAATTACTCCCGTTCCCTGGCTGAAGATTTTGCAGGTGAGTGACCAGAGTGGGGCCAGTGGTGGCCAGGTTCCCTAGGGTCTCAAATGGGGCAGTTTTGCCTCCCAAGAAATGTTTGGCAGTGTCTGAAGACATTTTGGTTGTCACAACTGGGGAGCTGCTACTGGCACTTAGTGAGTAGAGGCCATATATGCTGTCAAACATTCTACAATGCACAAGACAGCCCACACAACAAAGAATTATCGGGCCCGAAATGTCAGTAGTGCCAAGACTGGGAAACCCTCATCTAACTCTGTTCTGTTATTCTCTGTAGAACAGCCCATCAAGGATGCGGTGATCACTGTGCCAGCCTTCTTCAATCAGGCTGAGCGCAGAGCTGTGCTGCAAGCTGCTCGCATGGCTGGCCTCAAAGTGCTGCAGCTCATCAATGACAACACTGCCACTGCCCTCAGCTATGGTGTCTTCCGCCGGAAAGATATCAACACCACTGCTCAGGTGAGCCAAGGAGGAACTTCTGACCAGACTTGCAGGGTGGCTTGTTCTGAGGATGGAGGCCACTTCGCTTGTTTTACATCTATCTTGTTGACATAGACAGTCTCCTCTTGGCCCCCGCTAGAACTGTTAGGCTTTCAATTGAGAGTTAATGCAGCAACTTGGAAGCAGGCAGGGACCTTGGACTTGGATAAGGTTTCTATAACAGTTGCCTTGATGTCTCTCCAGAATATCATGTTCTATGACATGGGCTCAGGCAGCACTGTATGCACCATCGTGACCTACCAGACAGTGAAGACTAAGGAAGCAGGGATGCAGCCACAGCTGCAAATCCGGGGAGTGGGGTAAGTGGGTGCTAGGAGAGAGGCTGCTTGCTGAAAGACCCTCAGGTTGGGGGTATCTTCTTGGAGGGGCAGCTGCCTCACTCCTGCTCCCTGCAGGAATGTTTACTGGTTAAAGTGTCAGTCATTGTGAGATACCTCTCCCAAAGAGCAAGGGAAAGGTGGAGAAGGGGAGGATGATGGTTTGGGAAGATTGAAAGGCAGGGAACTTATTGAACTACTTCTAAGAAAATACATGATGCTATAGGCCATATGTAGGATCTCAGATTCAGTCTCTTTTTTGCTCTCATTATTTCTAGTTTTCTTAAATAACTTATCACTGACATTGTTTTATTTTTTGAACCTACCCTTTTCCTTCTATCTCTACCACTACCCCACATAGTTCATGCTGCCATCACTTCTTACCTGCAGAATTCCAAACATCTCCTGCTCTCAGTGTGGGTTCTTTCCAGTTCTTTCTCTATGTTACAGCTGGAGGGTTGTTTTCAAAATGCCAATGTGATTGTAACCTGTTTCTTTAAAAACCCTTTAGGAGCTCTGAACTGTTACCTTGGCCTGTAAGGCTGTGCCTGTGTGCTTGTCTCTAACCCTGATCCTCTTGCTCTTTGAGCTTCAGCTGTACTTGCCCTCTTTTGGAACTTAGCATACCCTCTCCCACCTCAGGGTGTTTATGCATACTGTTCCTTCTATCTAAAATATTCTTTTCTCTCATTTTCATGTAGTTAACCCCAACTCATCCTTTAGGTTTCAGCTCAAGCATCTTCACAAAATTTTCTTTGACACTTCTAAATAGTTGAGATTTCCCATGTATGTGTTCTAATAGCATCATTTGCCTCTCCTTTATAACACATGGTATGTGTCATATAAATTTCACATTTATATGCTTATTTGATTGCTCGTTTGTAAATTTCTTGACAGCGGGAATCCTGTCTTTTTTTTCTCTCTCATAATTTCACTCCCAAAGAAAAATACATAGTTAATAATGTGGTTGAATGAATGAGTGGGTGAATTGTCATTATGGGGTGTCACCATGTGAGATGAGAGTCAGGTTTCTATATAGATGAAGGGACTCCACATGTTCTTCACACTTTTCTCTGTTTCCTTTCCTGAACAGGTTTGACCGTACCCTAGGGGGCCTGGAAATGGAGCTTCGGCTGCGTGAGCACCTGGCTGGGCTTTTCAATGAGCAGCGCAAGGGTCAGAGAGTGAAGGACGTGCGAGAGAACCCCCGCGCCATGGCCAAGCTGCTACGTGAGGCCAATCGACTCAAAACTGTCCTGAGTGCCAATGCTGACCACATGGCACAGGTGTCAACATGTGGCTGGTTGAGGGCAATATTCCCCACCCAGAGGGTAGAAGACCCCTATCCTGAGATAGGCTGCTTGTGTTTGGTGTGGCCCATCTGTTCTCATGCCTTCTGCCATCATTCCAAAGTCCTGTTCCCATTGTTTCTGGCATGTCCACTCAGAAAGTAAGACCTGGGTAAGACCTCTGACACTCTTCATCCTCCCCCAGATTGAGGGCCTCATGGACGATGTGGACTTCAAGGCAAAGGTGACTCGAGTGGAGTTCGAGAGTTGTGTGCAGACTTATTTGAGCGGGTGTGCTAGGCCTGTGCAGCAGGCCCTCCAGAGTGCTGAAATGAACTTGGTGAGGGGGTAGTCAGAGGTGGGCCTGGCTAGGAGACAAGTGAGATAGAAAGTGATTAGATGGGGGGAGAAGGGAGCAGGGAGCAGGAACGTTAAGGTAGGAGTTGATGCTAAGGAGGAGTGTCAACAACGTACTGTCATAATCTCATATTCTTTCTCCCTCTGCAGGATGAGATTGAGCAGGTGATCCTGGTCGGGGGAGCCACTCGGGTCCCAAAGTTCAGGAGGTTCTGCTGAAGGCTGTGGGCAAGTGAGTTTGAGGGTTAGGACTCCAGAACTGAGCAGCTGGAGGGCTGAGGGGAGGGAGGCCAGGCTGGGAGCTGCAGAATAGATGGTGCTGAAGCTTGGGACTTTGACAGGGAGGAGCTGGGGAAGAACATCAATGCAGATGAAGCAGCTGCTATGGGGGCTGTGTACCAGGCAGCTGCGCTCAGCAAAGCCTTCAAGGTGAAGCCATTTGTAGTTCGAGATGCGGTCATCATATCTATCCCATCCTGGTGAGTTAGCCTGTCTGCTCAAGTGACAAGCTCCCTTTACCTCTCCAAGTGTGATCTCTTCTTTTATCTGCTCTAGCTTGTCCCTCTGTCTTTCTGCACCCACCCTTATCCCAGAACCTGCTCTGGTTCCCCAGTGTGCCTCCTCTGCCTGCTGTGTAGGTGGAGTTCACAAGGGAGGTGGAGGAGGAACCTGGGGTTCACAGCCTGAAGCACAATAAGCGTGTTCTCTTCTCCCGGATGGGGCCCTATCCTCAACGCAAAGTCATCACTTTTAACCGCTATAGCCATGATTTCAACTTCCACGTCAACTATGGTGACCTGGGCTTCCTGGGGCCCAAGGATCTTCGGTGAGGGGTAGGGTGGGGCAGGATTGGAGCTCCAGGGAGGGAGGACTTGGGGTCTAAAGGGCTAACCCATGGGAAGCAGATTGCAGGATTGGGGTTAGGTTGAGCGTCTCCTCTGGAGGGTGCTGCCTTCCTCCTAAGTATGTCCTTGGGGAGAGCCTCAGCATTTTGTTCCAGGAGGCTATATAGTCTAGGGCTGGAGGCAGACCAGGTGGATTCTGCTGAATTGCTCTCTCCTCCCAACCAGGGTATTTGGCTCCCAGAATCTGACCACGGTGAAGCTAAAAGGTGTGGGTGAGAGCTTCAAGAAGTATCCCGACTACGAGTCCAAGGGCATCAAGGCTCACTTCAACCTGGACGAGAGTGGTGTGCTCAGCCTAGACAGGGTGAGTGCAGAGGGAGACCCTGTGTACAGGGTTAGGGCCCAGCCCCACCAGCCTTTTAGAACACGAGAAAAAGGATTTTGAGATTGGGTAAATGTTGACTTGAAATGAAGCTAACTAGTGATCTGATGTGGGTCTTCATGTAATCTGTAAATACTTATGAGCATTATAAATTTCAGAATCTACAATTCTGAAAATCTGTTTATTTTCAAAGAATAATTCTGAGGGTTAACATCTGAGGGCAAACATACTGTGAGAAATAATGATTCATTTTGTTAAGTGGAGAAATACAAGGCTCTGGGGCCAAAAAGGATCTGTAATCCTGTCTTCAGACGGCTCATAATCAAAATGGGGAGGATGACTTGATCCAAGAGCCTTTAGAAGAACACAGGTGAGAATAGGCCAACATAGCCGGGAGCTGTATGGATGTGCATAAGCAGACCCCAACCATGGCAGGAAGTTTGTGGAGAGACGGTGGGTTCATGTGTGCGTTTTTTCATCTTGAATCCCTATTTTCAGGTGGAGTCTGTGTTTGAGACTCTGGTGGAGGACAGCCCAGAAGAAGAATCAACTCTGACCAGTAAGAGGCGCGTGTGCGCGTGAGAGAGAGACACAGACACAGAATATGAGAGAGAATATACTTGTGTTTTGGGGAGGTGGGCAGGCCTTGCCCTTGGGTTAAGAGCTGGAGTCACTATTGTTCCCCTTGAGTCTGGGCTTTCTTCCCTCTAGAACTTGGCAACACCATCTCCAGCTTATTTGGAGGTGGCACCACACCAGACACCAAAGAGAATGGTACTGATACCATCCAGGTAAGGCTAGAATGGAGCCAGGAGAGCTTGAAAGATGGTGTGTGGGGGCAGGGAGTTGGGTTGGGCATTTCAGCTGCCTAGTATTTAATAGCTCTCTCCTTCCTCTCAGTCCATGCTAAGTAACCATACCCTTCTCGGCACTCTGAGCAGTGCTTGAGATCCAAGTCCATTCCCCTCATCTCCAGGTCCTTCTTTGTCTAGACTGCTGCAGTCCAAACAGCCCACTGCCCATTTCCATAAAATTGTCCTCTGCCTATCCCCAAGCTGTGAGCTCTTTCAAAGTAGAGGGGGGACCTGGTATTGCTGAGCTGGTCCTGCTCTATGGGTCCTGACTGTCCTCTTTGGTGTGTCTGTGATTGTGTCTCAGGAGGAAGAGGAAAGCCCTGCTGAGGGGAGCAAGGATGAGCCTGGAGAGCAAGTGGAGCTCAAGGAGGAAACTGAGGCCCCAGTGGAGGACACCTCTCAGCCTTCACCCCCTGAGCGTAAGGGGGATGCAGCCCCTGACAGAGAAAAAGCCACAGACAAAGAAAATGGGGGAAAATCTGAGGCCCAGGTAAGCTGCAGGCAGAGTAAGGCCACACTGGACCCAGAGGCTAAGGGAGCAGATGCCTGCCTTGTTTCTCAAGCCCTGCCTGTGGAAAATAGAAGAGCCTAAGCTTTTCCTGACATCTTCATCTCTTTCCCCCATAGAAACCAAATGAGAAGGGGGAGGCAGGGTCTGAGGGTATCCCTCCAGCCCCGGAGGAAGAAAAGAAACAGAAGCCTGCCCGGAAGCAGAGAATGATAGAAGAAGTTGGGGTAGAACTGGTTGTTCTCGACCTGCCTGATTTGTCTGAGGATGAACTGGCCCAATCAGCACAGAAGTGAGTAAAGACTGAGAGAAACAGACAGAACGTGTGTATGTGTATGGTGGTCAGGGTGTGCAATGGTGCCTCTGGGAGGGACGGTTGTCTGACCAGAGCTTAAGTTCAACATGCTGTCTTTCTCATGCCTGTTTTCCCTTTTGTCCCACAGACTTCAGGACTTGACAGTTCGAGACCTAGAGAAGCAGGAACGGGAGAAAGCTGCCAACAGCTTGGAAGCTTTCATCTTTGAGACCCAGGTTGGTAGGCTGGGAGGCACACTTGTCCTGGGATCTATGTCTGTGGAGGCCCTGTCTCTGCAAGCCTCGCCCTCAGGAGCTCACTGCATGCCTGTACTTATGTGCACCTCCCTAGGACAAGCTGTACCAGCCTGAATACCAGGAAGTGTCCACCAAGGAACAGCGTGAAGAGATCTCTGGGAAACTCAGCACTGCTTCCACCTGGCTGGAGGATGAGGGCTTTGGGGCTACCACAGTGGTGAGGGGCCTCTTGGGATATGACAGATGGGATGGGATCTCTCTCCTTCCAGGGTCAAAGAAAGTGAGAAAATCGGGGTCTAAGACCATAAAGAAGGTTGCAGGGCTGCTTCCAGGGCTATTCTGTTTCCTTTAAACCCCTCTACCCACTCCCACTGCACATCCATCAGATGTTGAAGGAGAAGCTGGCCGAGCTGAGGAAGCTGTGCCAAGGGTTGTTTTTTCGGGTGGAAGAACGTAAAAAGTGGCCTGAACGGCTGTCTGCTCTCGACAGTCTCCTCAACCATTCCAGCATGTTTCTCAAGTGAGCAGACCCTTTGCCCTTTCTTCCTTATTTAGTCCTGCCAAGCCCAATGACTCTCATTCCCATTATCTTCCTATTCCTCACATCCATACATTACTTACTCCTGGGCTGATGATCTCCCCTTTGGCTTCCAGGGGGGCCCGGCTTATCCCAGAGATGGACCAGATCTTCACTGAGGTGGAGATGACAACACTAGAGAAAGTCATCAATGAGACCTGGGTAATCCCTGTGTAAATACTTAACTAGATACTTAAGTTGTGCCATTTTAAGCAGCACGAGAGATGCAGGTACTCAGCAGTTTCTGCCTCCTGGCTTAGCAGCTAACTGGGAAGGCAAAAGATGTTTCCATTTGAGGCCTTATTTAGTGCCAATTAAGGGTCAGAGCCATTAGTGATCAGACTGGAGGAGCAACAGAGCCATTCCCCGTGAGGTTAGAGAAAGCTGCTTTGAGGAGCTGGGACTTGAGCTGGACTCAGAAAGTAGGCCAGGGTTTAGATTGTTGAGACTGATTTGTCATATGAAATAGAAACTTTTGGTTGTGTGGGGACTTTTTTTGAAACAGAGCTCAGAAGTAGAGAGACAAGAAGGGAATAACCAGGAGGTTCAACTGTAGTTAGTCCAAAGTAATAAAATATAAGCCAGAAACATGTAGTTTGAGACTCCCTTGTGGAAAGCCTTGATTGCCATTATGAGCACTGCGTACCCCTGTGAGGCTGACGGACAGAGGTGGGAGAATGATCTGAGGTCCAAGGGAAGACCCTGAGGCTGGTTGGGGTATATTTTATGTGTGACAGAGATGTCTGCTATTTCCATGGTTAACTGAGCCTGTGCTGGCCACACCCACAGGCCTGGAAGAATGCAACAATGGCTGAGCAGGCCAAGCTTCCTGCCACAGAGAAGCCCGTGTTGCTCTCAAAAGACATCGAGGCCAAGATGATGGCCTTGGACCGTGAGGTGCAGTATCTGCTCAATAAGGCCAAGTTTACTAAGCCACGGCCCCGGCCCAAGGACAAGAATGGGACCCGGGTAGAACCTCCACTCAATACCAGTGAGCAGGGAGAGAAGGTCATCCGTCCACCAGGTAAGGGCAGGGTGCCTGGCACAAGGTGTTACTAGTCAGGAAAAAGGCCTCATTTTCCTCCTGGGATTACATTTTATTCCTGGTTTTCTTCCAGGCCGTACTGAAGATGCAAAGCCCATTTCAGAACCTGAGAAAGAGACTCGTGAGTTGGGGAAACTGGGAACATGGATTTCACAGCTTAGTGGTTGGCAGACTGGCAGGCATAGCCTGTTTTCTGGACAGCCCATGAGCTATGAATGATCTTTTTTAAGGTTATTAAAAAAAAAAAGAAAATG
The DNA here is from genome assembly GCA_003508835.1 of Eonycteris spelaea. Taxonomy (NCBI): domain Eukaryota; kingdom Metazoa; phylum Chordata; class Mammalia; order Chiroptera; family Pteropodidae; genus Eonycteris; species Eonycteris spelaea. The sequence goes on along the minus strand of PUFA01000477.1, from coordinate 140,615 downwards.
CAAAGAGTGTGGCCCACAAATCCTAAAATATTTACTATCTGGCTCTTTAAAGAAGTTTGCCCACCCCTCCATTAGCCCATTCCTCCCCTCTATAGACACTAAATTATTCCTTCCCAAAAGCAGCATCTGAACCAGCAGACTCTGAACCTCTGGAGTTAGAAGGTCCCGCAGCAGGTGAGGGTGGAGCTGGGGGTATGCTGGGAAGCCTGGCAGGGTCTGGGGGAAATACCTTCATAGAACCAGAGCTAGTTATCCATTTCACTTCATGTTGTCATTCCTTTGTCTCCCCAACTCCAAACAGAATCTGAACAGAAGGAAGAGCCAACAGAACAGAAGCGAACTTTGAAGAATGATGAACTATAACCCCTGCCTTCCAGCTACCCATTCAGCCCCATCCCCTTCTCTACCACCTCTATTTATTAAACATTGAGGGTTGGGGGAGGGGTTGGTCCAGCCCTCAAGAGGCTTAAGTTCCTTTTCTCTCACCTGTGATTGGAGGTGTGGAGAAGGGGAAGGAAGGGACAGCTCACCAGTTCCTTCCAGAGTAGTTCTGTGGTTAAAACTGAAATTGTTCTATTCAATCCATCTGGTTCCCTACCTATCCAGGCCCTAATTTGGGAAAAATCACTATTATGTCTTAATTCTTTGCCTGTGGGTAGGTGAGAGAGTAGCTGTCAGTGGTTGGCAGACCTGATAGTGGGAAGGATGTCCTGGGTTATTAGAGTCTCCAATCTTCTCTGGTCATCTTCCTTTCTTTTCTCTTCTACCACAAAATCAGTGTCACATGGAGGCCAGTGTCTACAGAGGCTTGGTTACTAGGTTTGGTTTCTGAGTGCCTATTCATGTTCTTCTCCTCTAAGTTCTTTTTTCCTAAAAAGCCCTCTCTCCCCATTGACTCACCTTCCTATGGGTTTCTTTGATTTCTTGTTGCAAGTTAGGCAGCCTCTTGCCCAGAGCCCTTCCATCTAGACTGGCTGAAGTAAATATGGGTGGATTCCCACCCACATGTACAACCCCTAGTGGCTGGAGTAGACAGGGAGAAAGTGAACAAGGGAATCCAGCCACCTTTCCAGGGAGTAAGCCCTGTGAAAACCCTGTAGCTCCCACCTGTGGACTCTTGGGCCCAGGAATTCCATGTGGAATGGCTGGCATGGGATGCCAGCATCCTGTAAGCCTTCCCAAAAATCTATATCTTCCCATTAGCCTGGTATTCCATGTCCCTTCAACTATCTACCCCACTTTCTCTCCTACTGTTCTGCCTTCTGAGACATAGCCTTTCCCTCACCCCCTGGCCCCTTAGGCTGACTAAAATGTGCTTTCTACTGTGAGCCCCTAGCCTAAGACCCCGGGGGAAAGAAAGAACATGGTATAAATGTAAAAAATGCCACCTAGCTCTCTGAGGGTAAAGGAAAAGGCTGGCTTTCTATGCATTGCTCTAAGATGGGGTCCCTTTACCCACTATGCTGATGTTGGGGAGTGTGTCCTCCAGTATGCGTCTGTAGCAGGAGCCAGGACAGGGCAAGGGGGAACTTGGTTGTTTCCATCTTTTATTCCCTTTCCCCACTTTTTTTTTTTTTTTTTTTTTTTTTTTTTGCCATATTGGCAGAAATGAGACCTAAGGGACCCACCCTGTCCTGTATGTTTTAGAATTTCTTTCATTGGCAGTTGAGGCTGGTTGGACAAATTTGAGTCAAATTGTACTTTGTTCCATAGTTAATTGAAAAACTTTCAATAAAATATTATTTTCTACAGTTTCTGTGCTGTGGCTTTAAAAACTTTATTTTCTGAATATAAATAATGAATGTTTATTGTAGAAACTTTGGAAAATAGAAGTTCGAATAATAAAATTACCTGTAGTATTATCACCCATACATTATTAACATTCTTGACTTAGTTGAGAATCATATATGGACATTTCATTCATGCAAACAAAATTGTGGTTTTGTTTTTCTCCTGACATTTGGACCCTATGTTATTTTTAGGTAACTTCCATTTTTAAGGTAACAACCCCATTTAACAAATAAGAAATCGATAGCCCATAGAGGTTCAGTAATTTGTCCAAGGAATTAGATATTAAATGTCTCAACTAGGTTTGACTTTAATTCTGACTCATTATCTCTTGCTGCTACTACTCTGACAAGAGAATATGTTGCCAGAGAGTCACCATTCATAGCACAATTAATTTGGGTTTTCCATCAGTTGTGATGGAGCCATATTTTACCAAAGGAAGACCACTAGTCATTTACATGTCTAAGCAGTTGGGTAACAGTTATTATTAAGGTCATATTTTTCTCTAAAGGTTGAACAGGTCAGACAAGTTTTGAACCTGGAAGCGTTTTTTTGTTTTGTTTTGTTTTTTGGTAACAGACTTTTAGAGCAGTTTTAGGTTCACAGCAAAATTGAGCAGACAGTACAGATAATATGCCCTCTGATTCCATACCCACAGCCTCCCACTATCAGCATCCACTAAGAGTGGGACATTCAAAATTGATGAACCTATATGTCATTATTACCTGAAGTCCATAGTTTACATTAGGGTTCACTCTAGGTATTGTACATTCTTTGAGTTCGGACAAATGTTAAGTGATGTATTCATCATTACATGTCAAGAGTACTTTCACTTCCCTAAAAATCCTCTGTGCTCTGCCTATTCATCCTTCCCTCCCCTCTAGCCCCTGGCAACCACAAACCTTTTTACTCTCTCCATAGTTTTGCCTTTTCAGAATGTATTATAGTTGGAATCATACAGTATGTAGACTTTCAGATTGGTTTTTTTCACTTAGTAATATATAGATAAGTTTCCTCCATGTCTTTTCATGGCCAGATAGCATATTTCTTTTTAGCTTTGAATAACATTCCATTTTCTGAACGTACCACAGATTATCCACTGACTACTGAAAGGACATCTTGGTTGCTTTTCTAAGTTTCAGCAATTATGAATAAAGCTGTAAATATTTGTGTTCAGGTTTTAAGTTTTCAACTCATCTGGGTATGTAATATATATACATATTTGGAATTAACTTCATAAGCATGCCATTAGCAATTCTTGAATATAAGAGTACTGGGCTTTTTATTAACCATTATCTTTAAAGGTTTGATTCTGATTCTTCTAGTTTCCATCATTAGGAGGGCATTATTAACAACTCTGGTACACTGACTAGGTGTAGCACAGTTTACTTAATCTTTATTATTACACATATAGGGTGTTTCTGCTTTTCAGCATTATAAGCAATAGTGACTACCTTTGGCATAGAATTATTTTCATGATTTCAGGTTACATTAGAGGAATATTTAATGTAGTGGTTGTCAATCAGGCAATTTTGCCAGAGGACATTTGGCAATGTCTGGAGACATTTTTGGTAGCACAATTGTGAGGGGCAGGGGGAAGAGGAGGGTTACTGGTGTCTAGTGGGTGCATGTCAAGGATGCTGCTAAACATCCTACAATACACAGGACAGTCCCTATCAATTACCCAGCCCAAGATGTCAATAGTGCTCTGATATTGAGAGACCTGGTGTAAATTTTCAAATATTATCTTTCAATTCTTTGCTAATGTGTATGGGAAGGAGCATCATTCATTGATTAAGAACATGAGTTTTGGAATCCATCATATTAGGAACTGGGCAATAACCTATTAGCTTTGCTCCTGAGACAAATCATTTTGCTTTGATTTGTCTATAGGGAGACGAGACCCAATCTTGCATGATTTCTAAAGCCAACACAGTGTTCTTTAATTTTGCCAACCCGATAGGTAAAAAGAGGCATCAATTTTAATTTACAATTGAGGTTAAGCATCTTATTTAAGAGCCACTTGTATTTCCTTTCTCTGTGGCCTACTTTCCTTTCTCTGTTCTCTACCCTTTGTCATTTTTTTCTACTAGGTTGTTGATCTTAAAGATTCTAAAGAATTATTTATACATAAAGGAAATCAGCCATTTGTCTATGAATTGTAAATATGCTTTACCCAGTTTATGTTTTGGCTTTGTATATGATCTATCATAAATTTATTTTGGGTAGAACTTACTAATTTTTTTTTTATATGGCTTTTAGGTGTTTGTTATACTTAGGCTTTCCCTACCAGAAGAGTATAAAAATTTTTTCATGTTTTCACCTAGTACTTATGGTTCTACTTTTTTGCATTAGATCTTTTAATCCTCCTAGAGTTTATTTTAATGTAAGGTATGAAGTGATCTAATCAGCCAGGTGTTACAGTACCATTTATTGAAATATATTTTTTCTAGGCTGATACAGAAAGTTGTCCTTATCATATAATAAGTTCTCATGTATTTGGGCTTATATTGTGATTTTTAATTAAATGATGTTTCTAATATGACAGTAGTACACAGGTTTAATTGTAGTTTTATAACTTAATAACCTCTAGGACAGTGCCAGGAGCATAATAAATGCTGTCTAAATGTTTACTATTATTAACCAGTTTAAGAATCCTGAAACAAAATTATAGATGATAGAATATGAGGATGACAAGTAGAGGAATTAAGACTAAGGAATTTATTTTGTTAAGGGGATGATATCAATTTTGAAAAGCTTAAGGAATTGATAGAGAAAAAATAAACAAGCATGAGTCTTAATAAGGATATGCTGCCTGCAAGAGACTCAATTCAGATAAAAGACAAAAATAGGTTGAAAGTGAAAATATGGAAAATGATATCCCGCATAAATAATAGCCAAAAGAACTCTCTTGGGTTCTCGCTTCCAAAATGACCAAGAAAAGAAGGAACAATTGTCATGCCAAAAAGGGCCATGGCCATGTGCAAGCCTATTGGCTGTACCGCCTGCACCCAATGTGCGCCCAAGGACAAGGCAAGACCATTAAGAATTTTGTCATTTGAAACATAGTAAAGGCCACAGCCATCAGGAATATTTCTGAAGCATTATATGTTAATAAAAGAGTCAATTAATCAAGAAGAATCAACAATTATAAACCAAGTATGCAACCAATTATAAACCAGCTATATGCATCAAACAAAAGAAACCTCAAATGTATAAAGTATACAATGACAGAATTGAAGGAAAAATAGACATCTCCCTAACAGTTGAGACTTCAATACCCACTTTCAATATGGATAGAACATCTAGATAAAAAATTAATAAGGAAATCGAGAACTTAAACATCACTATAAATCTATTAGGTCTAACAGACTCACTCAATAATAGAACATTTCACGTAACTGCAGTAGAATATACATTCTTTTCTAGTATTCACAGAACATTTTCTAGGATAGACCATATTTTAGGCCACAAAACAAGTCTCAATAAGTTTTAAAAGACTGAAATCATACAAAATATCTTCACTGACACAATGGAATGAAGCTAGAAATAGAAGAAGGAAGACTGAAAAATTCACAAATATATGGAAATTAAATAATGCACTCTTAAATAACTTGTGGGAGACAACATGATGTTTATTTTTACCACTTCTATTTAACAGCAGTAGAAGTTCTAGCCAGAGCAATTAGGCAAGGAAAAAAAAAAGGCATTCAGATTTGAAAAGAAGAAATAAAATTACCTCTGTTCTCAGATGACTTGATCTTATATGTAGAAACCCTAAAGTATCCACAGAAAGTCTGTTAGAGCTAATAAACAAATTGGCAAAGTTGCAAAATACAAAATCAACACTCAAAGATCAGTTGTATTTCTATACACTGACAATGAACAAACCAAAAAGGAAATCAATTCCATTTTCAATAGCATCGAAAAGAATAAAATACTTAGGAAAAAAATTAACTGAGGAAACACAAGACTTATGTACTGAAAACTACAAAACACTGCTGAAGGAAATTAAAGAAGACCTAATAAATGGAAAGACATCCAGGTTCATGAATTGCAAGACTTAATAATGCTAAAATGACAATACTCCCCAAATTGATCTTGACATTCAATGCAATACCTATCAAAATCCCATTAGGTTTCTTTGCAGAAATTGATAATATAATCTTAAAATTCATATAGAAATCCAAGAAACTACAAATAACCAAAGCAGTCATCAAAAAGAATGAAGTTGGAGGACCAACACTTTCTAATTTTAAAACTTGCTACAAAGCTACAGTAATCAAAACAGTGTATTATTGGTATATGGATACACATATAGAATAATGGAATAGAATTGAGAACTCAGAAATAAACCTCAATATAGTCAATTGAGTTTTGACAAGGGTGTCAAGAACATTCAATAGGAAAAGAATAGTCTTTTCAACAAAAGGTGCTGGATAGCCATATGCAAAAGAATAAAATTGGAACATCACCTTATGCCATATACAAAATTAACTCAAAATAGATCAAAGACCTAAATTTAAGAGCTAAAATTATAAAACACATGGAGGAAAACATAGGAGAATTTGGACTTGGCAATAGTTTCATAAATATTCCATCCTAAGCACAAGCAATAAAAGAAAAATAGATAAACTGGACTTCATCAAAATTAAAACTTTAAGGTGTCAAAGGATACTACTATCCAGAGAGTGAAAAGGCAACCCACAGCATGGGAGAAAATATTTACAGATCATACATCTAATAAGAGTTTAGTATCCAGTATACATAAAGAACACCTGCAGTGAGCATCTGTATAGAGGGGTGGGAGAGTGGAGATGAAGACAAGTTCCATGCTGTAGGGCATTTTTTTTTTTCAGAGGGTGAGAGATGAAAGGGGTCTCTACTTTCTCTCGCAGGAATCTCTGTGCTGGGTCTCAGGAGTCTTGAGTAATAACCAGTGTAGTTTTCTCATGGAAAGCTTACTTATCTGGGTGTTTTGGGTTCCTGCAAATGTTCTTGAATTAGATAGCAGTGATGATTGTACAACCTTGTAAATATACTAAAACCACTGAGCTTTAATGCTATGTGAACTATATCTCAATTTTTTAAAAAGTGTATATAGTATTCTTATTTTTAAAATTTGTTCTATGTTTATAGTTATGGTCATATGATAAAGGGGGACACTAATATACATAAGTTTGTGGGGGAGAGTAGTAATTTATTTCCATTTTTAATCAGTATTTTGGAAGTATTTTCTATTTTTAGCTTTTTAGTCTGCCTTTGATACACTATATGGTAGTTTGCTTTCTATTTCATTAACTTCTGCACTTATCTAGAATTGTAGAGATAATTTGACCTTTGGATGATGTTATCTTCCTTCAGAGAGACATTGCTTTTTCTTATGGTAGGCAGTTAGGGTAAAGAAAAATTATCTTAAAAAAAAAAAGATTTCTCCTGGTTTTATTAAGGTGTAATTGACAAAAACAATTGTAATATATTTAAAGTGTACAAAGTGATGATTATACACACACACACACACACACACACACACACTTTGTGAACTGATTCCCACAATCATGTTAACATGTTCATCACCTCACAGTTACTCTTTTTTGTATATGTGAAAACAAGATCTACTATCTTAGCAAATTTCATGTATACAATGTATTATTTATTATTAACTATAATTACCATGCTGTGCATCATTATATCCTCAGAACTGATTCATCTTATGACTGAAAGTTTATAACATTTGACCAACTTCTTCCCATTTCACTTACCCCTCAAGAGCCTGACAACTACCATTCTACTCTCTGTTTCTATGAGTTTGACTTTTTTCTTTTTAGATTCTTCATATAATGCCCTCAAGGTAGGTTGATGTTATCACAAATGGTAGGATTGTCTTCTTTTTATGGCTAAATGTTATTCCATTATATACACACACCTATACATACACATATATATGTATGTATTTATATTCACATTTTCTTTATTCATGATCTGTCATTTGACACGTAGGTTGTTTCCTGGCTATTGTGAACAATCCTGCAATAAACATGAGAGTAAAGATATTTCTTCAAGATATGACTTTATTTTTTTTGGATATATATACCCAGAAGTGGGATTGCTGGATCATATGGTAGTTCTATTGGTATATGGATACACATATAGAATAATGGATAGAATTGAGAACTCAGAAATAAACCTCAATATAGTCAATTGAGTTTTGACAAAACATTTTTAATGTTTTGAGGAACCTCCATACTGTTTTCCATAATGACTGTACAATTTGCATTGCCACCATAAGTGTACAAACATTCTCTTTACTCCACATCCTCACCATTATTTGTTATTTCTTGTCTTTCTGGTAATCGAATCCTAAGAGGTGGGAAATACTATCTCACTGTGGTTTTGATTTGCATTTCCTTAATAATTAGCAATGTTAGAATCTTTTAGTACACATCTGGGCCATTTGTATGTCTTCCTTGGAAAAAAATGTCTATTCAGGTCCTTTGCCCATTTCTAAAATTGGTTTTGTTTTTTTGTTTTTTGCTTGTTTTCTTTTGCTATTGAGTTGTATAAATTCCTTATATATTTTGGATATTAACTCCTTATTAGATTTTTAATGCACAAGTATTTTCTCCCATTCTGTATATTGTCTTTTTCATCTTCTTGATTGTTTCCTTTGCTGTGAAGGAATTTTTAGTTTGATTCAGTCCCACTTGTTCGTTTTTATTTTTGTTGCCTGTGCTTTCGGTGTCAAATCCAAAAAATCATCGCCAAGACCAATGTCAAGGAGCTTTTCCCCATGATTTTTTCTAGGGGTTTTATAGTTTCAGATCTTATGTTTAAATCTTTAATCCATTTTTTTTTCTTGTATAGAGCATTCTTTCATTTTGGTGGCTTTAATCCAATACGGTGTAAGAAAAGAATCCAATTTTATTCTTTTCAGGTGGATATCTTGTTTTCCCAACACCATTTATTGAAGGGACTTTCCCTGTTGAGTATTCCTGGCACTTTTCTCGAAAATTAGTTGACTACATATGCGTGGATTTATAATTTGTGTCCTCTATTCTTTTCCATTGATTTATATGTCTGTTTTTATGCCAATACCATACTCCAATTATAGCTTTGTAATATAGTTTGAAATCAGAAAATGTGATGCCTCCAGCTTTGCTCTTCTTGCTCAAGATTGCTTTAGCTATTCAGGATCTTTTGTGGTTCCATATGAATTTTAGGATTGTTTTTCTATTTCTGTTAAAAAATGCCATTGGAATTTTGATAGGAATTGCATTGAATCTGTAGATAGCTTTGGATAGCGTGGACATTTCAACAATATTAATTCTTCCCATCCATAACACAGAATATCTTTCCATTTACTGGTGTCTTCTTCCATTTCTTTTATCAATGTTCTCAGTGTACAAATCTTTTACCTACATAATTACATATATTCTAAATTATTGTATTATTTTTGATGCTATTGTAAAAGGGATTCTTTTCTTAATTTCTTTTTCAGAGCCCACCTAGTATTCCTAGCAGTTCTGTCTCTTACTTCAACAGTGTTCAAACAGAAAAGACCAGGCGACTCCCCATCTTCCAGTCTCCTCTCCAGTTGCAACCTCTAGGACCATCTTCTCAGCTATTCTGGGCCCCTGGGACCAGACAACACTGCGTTTGTGGTTAGACCCTTATTGCTGACCTACTACGAGTTTCCAGATTCATCAGAATTATTCCATCAAGTTGAAGGCCACTGTTGACTGATTTGGTCAACCTGCATCTGCCAGCCTCCAATGCCTACCCCATTTTTGACTTCTATTTCTAGAACAATGGTGTGACTCTGGAGGGTGTGGGCCACTTCTGTGAGAGGTGAAAGGACATTGAGAATCTCTTGAAGATACAAAACCAGTCCGGCTGCCATCTTCCAGGACTTGCAGAAGATGTCTGAAGATGAAGGGGGTAAAACCCTCCATGCCATAGAAGCTGCCATGTATGGCTCTGCAGAAGAACCTGAACCAGGCCCTTTTGGATCTGCATGCCCTGGATTCTGCCCACACAGACCCCATCTCTGTGACTTGCTGGAGAGCCACTTTCTAGATGAGGAGGTGAAAAATCATCAAGAATATGGCAGCCATCTGACTAACCTGTGTAGGCTGGCCAGCCCTCAGGCTGGGCTGGGTGAGTATCTCTTCCAAAGGCTCATTCTCAAGTATGATAGAAATCTTCAGAACCCAGCAGCCATTGAGGGGTCCCTCTGCATCTCCATGATGTCAAAGCTTCTGCCTGAGACTCTCTCTGCAGCCAGTAGGCAGCTCTTTAACCATCCTGGAGCTCTCTCTCAAGCGTGGACCAAATAGTAACAATAAAGCTTTTGCAGTGGGGAGGGGAGGAATCTTTTTAGGATAGTTCATTGTTAGTGTATAGATATGGAACTGTTTTTTGAGTGTTGATTTTATATCCTGCAACTTTACCGAATTCACTTATCAATTCTAACAGTCTTTTTTTTGGTGGAGTCTTTAGGGTTTCCTATAATCTAAAATCATGTCATCTGAAAACAGAGACAATTTTAAGGGTAGGGGAAGATCATCTTAACTCAATGATTTCAGGACCATTTTACCTTCTTAAAAATCACTGAAGACTCAAAAAGCTATTGTTTTTACGGGTATATCTATCAGTATTTTTCATATTGTAAGATTAAAACTGAGAAATTTAAAAAATATTTATTTATGAATATATTTTATAACAACACTAAGAAACCTACTACTATATGTCAATTCATTTTTATGAAAAATAATTATGTTTTTAATATTTGTTAAAACAGTGAGATGGTTTAACATGTAAATTTCTATGTCTGCCTTAAAAAGAGGTCACTGTTTTTCATATCTGTTTCTTAATTCAAGCTGCTGCCAATGTCGTTTTGGTTTGAGTATATGAAGAACCTCCAGCCTCACACAGATATGCAATTGGAAAAGGGAGGAGTAGATTAATAACCTCTTCAGATATTTGTGAATATAACATTGTTTATTGATATACACTAAACTAGACAAGTGGTAGTTTCTTAAATATTGGTTGTAATGTGGAATCTGAAACCAAGTCAATGACCTACCTATTCATATGTTGTTAAGTTCAAATCTATTGGTCTATTTTGCACTTTGAATGAATCTCTTACCTATGCATGATTTTTTTAACATCATGCATTGGTCATTTGGAAAATGTTAGTTCACTGAATTATGTAGATCTTCCAAATGTTAACACACTTCATTATATAATACCAAAAATAATATTTGGTAACATCACCTCTGATCTTATTGGGAATGTGTTAAATTAGTGGGAAGCTGGCAAGCTCAAATTTAATTTTTTTTTGGCAACAAATAGTGTCAGTTTTCAACAAAGTGACAAAGATTACTTTGTGCATTTTGGAAGAAATGTCTGCCAACTACCCATGTCTGGATACTAAAGTTGTCTCTCAGTTGTTCTTTCAAGTAAAAATGATGTTCCATGAAAGAAGAGGCTAGTTCAGCTCACAACTCGAACAATTGCATAGGTGATTTTCCTCAGAACAATCACTGTATTTCCATAAGGAGCAGAAGTGCTTTAGGCATACTTCATATTTTATCACACAAAATATTAAAAAGGCATGTACTCAAGAGTTCAAAATCAATAAAATTTATGATTTTTCCTGCTTAATCCAGGATGATCTTGAGTGATACTGGCTTTTTTCTTCTGTTCAGCAAAAGAAATTGTCAACAAGGTAAAGAGACAACCATCTCAATGGGAAAATATATTTGCAAGCAATGCCTCAAATAAGGGCCTAATATCCAAAACATACAAAGAACTCATATGACTCAATAACAACTACAAAAAAACAAACGATCCAATCAAAAAATGGGCAGAGGACCTGAACAGACACTCCTCCCTACAGGACATACAAATGGCCTACAAACATATGAAAAGATGCTCAACATAGCTAGCTATTAGGGAAATGCAAATCAAAACCACAATGAGATACCATCTCACACCTGTTAGAATAACTATAATCAACAGGACAAGTAATAAATGTTGGAGAGGATGCAGAAAAAAGGAACCCTCATACACTACTGGTGGGACTGCAAATTGGTACAGCCACTATGGAAAACAGTATAGAGGTTCCTCAAAAAACTAAGAATTGATCTACCATATGATCCAGTGAGCCCACTACTGGGTATTTACCCCAAAGACTCGAAACCCCATATCCAAAAAGATATTTGCACACCGATGTTCATAGCAACATTATTCACTGTGGCCAAGACATGGAAGCAACTGAAGTGTCCTATGATAGACGATTGGCTAAAGAAACTGTGGCACATATATACAATGGAATATTACTCAGCCATAAGAAGAGATGAAATACTGTCATTTGCGACAACATGGATAGACCTCGAGATAATCATGCTAAGCGAAATAAGCCAGACTGAAAAGTAAAAAAATCACATGATATCACTTATATGTGGGATATAAGCCTAAAAGCAACAAATGAACAGGACAAACAGACTCAGGGACATGGACAATGGACTAATGGTTACCAGAAGGTAGGAGGTGGGGGAGGAGGGGAGAGCTAAATGGGGTAAAGGGAGTCAAATATAGGGGATTTGGGAGAGGGTGAAGTGGGTAAAGGGATCAAATATATGGTAGCTGGAGGAAACTGGACTTTGTATGGTAATCACACAATAGAATGTATAGATGTCAAATGATAATGTACACTTGAAAATTATATAATTGTATTGACTAATATTACTGCAATAAACTTAGTAAAAAAAATGAATTAAAGAAGAAACTGGCTTTTTTTCTTTTTCTTTCCCCCACCTTTTTTTTTTAACTTGAGTGTATGGGTGCGTAGCGGTGAAGAAAACAATGATTACTAATGTGGTTTGATGCCATTACTTAGATTCACACCAAGAGGCCAGCAGCTGAATCTTTCATTTATTTTTACACCATCAGTACAGATGTTAATATGCTAAAAGAATAAAATTGTATCTCAGTATTACCATAAAAATAGTTTTTTACCTCCTTGACTCCCTAAAAACACCTCAGGGGTCTGTCAGAAAATTACACTATGAGAACCATTCCCTTAACCCAACCAGAGTTTGAACTGATTTGATTAGATGATAATAGTCTCTGTGAAGGTTGGTATAGTTCATGTTCACCCTTATTCCTAAAGTATAGTCCCTTGGGGAACCTCACTTAATGCCTGGGCTGTTTTTCCAGTGTGCCTTCTTCTAGGTGGGCCTTAAACTCCAATTTTTATTTTTCCAGTGCTAGAATTCTTCTGAAAGATGTTCTGAGCTTCCCTTTCCCCCAGCAGTTTTTTTTTTTGAATTGGCAAATGCCTTGTTGATGCAAATATTAGGCTCATTTCTCTGGGTTTCACTTCACTCTGGGATCTTGACGTATATGGCAGATTTATTGAAAAAAAAATGGCTGCGATTTTTCATCTGCAACTTTACAATGTGATTTTTGCTGCTCCTCCCAATAAAGGTAGTGTCTATTTCCCCATCTCTTGAACCTTGGGTATCTTATAGCTTGCTTCAGCCAGTAGAAGACAACAGAAGCATTTCTGGAGCTAGGCTTCTGGGGTCTTGCATGCTTCAATCCTGTCTCAGACCTTTGTCTTGGGAATTGCCATGAGAACAAACCCAAGCTACTCTGTTAGAATACGCAAGACTACATGAAGCATAGAGGGGTTGTCTCATCTGGGCCCATCTTAGATCAGCCAACCTGCCTGCTGACTGTAGACACATCAGCTGAGCCTGGCTTGGATCAGAAGAACTGTCCAGTTGACCCATGGACCCATGAGCCACAATAAAATCTTAATATTGTTTTAAGCAACTAAGTTTTGTGGTGATTTTGAAACCCTGACACTAACCAAGTTTTTTAAAGTATAATGCACAAAACAGCAGGAAGCTGTTCCCAGGCCCCTCCAAAGAACTAGCCATAACTGGGTAATATTGGCTGAAAGCAGTCTAGCCAACCTGAGTCTGTGCAGTTAGTAATTGAGTGTCCCCCATGGCAGGGATCCCCAAACCCCGGTCCGTGGACTGGTACTGGTCCATGACCTGTTAGGAACTGGGCCACACAGCAGGAGGTGAGCAGTAAGCAAGAGAGCAAAGCTTTATCTGTATTTGCAGTCACTCCCCACTAATAGCATCACAGTCTCAGCTCCACGTCAGATCATCAGGCATTAGATCCTCATAGGAGTGCAAACCCTACTGTGAATTGAGTATGCAAGGGATCTAGGTTGTGGACTCCTTATGAGAGTCAAATGCCTGATGATCTGAGGTGGAGCTGAGGCAGTGATGCTGCCTCTGGGGCGCGGCTGCAAATATAGATTAATATCAGCAGAGAGGTTTGACTGCACAGATACCATAATACATCAATTGCTTGCAGACTCATCAAAACTCTATCAGTGAGTGGCATGTGACAAGCTGCATCTGGTGCCAGGCTTTAAGTCAGAATCCAACACTTATTTTAGTCCAGGCATGATCTGCCCATTATTTTATTTACCACTTTCATCCATGCCTCCTTTCCACACTGCACACTTGTTTCAGTAAGTTTTGGTAAGCCCGCAAATGAACCCTAGCCAAAATAAGTAAAAAACAAATTTCTTTGAAAAGGGGGAAACACCCAATGATGAGAGAGCAGAAGACTCTAAGACTGCTAACAAAAAGAAAGCTGTGTTTAAAAGAAAACACCAAGAGTCTTACTTAAATTACAGGTTTACTGCAACAGGTGATTCACATTCTCCAAACCCACTTTGTATAATATGTGGTGACCGGGTATCCAGTGAAGCCATGAGATCTTCAAAAACTTCTTCACTACATGGAGACCAAGCACCCTGTAGTAAAAGACAAGTCTTTTGTTGTTTTTCAAAAGAAAAATATGTGAACATGAAGAACGGAAGCAATATTGAAGGCCATCTCTTTACCAAATGTGTCTGCACTGAGAGCATCATTCTTAGCGGCTAACTGCATTACTAAAGCTAAGAAGCCCTTTACTATTGAAAGTTGATCCTGCCTGCTACTAAGGACATTTGTCGTGAATTCTAGGAGAGGCTACAGTTCAAAAGGTAGCACATGTTCCTCTTTTGGCTAGTGCCATAACTAGACAAATTGATGAAATAGCAGAGGATATTGAGGCACGATTGTTAGGATTAATGAATGAGTCACTGTAGTAGGCAATCCATGTTGATGAATCTACCGATGTTGACAACAAGGCAACAATGCTTGTTTTTATGCGATATATTTTTGAGGAGGATGTACCTGAGGATATATTATGTGCATTCTTGTTGCCAAACACCACCACAGTTGCAGAAATATTCATGTCTTCGGATGATTACATATCAGGAAAACTGAATTGGTCATTTTGTGTTAGTACTTGCACAGATGGAGCAGTTGCCATGACTGAAGGCTTTCTGGTTTCACTACTCGGGTCAAAAGGTTGCTTCTGACTGTGAGTCTACGAACTGTGTCATCCACAGAGAAATGCTGGCTAGCTGCAAAATGTCACCTGAACTTAACAATGTTTTGCAGGATGGGATTAAAATTATCAACCACATTAAATTGCATACTCCCCCTGCCCCCTTTTTTTTAGGCTAGGCAACCCTTGGTTGACCTCACAGATTGCAAGGAACTTGTTAGCTCACAATCCCTTGTTCTTATTTTTTACGCCTACAGTACCTGGTCTTCCTAGGTGGTCTCCTATCCAAGTACTAATCAGGCCTGATCCCTGCTTAGCTTCCAAGATCAGATGGGATCCAACTTGTTTAGGATGGCATGGCCATAAAGTGCATGCCCTTAACTCACGTCTGTCTGTTCACTGTTCACGCAGCTCTGTGAGGAGATGGACACGGAGAACACACATCTTCTCTTACACATAGAAGTGAGATGGCTTTCTAAAGGTAGATCACTGGCCAGAGGTTTTGAGTTACGAGAGTTGCTCCAGAGATTTCTTTTAGAAAAAACAGTCACCACTGGTAGCATCACAAAACTTGCTTATTCAACCTGCTTAACCAGCTCAATCTGTCACTTCATAGAGGAATGACAACTGTGTTCAAATTGGAAAATAAAGTCAAACTGGGATTATTGGGGCAATAAGTGAACTTTGAGATTTTTGGCGCATTTCAAACATTAGCAGAGATGTTGAAATAGACCGAGCCAGGGCCTTCTTTCTCCCAGCTGGTACATGATCACCTATCTCAGCTTCAAGCATTACTTCCCGACCACAAAAGACCTGCAGACTGGGAAGGAATGGATCCATGACCCATTTGTGAATAAGCTAGGCAAATCGATTTTGTCTGTGCTAGAAGAGGATCAACTACTTGAGATCGCAAATGACAGAGGCCTTAAAAGTACGTTTGAGATAACTTCAAATCACCATATGTTCTGGATTAAGATCAAGGCAAAATATCCTGAGATTGCCACAAAGCACTGAAAAGCCTGCTTCCATTTCCAGCATCCTACCTTTGTGGAACAGGTTTTTCTGCAGTGACAGCAACCAAAACGAGATTACAGAGTAGACTGGACATAAGAAACACACTTCGGGTGTCACTGTCTCCTATTACCCCCAGATGGGATTGTCTAGTTGTAAAAAAACAAGCTTAGGGCTCTCACTGATTCTGCATTATAGTGAGCTGTGTAATTATTTCATTATGTATTACAGTGTAATAACAGAAATAAAGTGCATGATAAATGTAGTGTGCTTGAATCATCCAGAAAACATCCTCCTCACCCCTGTCCATGGAAAAATTGTCTCCCATGAAACTGGTCCCTGGTGCCAAAAAGGTTGGGGACTGCTGCTGCAAATCACACAATTACATGACCTTAGAATTGTTAATATTTGGCAGTGAAAACTCCCCTCTTCACTTTTTTTTTTTTTTGGTCAAGGTTCTTACTCTGATGCTTATTTTTTTTCTCCAGATGATCTTTAAAATAATTTTGTCCAGTTTTCAAAAAATTCTATTGAGATTTTGATTGGAACCATTTTAAAACCCCAAATGAATTTGGAAAGGTTGATATTATGACAGTGTCAAAATCATAGCTTCTTTTTCAGGCATGTCGTGTGATTTAAATTTATTCACATTAGCTTTTATTATCCCTTAGTAAAGTCTGTCTTGCTCTTCAGGGATGTCATCTTCTCATTTCCTTTCCTTATTTTTTATTTCTTGAGAAATAGAGAGTGAGAAAACTATGACCTGCCCATAAGATGCTTTTACAATGTTTTTTTTTTCTTTCTACTCTTAAGTAATATTCTCATAGCTATGCTGAAATGGGGTATAGTCTGTATTTTATTTGAGCGAACTGAAATGGGAGAAGACAGGAAAATAACTTAGTATGAACTATGGTTGAGAGGAGGTTCAGGATTCTACCTAAGTTGGTACCGTGTTGAAAATCTGTTAAACTCTGTTCCTGGGCCATTTTCAGGGCCCTTGTCAGGGGTCTCTGTCCTTACAAATATAGCTGAACAAAGCTTCTCCAGACTTTGTAGCTATGACTGGCCTCTGAGATCTATTCCCTTCCCCATCTAGCTAGTAGCATCAGCAGTGATTGAGGCAAGATATATGTTTCATTGTTCTCTCTGGAGTAGTAATTCTTAGCACTTTACTTTAGAACTATGGCTCTGTCCAATTTCTGTCCCTTTTATCTATTTCTTCTCAATGGCAAATTAATTCTTAGAGATTTCTTTTAGAAAAAACAGTCATGGATCCATTCCTTCCCAGTTTGCAGGTCTTTTGTGGTCAGGAAGTAATGCTTGAAGCTGAGATAGGTGATCATGTACCAGCTGGGAGAAAGAAGGCCCTGGCTCGGTCTATTTCAACATCTCTGCTAATGTTTGAAATGCGCCAAAAATCTCAAAGTTCTAAAAGACATCCTTGGAAAAATTTGAGACTTTTAAATATGGAGTATATATTAACAAATACGTTTCTTGAGTGTGAGAATTATATTGTGGTTATGTAGAAGAATATCCTTGTTTTTAGGACAAAACAGGCTGAAATATATAGGGGTAAAGTTTCACAATGTCGGCAACTAACTTACAAAATTATAACAATGAATAATATATACTTATACAATGATATTAGGGAAATGCAGTAAAATATTAACATTCAAGAGATGAAGAGTATTCTTGCAACTTTTCTCTAGGTTTGAAAATTTACGAAATAAAATGATAGAAAAGTTAACTTCATCTAGGTGATGGTTACAGGAGCATAAACATACTTTAAAAAATCATTGAGTTGTACACTTAAAATTTGTGTGTTTTTTTGTATTTTACTGTATGTATATTATGCTTTAAAAATAAGTTAGAGAAAAAAACTAAAAGGCTGTCTTTTAAGTAAAGTAGGAATTCTTTGGTCTGGTATGGTCTTGGAGAAGCTTATTTTTCTGGTCCTCTGATTTACCTCCATGAAAGCGCAGGGCCTGATACACTGTGGGCTCTGGCTCAGTAGATACTTGTTGAATTATGAAGTTTAGCCACAAATTGTCCACTTTTATCTCACCTCCATCTCTTTCCTTCCCTGACCACCTTCTCACTCTAAAAGATCTTTGCTTTCAACTTTGGAGCACTTAAAATTCTTTCAGCAATTCTCTGGAAAGTTCTCTGAAGGAGATTATCTAAAATTTCTGAAATCTTATCTAAATCTGTTGAGTTCCGACAACGAACCTGAGTCTGGTAAGAAACTGGGGCTCATGGAGATTACCCAAGGTCACATTCTTAGGATGTAGTGGGCCCCCAACTAGAATTTAAGGTTTACTCTGGGCCAGGTACTTTAACTATTTTGCCTATTTTGTTTTAACTGTCCCCAACAGTCGCACCACAAGCTAAATGTTCAAATTGTGCTTATTGAGGACTGCATTAATTTCTTACAGAAAATACTGTGTTCTCCTAGTAGACCTTTCCTAGACTGTGAACAACTCGGGAACAATGATTGGTACCAGGAGGCACTCACTAAAAAATGGTTTGTTGAAGGCCGTCTGTTAAGAAACGGACACACAAAACCAGCCACTAAAGGGCGCTCTCTTGCTCAAGCGCCAACGTAATGCAAAGGGGTTAAGTCTCAACCCTTGGAGATGGATTTGCCTCTCCGCGACGCGGAGACGCAGACACCGCCTCCCCTAAGGCGCATGTGCAAAGTCCGCTGGCACCGCCCCATCCTATGGCGGCGTCAGCTTCGGTTCAGGTAGGGTAAGGTGTGCTGGGGAGGGGCTTCTCCTGAGGGCGGGGCTGGAGGGGAAGTCTCAGGTCCTGGGTCTTTGGTGGAACCTCAACAAAGGTTGCTCTCATTTCTGATACAACTCGAAGCTGTTCCTGCGGCTGCTCCTTCCGGAGTGAGGGGCAATTCTTGGGTCTGGGGACCAAGGCGCTGCCCGTGACCAGCCCATGCCTGCTTGTTTCTGTCACTTTTCAGTCCTATGTTTTCGCACCAATCAAGCGCCTGCACTCGGGCTCCGATACGTTCCAAGCCCGAGGCTGGTGTTCTGGGTAGCTTGAGGACACGGAGTTGGGCAGATTCCGAGAACCCGCCGCCTCTCTCCCTCCTCTCCCTTCTTGCCGCCGGGCCCCACAAGTCTGGCTGAGCCACTCGGCGCCGGAAGCGGGGCCTCCAGGAGACTACGTGTGGTCTTCTGCTCCATTTGCTTTCCTAGCCGAGCGGAAAAGCCGGGGAACATGTTGCCCGGGCACTGAGAAGCAGGGCAGTTGGGCACTGACCCCTGAAGTCTGTGGGTATGTCTTCCCGCTCACAGGTAGTCCAGTCACCCACCCTGCAGCCCGCAGCCAGCCAGACGGGAGCCCGCACTGATGTCACAGGGTAAAAGGAACCGAAGGCCGCTGAGTGACCCTAGCACAACCCTGCCTTTAGTGGGGCTTTGGGTGTGACACTATGGGTCCTGAACTGGGAAGTTCCCCCTTTCTTACAATTTTGCAACTATCAGTAAAAATTTACACCCCAGTAGGTACTAAGCATTGAGAGTTACAGGGCTTGGGGTCAGCTCTACAAGACTTGGAAGTGGGGTTTTTGAGGATATGTGCAGAAACTAACCCAGCACTAGCTCAGTGCCTGGCAACCAGTAAACCCTCAATAAACCTTCCTTGAATGAATTAGAAGGTAGTGACTGAGAGAGCAGGGCTAGAGAGGCAGCTCTATTCATCCCACCTTGCCTACCCTGGGCTCCTGCAGCCAAAGGAATTAGGTTTAGCCTTTAATCACAGCTGATTTCACAGGCAGGCAAACAAGGAAGAATAGGGAAAGGCAGAAATCCTGGGACACAAGATGTTGGCCTGGCTCACAGACACTGCCTCCCTCTGGGACCCTCTCCAGCCCCCACAGCTCTACCATCAATAAACTGTTTTCTTGTTGCCCTCAGGACACTGGGTTCCCTAGGAGCTGCCCCAGGCTTAATGATTGTCCAGAAGGTGGCTATAAAGGGAGCCCGAGAGGCTGGTGGAGGAGGGAGCAGAAAAAGCCTAACTCAGCAGATCTAGGCACTGAGAGAGCCACAAGCAGGAGCTGTGGTCAGAGGCTCTGTGTCCTGGCCAGTAGGGCCTGCTGGCTTCCACCATGGCGGCCCAAGGCTATGGCTATTATCGTATTGTGATCTTCTCGGCCATGTTCGGAGGCTACAGCTTGTATTACTTCAACCGCAAGACCTTCTCCTTTGTCATGCCGTCTTTGGTGGAGGAGATCCCCCTGGACAAGGATGACTTGGGTAAGCTGTGGAAGAGCAGGGTGGTGGGCCCAGAGGCATAGGACCAGCAGGACAAGATTGGTTTTTGTGGCAGTGTGGTGTGTACAGGCATGTCACGTGTGTGGAGTGTCTGCACAGCAGAGGCTAGGGTACAGTCTCCATGTGCCAGATGAAGAGGCTCTGTGATCCATGTACAGGGTTGTGGGTGAAGGATTCTGGAGTATGATCCATGTATATCTGAGGAGGGTTGCTAATCCGATGTGTCTGTGTGTGCCTGTGACCCACATGTAACCCCAGAGGCACTGTTTATGCTGAGTGTATTTAGGGAGGTTCTGAGTGGTTTCCACATCTATATGGGTACATGCTAAGATCTCAGGGTGCATGCTGGCCCCTGACATTGCGAGCGCTGGGGACTGGGGAGTTGGCACAATGACTTCATATGGCCTAGCAGGAGGAATAAGATCCCTGACTCCAAATCTAAGCCCTTTGTCCCATGTTCAAAGGTGGGGCAACAGAACTGCCAGAGGCCTGGTGTTGGCATCCATCGTAAGGGGGAAATCAGGCATATGTAATCCCAGGGAGGGGAGCTGCTCTGTCCTGCCTCCTTCTTGCCCCCTGACAGCTGTGGCTAGAACTCTCCAAGAGGCTAAAAAGTCATGGGTCAACCTGGGGCTAATGCTGATGGTGAGGCAGGAGGAGTAGTAGGGCTCCATGAACAAGTATCATTGGATTCCAGTACAGTCTCCTCCTATTCTTCATGAAAGAAAGCTGTCTCACCCTGCTGGGCACCTCTACCTACCTGACCCAGCTTCCTCCATCCCTTCTGTGCTTTTGCCCTGACCCCTAACCCCCACTGGCCCCTAACAGGTGTCCTGTTCTTTGCTCCTCTCCCCTGCAGGGCTCATCACTAGCAGCCAGTCTGCAGCCTATGCCATCAGCAAGTTTGTGAGTGGAGTACTTTCTGACCAGATGAGTGCTCGCTGGCTCTTCTCTTCTGGGCTGCTCCTGGTTGGCCTGGTCAATGTAATGTTTTCCTGGAGCTCCACAGTGCCTGTCTTCGCTGCTCTCTGGTTCCTCAATGGCCTGGCACAGGGGCTGGGCTGGCCCCCTTGTGGGAAGGTCCTGCGGAAGGTGAGTGTGCCTGCTCCCAAGAAGCCTGTTTAGAGTGGCCTAGACCAGCAGTCCCCAACCTTTTTTGGCACAAGGGACTGGTGCTCCTATGAGAATCTAATGCTTGATGATCTGAGGCGGAGCTGAGGCAGTGATGCTAGTACTGGGGAGTGGCTGCAAATACAGATGAAGCTTCGCTGGCTCACTTACCACTCACTTCCTGCTATGTGGCCTGTTTTCTAACAGGCCACGGACCAGTACCTATCTGTGGCCTGGGGGTTGGGGACCCCTTGCCAAGAGGATACCTGAAGAGCATGTGAAACCACCGGCACCTCCACCCCCAACCCAGAGCAGGTTCCTCAGGAGTCCCAGTCCAGCTCCTATTGCTTGTCAAGATATTTTAGGAGCCTGAACACAGTGGGATCAGGTGGCAAATGAGGGAAATGGCCTTGCCAAGAAGTGCCCTCTCCTTCATCCTTGTAATGTGA
Source organism: Eonycteris spelaea (assembly GCA_003508835.1). Taxonomy (NCBI): domain Eukaryota; kingdom Metazoa; phylum Chordata; class Mammalia; order Chiroptera; family Pteropodidae; genus Eonycteris; species Eonycteris spelaea. Next base: position 118,534 of record PUFA01000477.1, on the reverse strand, counting down.
GATTCTGGGTCTGCCCCCACTTGATCCTCTCCTTCAACATGAACCGTAGGCTGGGCACCTACTCTGTCTCCCTCTGCCCCACAGTGGTTTGAGCCATCTCAGTTTGGCACTTGGTGGGCCATCCTGTCAACCAGCATGAACCTGGCTGGAGGGCTGGGCCCTATTCTGGCAACCATCCTCGCCCAGAGCTATAGCTGGCGTAGCACGCTGGCCCTATCTGGGGCACTGTGTGTGGTTGTTTCCTTCCTCTGTCTCCTGCTCATCTACAATGAACCTGTTGACGTTGGACTCCGAAACCTGGACTCTACTCCCTCCAATGACAAGAAGGGTGAGCACCCACACAAGCTGACCACTTGGCAGCTTTCATCATTCATTTGGCAGACTTTCATTGAGAACTGGCTGTATGCCTGGTCCTGTCCTAGCCAATGGATGTAGGGGGATGGTGGTGATGGAAAGTGGGTTGGGAGCAGATAAAACTCAATCCCAAGGGACAGTACCAGACAAATGGCAGAGCCAACAAATTCTATGATTCATATTATATTCTGGTCCTTCCTTACAACAGAGCCAGACTTCCCTATCCTGGACAGCATCCTAAGCCTAAGTGGCTTGTGCACCTTCCTCCATCCACCCTGGTCCTCAGTATCTTTTTCATTTGTTGAGGCTTACAATAGAGGGGAAAGGGCAGAGCAGTGGCTGAGGGACTACTTTCCTGCTGATCTCTGATCGTGTAGGTAGACTCTGCTCCTGGGCTGGTTAATGAGTGGTGGGGGCTCAGTGGGGGTAGGGCAGCAGAAGCAGAACCTGAGGTCTGGCCTCTTCCCACCCCAGGCTCCTTGAAGGAGGAGAGTACCTTACAGGAGCTGCTTCTGTCTCCCTACCTGTGGATACTCTCCACTGGCTACCTTGTGGTGTTTGGAGTAAAGACCTGCTGTACTGACTGGGGCCAGTTCTTCCTTATCCAGGAGAAAGGACAGTCAGCCCTCGTGGGTAAGATGAGTGCTGGGACAGGGGGGGCATAGGGAGCAGGAATCAATATAGGGGATGGGACATTCAGGCCCATTTCCTTTCATCCTCAGGCAGCTGTGACAAGTCACCCTCTGTACCTCTCTAGGTTTAAGCCAATCTGGGACAACCCCAATGTGTAACACCCACCTTTCCTTTCTTTCCCTCTTCCCACCACAACTCCCACTGCAGGTAGCTCCTACATGAGTGCCCTGGAGGTTGGGGGCCTTGTAGGCAGCATTGCAGCTGGTTACCTGTCAGACCGGGCCATGGCAAAGGTGAGTGGGCAGAAGAAACAGGAAGGAGGAGGATCCCTTTAAATCCTCCCACCACAACTGGGACAGGCACCAGAGAGGTGGGAGCCCTGGGGCACAGGGAGGTTGACATATGCTGGTTTAAGCTGGGTGAGGTGGGAACGAATCCAGGCTACTCTGCTAGGGATGTGGAGACAAAGCTTTTGGGGAAAGGGTTTTAACTGATGTCAAAGAGAGTCAGAATTTCTCTCAGCCTAGTAATGGGCTTCTACACAGCCCTAGGAAAACAGGTTGGAAGGGACAGGGTACAGCTTGCCAGCACATGTCCAGAGCCTGCCCCAAGTGGAGGAAGGGATACAGTGGAGTTTGGCCTCAGAACAAAATGAGCAGGTCCCAGGGCCTCCCAGAGCTGCCTGGGCCAAGAACTGTGGTGGGATTGCCAAAGACCTGTCAGCAGATACCTGCTGTGTCAGAGTCCAGGTGTGGGGGTTCTCTGCTGCTCTTAGGGCTTGACATTGCTGAACTATCTCCACAGGCAGGTCTCTCCATCCACGGGAACCCTCGCCATGGCCTGTTGCTGTTCATGATGGCTGGCATGACAGTGTCCATGTATCTCTTACGGGTAACCGTGACCAATGACTCCCCCAAGGTAAATATGGAGGGCCTGGCCCAGGACAGGGACAAGGATCAGAAAGCAAGGACCACTGACTCAATCTCTTCCCTGGCCCAGGACTTTCTCTGCTTCTCAGATTTCCCTTTTCAATTGTTTGTACGTCAGTTCCTCTCCTTTGTACTTTGGTGCCTCTTGACTCTGGGCCTGGTTTTCTTCTCTTCCCTATGCTCCTCTAGGATCCTGCTTTCTGGACTCCAGCTCTTCACCCTCTTGCTGAACTCACAGGCTTTAAGGAACATGAGGTGCCTTATCTTTCTCTTTCTCTCTTGGTTTCTCTCACCTTTGTCCTACCCATTTTGCCTTGGCCCTTGCCAGTTCAGCTTGCATACATTGAGACAGCATCTAACTAACTTGGAGGGATGGCTTCTGTACCTCCTTTACCTACCTGCACAGGCCCCTGGGTTGCCTCAGTTTGGCACTCCTCCAGCTCTGCACTGTCAATTGTATTGGGAAGTACTATGAGGGAGGTCATTATATCCTTACTACAACTATTTGTTCCTAGGGCCAAACATTCCTCTCTTCTCTGACAGGTGTAAGTAGGTGGGCTTTCTCACTCTAAATGCTACCCTGCACTGCCATTGCAGCTCTGGATCCTGGTGCTGGGAGCTGTGTTTGGTTTCTCCTCTTATGGTCCCATTGCCTTGTTCGGAGTTATAGCCAATGAGAGTGCCCCTCCCAACTTGTGTGGCACCTCCCATGCCATTGTTGGACTCATGGCCAATGGTAAGTGGTATCCTCTAGAGTCTGTACCTCATCCCCACATAAGAGTTAGAGGCTGGGGCAGGCTCTAACCTCACAAATGACTTGGGCTTCCCCTTCCTCTGCGGCAGTGGGCGGCTTTCTGGCTGGGTTGCCCTTCAGCACCATTGCCAAGCACTACACCTGGAACACAGCCTTCTGGGTGGCTGAAGTGATCTGCGCAGCCAGTACAGCTGCCTTCTTCCTCCTACGAAACATCCGCACCAAGATGGGCCGAGTGCCCAAGAAGGCTGAATGAAGACAATGCAGGCTCCAGAGCATCCTTTTACCTGTGGCCTTTTGCCTGCACAGGGTGGAGAGAAGAGGGAGGGGGCTGCTTTGGTTAGCACTGAACCTCTGACTTCCCTTTTCTGCACCTTTTCTCTAGCCTAGGTGGCACTGGAAGTTATCAGTACTAATGAGGTCCCAGCTCTCCATCCTATGCTCATATTTAAAAGACAACCTTTGTTTTTAAGACTCTATTAGCTCCTATTACCTGCCTTTAAACAGGACACCCCACCAGTCAGGGAATCTCCTATACCTTTCTTCTTTCCAGGGCCCTGCCCCTCCCCCATCCCACTTCATCCTCACCTGAAGTGAGGCTCCTCCTATAGCTGCAGGGCACCAAAGGCCACTGCCTTCTGTCCTAGGGCTTCTTAGCAGGGGGCAAGTGCTACTGCCAATATCTCAGGCTCCAGGGGAAGGGATGAGGCCTTCACTCTCACCATTACCCAGGGCACAATAGCGGGGTATGGGTGGAGTGTAGTAAGACTTGTTATAAAAGATTAAAACTAGATTTGATACTCAATGCTGTCAGTGAATTATTTTTTTCAAAAGAGATAATATGAGGCAGAGATAACTTTCTATGGAAAATACTTTTTCAGTGCCTGTTCTTTCCACCCCAAAAGTGAGGGACTTCCATTTCCCTGGAATGAGAAAGCTGACATGGACTCATTTAAGTTCACATCTTTTCTGCCTTCAACTTAACACTGTATAATTCAATGATCATTTCAGAGATGAAGTTTTTGGGTGTCAGGAAGATTAAATAACTTTATGGAGGGAAGCAGTATAATCTTGGCTGAGTGTAGTTGGAAAGCCTAGGTTCAAACTTAGGCTGTAATTAGCTTTGACTCTTGGAGGCACAGAGTTACCTTGCTAAATCTCTTACCTATAACAGAATGTGCCCCCTAAGGTTTGGGATGAGGATTAAATGAGATAAAGCAGTAAAGCATGGCTATAAACACTTGATAAACGTTCCATCATCATTACCACCACCACCACCACCACCACCACCACCACCACCACCCACCCTAGTAATGTAGGGAGGAGGCAAGAGAACGTTAAATCAAGCTATATATTAAGACTGCAATATGATGATCAACCCTAGAGCCAGACCACCAGAAAATCTGCAGAACAAAGGAAGATTTCTGCTGGGATCGCTAACAACCCATTCCCCACACCAGGAAGAAAAAAGTCTTTTAGTGGCGCCTACACAAAATAAAATCATTCACTCCCTATGGCTAAAACATGGGAACCTACTGATCAAAGGCTAGGAACTGCCAGCAGGCCTTTCCCACTATATACTTTTATCCTTTCTCACTTTTTGCCCATATCAGAGAAAAACAATGTCTTCATAATTTGCAGAAACTAAAGAATGATATCAACTGAATTATCCTAACACTCAGGTCCCTCTCAGTGTCTTTAATGTCTCACTGTCCCCAAATCTGTCTGTTTCTGTTTCTCTTAGGCTCTCTCACTCTCTGCCTCTGAGAGATGACCCCACTCTGCCTATGGAGCATTACCCCTTCTCTAATAAACTTTCCTTTTGACTGACTTTGGCAGGCATTTAAATTCTTAAGAACCCTTTTCTCTCTCCTTACAGGGCTTGAGCTCAGCACCCCCCTTGCCCCCACCCACCCCGCCGACTTGGGGGAATTTACTGTCCTGCATCACTGGGAAGTCAGTAGCAATTCTGAAACCAGACCAAAGGCTCCTGCTTCAAAGCCCCATGTTTATTCATTTAATGAACATATTCAGTTTGTTTTCTACTAGAGTATCTCATCTTCCTAATATTCACTTTTCATTCCTATCTCCCCTCCTGGGTCTTTTTTCCAAAATCACCACCTAGGACAGCAAACACAGATCAAAGGAATGTTTATTACAGCATTTATGGCCTACCTCCTCCATAAATAAATCTGTACAGAGTTGGGAAGTTGGATCACGATAGATACAATAGGGAAAACAGCATGGTATTAAGGCTCGGGGATCAGCACCCTCCCATTTTTAAGGGTGCCAACAAGGCTGCTGGGCTGTCCACTGGAGTAGAAAGAGCAGAACCTCTGCAGCAGAATCTCTCAGAATTTGATGGTGGTGGTGGCGGGTCCTCTGCAATTCAGCCTATACCAGGTCCAAAAGTTCCAGCTTTCTCTGCTACCTCCAGGCTAACTTCAGGTTCTGTCAAATAGCTCACACCTATTACCAGGTCCAAGGGGCACAAATAAAGACAAGTATTATGAGGCCTAAGAATTTAAATTGCCCTGTCCCCACTTTGAGTACAGAGACAAGCCAGTGCGCTCTCTTGAAGAACATAAACCCCAAGGAAAGTCTTTTGTTTCTTAAAGTAATAGGCTAAACACTGTATGCCTACTGTAATTAAAAAAAAAATTATTTAAAAAAAGTAAAAGTATACTCACTTTTGTTTTATTTAAAAATGACTCTGTTACACTTCAAAATGACTTTAGGGAAGCACAGGGAAGGGCACAGAGGCTTGATATGGGGAGTGGGACCACCTACCTGATAGGCATTTCCAGGGAGTAGAATGGATTCTTGAGGGCAAAGTCTGAGTAAATCTCATAAATCTTCCGGAGAAGAGAATCTATTCCAGCTTGCCTAGGGTCTGCCAGCACCACAAACTTGATCCCTGGAGAGGGGCCAGTAATGGTTATCAAAGGGTAGCATATACAGCTAATAATGTCATCCTGTATTTGTACAGCACTCTCTATTTTGCAAAGCACTTTCATAAGCCCATTATTATATCCCTACTGCCCGCAAAGCAGGAAAGGCAAGATTTTAAATCTATGGGTGAGACCAGAGAATTGAAGTGACTTTATCACGTCACGCAGCTGACTGAGGCCAGGCTTTGAGTTCTAGCTCTGTCACTTACTTCTAGTCTTAGGGTCCCTCAGCAGAAAGTGCCAAGCAGGGGACAAACTCAGGCAATTTTAAATTATCTGCATTCAAGGAGTGAAGCAATGACACTCATGATCCAAAGGTAATTTCCATTTTGGCATTCAAACTTCATTTTGGAACAACACAACTTCCAAAATGTGTGCAACATGAAATAACATGAAGGCAAGTTTTACTTGAGCACTGGATAACCAAGGCTGAGCATGCTGGTGGTGTGGAAAAAAAATCAGCGTCAGATTAAATACTGGCTTTGGATTCACAAAACAAATAAAATAGATGTGTCTGTGTAACTGTCCCAGAAAAAGCTACCTCTCCCCACCAATGCTTACCAAAGCTGTCTTGGGCCAATCCCTTCCCCCAACCTGCCCCAATGCATCCCTTTGGCCTATCTGGAAATACAAACCTGTTAGTGTCTGGAAGCAGTGTAGTTTGAACGTGTCTGTCTCCAACATCTCAATGCCTGAGCTGCCCTGTTCAGGAGACAGCTGGGAGCCGATTGCGAACAGCCTATTTGCAAAGGAGGCAAAGCTGGGAATGCATCCCACTGTCCTAATGGAGGAGTGCCTCCTAAACTTCCACTGAAGTAATGCTATCTGCTGAGTTCACGTTACAGCGTAAGTCAGTCAGAAGAGGCAGTGTGAACTTCCTGCCTAGCAGCAGTATCAAAATTTCTTTCATGAGTTCTGCATGAATTTTACAGCAGGTCTTTGAATAACATCATTTTATTAAAACATTGATGAGGTACTGTAGGAACTTAAGTCTTGTTCATATCAATTAGCCTACAGTAAAACTGGTTTCCTTATAGAGTTGACATTTGAACATGGGTTTGAATTGTGCAGGTCCACTTAAACGACAACCGCCACCCCCCCCACCCCGCCCTCCATAAATATAGTCAGCCTTCAATATCCCCGGGTTTTGCATCCAAAGATTCAACCAACCCTGGATCAAAAACACTATTTTTGACCTGTGATTGGGAATTGGATGCAGAGCGGAGATTGTGCTACGCCACTTTATATGAGGAACTTGAGCATCCAGATTTTGGTATCTGCAGGAGTCCTGGAACCAATCCCTGACAGATACCAAGGGGTGACTGTTTTCAGGGAGTCAAAAGTTATATGTGTGAGTCATGCCCCTAACCCCCTCCTTGTTCAAGAGACAACTGTAGTTTCTTTTGCTTAAAGTTGTAGAACCTATCCAAGGGGTTAAGTGAAGGCTTGGTGTACATCTATACTTTGCTATAAAACATATTACATAGAAAACTTTGGGTAAAATTAACACTGGGAATGTGCCACGGTTACTTACCGCAAGGCTATGCATACCCATCTCATTCCGTAGTGGAAAACAGGAAAAGATCTTAAAGATCATTTAGTTCAAATGCCTTACTATGGAAGATGAAGAAAGTAAGGCTCGGAGAAGAGCTGACTTAAGCAAGATCACACCACTGCCAGTATTACCTAAAACCTAAACATACCAAAGTTCTTTTTTTCATAATACAAAAACTGACGATTTAAAAGGCTAAGAAAAGTACATACTATCACTCAGGAGACTGCTCATAGAACCACATTAACCCAGCCGGCCTAAGAGCCGAATTCAGGCCAATAGGCACCAGGCAGCGTTGGGGGACTTACGAGTGGAACATTGAGGCCAACATGAGTTTCTCATTGGAGGTGAGACGGGGCCGACCGAACCGAATAGACACCGGGTAGTTAGTAGGGTTGCCTAGGTACTCCAACACCTCCTTCCCATCGGCTGTGTACTTGCCATTCACGTCCATGCCATTGATGGCGAGCACTGCGTGGCCCACTGCAAAGGTGAGGCAAGGGTCAAGGAAGCCCCATCCCTTAGATTTCAAGAATAAGGGACTCGGTTCCACCCCTCGGCCTCCGCCACGAGACGCCAGCCTACTTCCGCAGTACCGGACCCGCCCCCGAGCCCAGCCCACCCCGGATTCCGTCGCGCTGGCCGAAAGCAACCAGTACACGCTCATCATGTAGCTTGAGGAGCAGATCAAGCGGGTAACTGAAAGTTTTCTCAGCCTCGGCCCGTGGCGCGTAGCTGTCCAATTGGTAAATCAGTCCGCCAGCTTTGTTCACCACGTAGACACTGAAAATCGCCATGGCCACTGCCGCGACTCAGACACTGGAAGTTGGCCGGGCTCTGCCCCGGAACCACAGTCACGGAACCACCCGCCCCACCCCGCCACCTCTCGCTTCCCCCTCGGAGTTCCGACACGCCGCCTCCTGCGGCGCTTGCGCACTTGCGGCAACATTTGGGTGTAACGCTGGAAAACTAGTTAGTTGTTTTCCGTTTCTCTTTCCAGGTTCCTAATGCTGTGTGTGACTGCTTCACAACTAACGACAAATCCCAGTAAGGCGAGGACTGTATTAACGGCGTGCAGAGAGCGAACGCGAACCTCCGTCTGTTAGCGTCAGTCAGAGGGCGGGCCCCCGAATGTCCTCTGCGTGGCTCCGCCCCTTGCCCCGGAAGCACTCGCGGTGAGTGGAGGTTTCTGGGCCTGTTCGCGAACAACGCTTCCTTTTTGTCCGACATCTTAGTGAGGTTGCGGTGGTAGCAACTGCTTTTGGAACTTCGTTATGGTGAGCTCAGCGGTGTGAAGCCGGCGCGGTTCTGAGACCCGGGTGGTGCTAGGGCGCATGAGCCTCCGTCGGGGGGAGGGCTTCCAGATCTGCCGTGCTACAGCTCAAGACGGGAGGGGTATTGCTTCATCCATGTGCTCTGTTAGTGGAGTTTGGGCTAGCTTGAGTGCAGTAGTAGGGAAAGCATGGGGCTGCCTTATGAGCTGGCTGCATTCCCGCTTTTCTTCAACAGCCGCCCAAGGACGACAAGAAGAAGAAAGATGCCGGAAAGTCGGCCAAGAAAGACAAAGACCCAGTGAACAAATCTGGGGGCAAGGCCAAGAAGAAGGTAGGAGGCCCTCCAAGAGTGAGGGAAAGTAGGGGCGCCCGTCCCATACACCTATAGTAATAGGTGATGTGCATAACAAACAGCTTTTAATGTCAGATCAAAGCTTATGCTCTTACCACCATTCTCACTTTTCCTCCTTTGGACAGTGGGGTGATACGTACTATTTGGAAATTAAACAAGTGTGTATAAAGCATGTTTTTGGTGCTTGGGAAACAGCTTTTAATGTCAGATCAAAGCTTATGCTCTTACCACCATTCTCACTTTTCCTCCTTTGGACAGTGGGGTGATACGTACTATTTGGAAATTAAACAAGTGTGTATAAAGCATGTGTTTTGGTGCTTGGGGCATAATAGATTAGTCCCGTGGCGACCATCCATATTGGAAAGTCTCAAAGATACTATTTTCTATCTAATTTATCTGACGCCATTAAGGGTAACCAGGGTCTCTCTTATTTTGTATCTTGGTTTTCTAATTATTTGAAGCTTAATTTGCAGAGTTTATGTTAATTTTTAGTTTCGTAAGTTTCCACAGGCCAAGGAAGAGAGCCACCTTTCAGTATTGCCCTAGAAACAAGGGAGATTTTTCTGAGTGTTTGGGAGGGAAAGTGATTCTTCTAGAAGCACTCACTCTTTTTCCCTTTTTGTGAGCAGAAGTGGTCCAAAGGCAAAGTTCGGGACAAGCTTAATAACCTCGTCTTGTTTGACAAAGCGACATATGACAAACTCTGTAAGGAAGTTCCCAACTATAAGCTCATAACCCCAGCTGTTGTCTCTGAGAGACTGAAGATCCGAGGTTCCTTGGCCAGGGCAGCCCTTCAAGAGCTCCTTAGTAAAGGTGAGAGGTATATTCTGGTATCGTTTGTACATTAAATTGGCTTAGTCATGTTAGACATCTTAAATATTTTTATTGGAATTTTAAAAAATATGCTTGGGCTGACCAGTGGTTAATAAAATAATTCTAACATGTCACCCCTAGGGTCGACTCTCAAGCGGCCATTTTTTTCTGTGGCAGTTTGTTGAAGCTATCTCTAGTGCCTCATATGGGTATAGTGGTTTTTATATTAAAGTGTGAGGGTGGCCATCCCAAGAGCAGGTAATGGGCCCTTCCTTTAGAAAGGATAAGTAAAATTAGATTATCGTCAAGAACGGTAGACATGTCTGTGTTACTCAGCATTTCTGTTTTGGGGAGTGATACAAAACTCACTTTCTAGTGTCTGTTAAGTATCTCATAGTACTACTATGAAAATCTTACCCTTCTTCTTAGGGCTTATTAAACTAGTTTCAAAGCACAGAGCTCAAGTAATTTATACCAGAAACACCAAGGGTGGAGATGCCCCAGCTGCTGGTGAAGATGCATGAAAAACAGGTGAGAGATCTTGGTGTAGGAAGTGTATGTCTCCTTTTACAAAGCTCTATACTGATTCTTTTTTTCAAATTATTTTACAGGTCCCACCAACTGTACATTTTGAAAAATAAAAGTTTATTAAATCAAATAAGTGGGTATGTCTGTTTTCTAAGGGCAGTTTACAAGGATTATAGGGTATGGGTTTCTTGACTTAAATTGGTTGGATAAGTTATCATGAACCCATTAGGTTTTTTTCTTGACGTGACTGTTTCTTGCTGCAGCTTCAGTTTTGAATTGATGCCTGAAAGGAAGTGAGTGAAGAGTTAACAGGGTGAGATTTCCAAAAGGGGAAGTGGTGGGCTGGAGTCCTGGACCCATACCTGGATTGCCAGCGGCGTCCATTATTCCAGACCCGGCCAAAAGAGGGCAGCCAGCCTGCACTGGTGTTGGAGTTGTGATCAAAGTTGGCTCCAACTCTGTCTGGGGGAAGTTTCTTCAATTTTTGTTTTTCCTCTATAATAATAAGTAAATGGTTTTATGAGTAGGGAAATTTAAAGAACCCAATGCCATTCCTGATTTAGTTTACTTACTTTCTTTAAGAAATTCTTCATAGGAGGGTCCTATTTGTTGATTCCAAGAGCTATACTCATCTTGAACCATCCAAGGAGGTGTGGCACCTGGAAAAGACCCATTTAACAAAAAATAAAGCATTTTAAAAACTTTTTTAACTTTCAGGCTGTGAAATATGACCTAGCTCTAAACTGTTAATTGAGAACTGGAAATGTTCAAAAGTCCAGGAATTATGGACCATGGGAAGTTGAGGGCCCTAGGCTAATTTAAAGCAATGTACCTTACATGTGGTATGCTGATATTTAATAGATATATTGAGGCATAAATGGACTATAGTGTGTACTTTTTTTCTTCTGGCTTTCAGCAGTTTTTTTTTTTTAAGATTTATCTATTGCATGTGTCAATAGTTCCTTTGTTGAATACTATTCTGTTGTTCATTTGTTGAGGTACATTTGGATTGTTTTCAGTTTTCTGGTACTACAAATAAAGCTGCTATGACAATCTGTGTACAAGCCTTCGTGTAGATAGACTTGCTTTTCTCTTAGAATGGCTGGATCAGAATGTTTACCTTTTTAAGAAATTGCTTTTCCAAAGTGGTTGTGCCATTTTACATTGCCACCAGCAGTGAGTGTTCCTCCACGGACATGATCAGTCTTTAATATTAGCTATTCTCATGAACATCTTTTTTATATGCCTTTGAGATCTGAGAGCTCTTCATACATTCAGGGTACAAGTCATTCATCAGACAGTGCTTCCCACCCCATCCTCCAACCTCCTCCTACCTTTGGCAACCATGAGCTTGTTCTCTATATCAGTGTGTCTATTTCTGTTCATTTGTTTTAGGTTCCACTTATAAGTGAGATGACATATTTGTCTTATCTCAGACTTATTTCACTTAGCATAACACCCTCTAGGTATATCCATGTCTCAGGTGGTAAGATTTCATTTTTTACTGCTGAATATCCAATCTTTATCCATTTGTTGATAGACATCTAGATTGCAGTTAATACTTAATCTATTTAAAAAAATAAATCACAGTTTGAGAAATACTGCCCTGGGCCTGCCTTACCTGAGTGGATGTTACCAACTCCTGGTGTGTCCTGTAGTTGGAAATGGAAAATAAAATCCTGGATAAGAAAGCCAGATGATAGGATATTTATAGCTAGAAAAGACAAACTTAATAGGAGATAGATGGAACCAGTGCCACAATGCTAATTCTGCACCCCACTGATGTTAAATCTTAAGAGCATAGTAAATCATGAATGTCCTATACTCAAGAGAGTCACGGTCTTAATAGTGAAGATGCGCCTAGTACATGCCTGGTAAAAACCTTTTCTCACAGCATACATATTGTTGGGGAATAGAATTACGTACAGATTACATCTACAACTTTTTATATGGTACTATATCCATTTATAACAGACTACCTCAGATAAGCCTTCCATGCAAATGACATTTGAGTTAAAGGCTGAAGGTAAACATACTTAAGGCAATGCAACTACATGTGCAAAAGTAGGGAAAAGCACAATATGGCTGGAGTATAGAATAAAATAGATGATGATGCAATAATTTTGTTTGGGACAGGATTTGCATGAGGGAGTAGGAACTGTTCCAAGGTGGAACAGAGGCCAACTTGTACTCAGGTAAAATAGACCTGATAAGATACACGGGAGGTAGAGGAGATAAAGATTTGCATCTACAGTTATTGGAAATATAATAGGGGGAGTTAGTTTCAGGTACACAATACTATAGAATAATGTAGCAAGAGAAAAGCCTGCGGAGACAACAGGAATAGTCAGGATAGGTTAAAAAGAAACAGAGGAGATGGGTGTCCCAGGAACTGAAGGGGATTGGCTCTTTCCTGGCTAGTTTATCCATTGTACCTGATGGCCAATGAATGTCAGAGGCTGTCCTGTTTCCATCCAATCAAACTCGGGGGCTGGTGGCAGGTCCAAGTATGAGGGCTGCTGTGAGGTGGAGGCTACTTGGCTGAAAAAGACAAAGAGCAGCCAGGCTGGCAGATGAGGTCTTTCAGATATGAGGACAGCAAAGATTAGGTTTATTCCCATTTCCCAAACAGTTACAGAACGCTCTAAAAGAAATCAAATTCCAAGAAGAGATTCCATAATAATCATACCTGTTTGTTCCTTTCCAGCTTCCACGTGCCGAAGAGCCCTCTTCTGGGTCTGGCACTGCCTGAAGCTGAGTTTGATTCAGGAAAAATAAGTGTCTAGGATGCTTAACTGCCTAGGCTAGGCTCCCACCCTCCAGAAAGAAACAGGCATAAGGAGGGTACTGCCCATCCCTCCCAGCCCTGCCCACACCTCCACTGACAATGCCTGCCCCTTGGTGGACAGGTAAGGGAATTCAAGCAGAGTATACGAAGCATGAAGTCTTCAGTTCTCTTAGAGCTGGGAGGTGAAATGCTGAATCTGGGAGAACCAGGGATAAGTGGATTTGGATACTGCTCTGGTTCCTTCGAGGGAAACCAACCTCTAAGACAGACTGAACCACCTCCTGCCGGCTGTGCTCCACCTTACGAATCTGAGCTGCCATCTGTAGGAGAGAGGCTGCTTAGATAGGTATAAGATCATGGGGGCTTAGTCCTTCAAAGGCCCTTCCTTTAACTTACCTCTTTGATCACCTCATCCTCTTTTTCCTCATAGGAATCCAAACCTTTCACCATGGATTTCTTGAATCTAAAAAAAAAAAAAAAAAAAAAAAAAAGTCAAGTCAGCCTAGATTCCCAGGCCCTGCCAGCTGTGAAAATATACTTCGTTTTCAAACTCACAGAAACAAAGTACAGTGAATACCTGTGTACCTCTCATCCAGATTCACTGTTTAATATTTTGCCATCCTGGCTCCCTTCTTTTATACACATTTCCTTTTTGCCAAAATAAAAATGGGTTTTAGACATCATGAGTTAACTAAATATTTCAGTATGCATCTCCTGAGAATAGGAACAGCCTGAAACCATTATCACATTTAAGAAAATCAATTATTCATTTTAAAGTCCAAATTATCCTGTGTGTGGCTAGTGAGAACCCCTTCGAACTAGTTCCTTGGTCCTCTGGATCACTCTATTAACATGAGCACAAGATATTCCGGGCTCACCATGTATTTACCCTGCTCCAAACCTGAAATCAACCATTTCTCCACTGAGATCTGGTTTCTTTTAGTAGAAAGTATTTAAAGGAAATATCTGATTATTAGTACTAAATTCTTTTTGGTGGTCTACAGGTGTCATGCTTCTAGCTCTTTCAGAGGACAGAGCTTTGATTTTCTTAAAAATTTATACTGATACCTCCCCAATCAATACCTTCCATTTCTTACTGATATCTTCCTTCTGCCACACTGAAAACCCTGGTTCCCAACAATGTCAACAGACGGTCACTGTACAATGTGGGGGTTAAGGGTACAGACCTATCCATGTATAACTATAATGGGACCGTGTGGATTCCCAAATGGGAGTTGACCCTTGAACAACGTGGATTTGAACTGCACAGGTCAATGGAAAAAGTCTGGAGGACGTTTCAAACATATTGTCCTGGAGGACATTTCAAACTCATATTGTTCAAGGATCAAATGTATTTACAGTTTTATCCTACAATACACACAAAAAAGTATCAATAATAGCAACACCTCTATCAACAAAACTAAGCAAAGCTCAAGATTTCTTTGCAGTTCTTTAGTCCTTAAAAAATATCGTAAGGATGTAATCAAGTAAATTTTGTTCAAAAGTTACTTGAATTCTTATTCTTTTGTTTCCTATCAATTTGATAATTAAGAAAATTGATCTTTGCAATCAATTTTAGCATGTTTTCTGACCTAATTTTAATATGTAAAACATTTATGTAGGGAAATGGCTGCACCACGGTGCCCTGGAAGCTTTGTGTATATCCATACAGGCAAAGCCTTGAACTGCAGCTTATCAGTCTTGGCTGAACACGTTTGTGATCCAGAACTCAACAGGACGGGAGGCCTGAAAAGAGCTGCTATGAGACCTCTCCCACCTGCCTATCTCCCTAGGAGGCTGTCATGAGACAGTTTCTCATCAGCTCCTGGGTTCTGATGAAATATGGGGCTTTCTGCCACCCCCACCCCAGAGTAGAGCTGCAGACTTTACAAAACCATGTAGCTACAGTTTACATTTTACATCACTTTTCTGCACAACTATCTTTATTCAACCACCAAGAACCATACCCTGACTCCTCAGGGTCACGTGAGGAGTCAGTACTTTTTGTACTTTTTGTCCTCAGTTACCCTCTCCTCTCAAACTGAACCACAGGTTTGAAGGCAAGGTAGTAGGATTTAGGCATTTCTTATCATTCCCTCATTATTCTCCACACTGAGTAGAAGGGATAATAGATACTATGAGTTTTTCTGTAACTTTGGCTTTGGGATACCCTTGAGTTCCACATCCAATAAATTCAATATAGTCCCAATAAAAGTGGTGTCATGAGGCTACCTGTATCCTTTTCCTGAGGTAGTATGGGTTCACATGTATGCTAACCAGCTTTCTGCACTTCAGTTTCTAAGGGTCTTCCAGAGGCCAGTTAAAATTGAATCTAAAACTATTAAAAGTGGGTACTGGGTGAACACCAGTTTTTTGCACATTATAAACAATTCTTATGTTCCTAAAGGACCTTAGTATTCTCTGTACCACACATTTAAGTAGTTGATTATAGTCAATTTTTACTATATAGTTTTCTATTTGCTAAATGCATTGTAAATCCCACCCCCAAACAGATTATAAACCTTTTGAAGACTCATAATTCTTTTGTGTTCAATATAATTACTAGAATAATGAGTGCAATGAAGGCAATACTTATGAAGTCCTTATTAACGTTCCAATTAATAACGGAAGCTCCTGTACTTGACACAGATCCAGAATTCATACTCTGCTACTTCATTTTTCAAAAGCAGTGATTTACCGCGCATAATCTTGCGGGGAGATGAGAAACTTCTCTTTCATCTGGGCTTCAGCCTTGTTCTCCCACCAAAATCTGTTGGTTGCTTTCTTGTGCTCTGGGCTGAGAATGGAGATAATGAAGAATCTCAATGATAGATTATAAAATATTACTCAGATATCGAGGCACTAAATAAATAACGATAAACTAACATCTGGATTTCTGCTTCTGGGCAAGATTTATAAATACTGTTATTAGCCTCTTCCAGAATTCCAGTCTCCCTCTACCAATATAAATATGACAATCTGAGAGGTGACGGGAGGTAACCTTGAATCAGCTGTCCAGCTGGCTTTCCTAGTTAGACCACCAACACCATGGGGGACCATGACAACCATAAGCCCTCTATCCCTAAAGGTACGCAATCCACCCTGCTCAGGTCACAAAAGCGTTCTTCCACTAACCCACCCTAAATCCACCCTCTCACAAACGTATGCAAACGCTGGATGAGGCTCCCAGCCCCTATTTCACCTGGCCAGGTGCTCCAGCAGCCCCCCGTGTAGTACGGTCAGGTTTCCGTGGCTCAGGTGTTTCCGCACCTCACAGCTGCAGCACAGGCACCAACAGCACCGCTCGTGCTCCGGCACGTAACGCTCGACCTGAGCAGTGCGGATGGCCTTGCGGGCCGCCTCCACCTGCGAAGAAGAGAGTGCAACAGGGGAAAGGCCAAGTAGAAACCTGAGCCGGACCCCCAAATGCCATACCGTCAGGTCCTCATGCACCGCTCGCATCCCCGCTCCCAGGCCGTCTACGGTCCCCTCCAACCTCCAGTCCGCACCTGGGGCAGAAGCCGATCCAAAGCCACCTTCAGGTGCCGCTGGTGCTTGCGACTGTAGACGTGACCACGACCACAGAAGAAGGTCTGGCGGCACAGACAGCACCGCTGCGCGGGCGCCATCAGCACAAGGATAGGTAAACACGACGTACTGCGGTTCCTACGCTCTCCCGTGACTCTTGACCCCTTGGGGGCGGGGCGAACCCAGAGGCTTCCCCGCTCCCCCCAGCGACCGGCAGGCGCCACTGCAAACCCTTCTGCGGCTGTGCGGATCTTTGCCCTGGCTCCCTCTCTATGTGCAAACAAATCTTGTCATCAATATCCCCAAATGCTGTCTAGCTAGAAAAAGTGGTCAGCCTGCTGTGCAGATGCGGAAGAAAGAGCGCACGTAACAGTTCGGTGAAACTGAAGGACCAAAGCCACACACGCGTCGGGGCACTGATAAGGACCCGTATTGGACAATGTAACAAATCATAACTAGTATTTATAGGGTGCTCACTGTGTGTCTAGAGCTTTATATTAACTACCTCACTTCATCCTCACAATAACGCTATGTAGTGTATTATTTATCGGCATTTTACAAGCGGGAAAACAGGCATGGGGAGGAAGTAACTTTGTGGAAAGCTGCACAGGTATTAACCAGTGGAGGCAGCATCTTGGGCCCAGTGCTCTTCAGTACCAGCAGATTATAAGAAACACATGCTGTGGGTGGCCATAATCCAAACCTAATCACAGTCATATCTCACAGAGGTGTTCTGAGCATTGCTCCTGTAAAGCTGTAAAGGGAAAGCTATAAAAGCTACTAAATCATTGCTGAGGGTTAGCAGACATTTTTAATCTGTAAAAGTGCTAATCTAGTGGAATTCTTATTAATTCTTTTAACCCACTTCTCTTAGAATCAGCAGCCTCCTGTCTGTCCTCTCTTAAACCCAGGGCCTAAGGTGAATTGTTTCTTTTCACCGCTGAAATCCTCAGATTGTGATCTCCACCCTACAGTTCCTCCACAGAAACTTTGGGCCTAGCCTTGACCTAAATCAAAGAATGAACAGACATAGCTGGTAGAGTCCCAGACTTCTCTTAGATTTGTTACCAGTACTGGTGCATTAACCTGGAAGGTCTACAATGTCTGTAGGTATATCCACAGTCAACCCCATAATTCAGGCCTAGAAAGTAGCCAGACTCCCCTTCAGATCTTGACTTCCTGTTGAAATTTCCCTTTAGACTCAAGCCTCTGCCAGTTGTGGTCCATTTTGATAACCCTTGCAACATTCAATTCTTTGACTTCCCATCATTCCCCTCACAGAGTTAATCCTGGACTTTGTTCACCCAAAAGGTTTACTTCTCTGAATCCAAACTCTGAAGTTGTTCTCTGACTGACACCATCTTCCTCCCATGTAACCTTACCTTTTATCTTACAAGAAGACCTCCATTACTAAAGATGACTGTTCTTATACACTCAGAGAATTATTCAGCATCTGCCAGATGATTTGCTCTAGGCCAGTGGTTTTCAAAGGGCGGTCTCCATATCAGCAGCATCAGCATATGGGAGCTTGTTAGAAATACAAATTCTTGGGCCCCACCCCAGAACTACTGAATCAGGGTCTCTGGTGAGGCCCAGCCATCTGTGGCTTAATGAGCCCTTTACGTGATTCTGGTGCTCAATCAAGTTTAAAAATCACTGGTCTAGATCTTAGGTCCTGTTGGCTTTGCTTTACCCACTGGATCTTAGGAATATTTCCACCACATTCCCATGGCAACCTATTACTTCACTTGACTTTCCAAGACTACTCATTCTGTCAAACCACAATTGCAATTCAACCCAGCCATCTGTTTCCCACATTTGTTTCAAAGCTGCTTAGAATAGTCTACACTATCTGTTTCAACTTCTGCTAACTTTTTAGCCTTCTGCAATTTTGCTTTTGAAACTGTTTTCCTAAGGTTCTCCATCACCAAATATTCATTCAGCTGCCATCTGAACTCGACTTGTGGGAAATGGAATTGAACATCTTCCTCTTCAGAACATCTCCTATTTTCATCTTCTCAGTGAATAATATCACCAAGAAAAAGCCTAGAGTTTGGGGGTGAGTTATCTTTGACACTCCCTTGTATTAAGTGCCCCTATCCACACTGCATAAGTTGTTTTATTGGATTTCTGAGATGTTTAAAGTCTATTTTCCACTTTTTATACTCATAGAGCATACCTAATTTTAATTCCCTTCCTTTCTTGCTTGGATTCATGCAAAATCTTTCTAACTGGTTTCCAAGTGTCTGGTCTATTTCAGCTCCATTTATCCTCCAGACTCTGGTCTTGAGAAAGTCTCTAAAATTACTATTCTGATACATGCCTCCAAATTGCCTTCAGGAACAAAATCTAAACTTCCCAGCATGACTTTCAAAATCTTTTACAATATGATTCCCAAGTTCCTTTTCAGTCTGGTCTCCTGCCACTCCCCTCCTCCTTCCCTGACCTCCTCACACACTTCTCCAGGCAATACAGATGGTCCCTGACTTAACGGTTCAATTTAGGATTTAAAAACTTTTTTAGCAAACACATCTTGTCATCAGTATCCCCGTTCACATTCAGTAGAAACCATACGTGGAATTTTGAACATTGATCTTTTCCAAGACTAGAGATATTTGGCACAATACTGTCATTATCTTGGGCATTGGGGCAACGAGCTGCAACTCCCAGTCAGCCACATGATTGCAAGGGTAAACAACTGGTACTTTATAGTGTAGTGTTAAATGCATTAAATCCGGCTTATAATATTTTTCATTCATGAGTTGAGGAGCATCTGTATTCTAGCAGTCCTATTGCTCCTGTGCACTTTAGCATCTCCAACCCTTGGATCCATCTACCTGATAAATTCTTTCTAGAAGCTTCTGAAATATGAACTAGATTGGAATTTCCATGAGGCTGGTGACTTTGCCTGACATATGGTAAGCTCTCAATCCATTCATAAACTCTCATATCAATTCATTATTGAATGAATGAATGGTCACACCTTTTGTGAAGACTTCCAGAGTTGTCCCTGCAGTTCCAATATCTTTTGCTAATCCTGCCATCATTTTTGTTTAGTAGTCAGTTGAAAATCCAATAGCTAAAAAGCTCCTCAAGTGCAGGGACTGTCTTGTTCATGTCTGAATTCCTAGAACACTAGCATAAAGTGGTCTTCTATGCATGTTTGTCAAATTAGGTTAAAACTATTAAAACTACAGTCACCCAGGGTTAAGATACTGTTGGGATGGGAATTTATGCAAGGAAGGAGACTAGGAAGCATGCAGCTAGTAGCCTGATAATTAACAGTATCAAACTACAAAACAAGCTAGTTTTATTTATTTAAAAATTGAAAAAAGTAATTTTGTGTTGTCAGAAACAAAACAAAAAAACCAGAGGCTATAAAGATTGTCAGAAACAAAACAAAACAAAAAAACCAGAGGCTATAAAGATTGTTCTCCATATCTCTTGCCACCCCAATCTTCAAAGATGACTATTGCTATTTGATACCTATATTTCTCAAGACATTTGCCATGCTTAGATAACATATTTAGATATATGAATAATTTCTGGCACATATGGAATATTGAATATATTTTCCCCCCACCAAAAATGTATTGTGGATATCTTTCTATGTCAGTAGATAGAACATGATTTATATATTATCTGTATTCCAATGACTCAAATGTATTTATATCTGCAGCTCAGACTTACCAACTCCAGACTTATAACAATTACCTACTTGACATAATCATCCTGGCATTTCAGATTTTAATAGAACTGCTTAAACCCGCTGCTCCTACAGGTTTCCTCTCCTCATCATTCACCAAATTGCTCAAACCAAAAACTTGAGTAATTCTTTCTGTATTCAGTCAATCCTGTTGACTTGATTCTACCTCCAAGGTTCATCATCAGATCAGTCTGCTTCTCTCCATTTCTACTGCCACTGCCACTACCCCAGTACACCTGGACTACTGCAATTACCTCCTAACAGGTCTTCCTGCTTTTATGGTTGCCCCCCTACAAGCCACTTTCAATGAGTGGCTAAGCATGATTTAAAAAAATAGGATCAGGTCATGTCAGTCTACAACCATGCCACCCTGAATGTGCCTGATCTCGTCTGATCTCAGAAGAAAAGCAGAGTTGGGCCTGGTTTGTTCTTGGATGGGAGACCACCTAGGAAGACCAGGTGCTGTAAGCATAAAACGAACAAACAAACAAATAAATAAATAAATCAGGTTATGTCAGTTACTTCAATCATTTCCCATTGTACTAGGGAAAAAAAATCCCTTAATATAGCCCTAGAAAGACCTGCATGATCTAGCCCCTGCCACCCTCCTTAGCCTCACCTTGGATCTTTCTCCCCTTGCTTGCTTACCACATTCTGTCTGCCATGGCCTTATCCCCATTCTCTCAACAGGTCAAGGTGAGGAGGTCCCTACCTCCTAGGCTTTGTCCATTCTGTTCCTTCTACTAGAACCATTTTCCTTCCCATTTTTCAGCCTGAAAACTCATTATATAGATCTCAGTTAAAACGTCTTTCTTAGAAAGGCTTTCACTGACCTCTCCAATTATATTGTTTTTCTCACAATAACCTAGACTTACCTTATTATCATTGTTCATTATTAGTGTGTCTGGTTAATATGTCTTTCCATCTAGACTGAAAATTCTATGAGGACCCATTTTGGGTTTCACTGTATCCCTAGCACCTGGCACAGGGCCTGGCATATTGAAAACTCAAAACAAATAATTGTTGAATGAGTAAAAATGAGTAAGTGAAGGTAAGACTATAACATTCTCTCAGAGGGCAAAATGGGTAAAGGCAGATTTTTCTCAGGGTCACTTTTTCCACAAAGACTACTTTGTTTTGTTCCTTCCTTCTGACTTGCTTCCTTTTGGGATCTGCTTGCACTTAAACCAGACATGGACAAGAACATGAACTGGGATAAGGATACACACAAAATGCAGATGAGGTGGACAAGTTGAGGCCAAATCAGATGAAACTCTCTCCTTCCTGGGAGCTGGATAGCCCAGGGTGGTAGGAGAGGGGGCTTTGGTTGCAGAGTACTGAGTGGGCCCAGAGCTAAAGACACTAATGACCTGGTCCCTCCACCTATTCCTCCAGTGGATATTACATAAAATTAGCATCTGGATAGTTTAAGAGAAGAGAATCAGCACAAAGCACCTCCAGGCAGATTAGAGAAAGGCAGTTCTCCACTTGCTCCAGCTGGGCATCTACATATATCTGCCCTGCCCTGTCCCTGGCACTTAACACTTTTTCTTCCCATCCCATCCCTGCTATTTATTCCCCACCTCCTTGAGTCCACCTCTGCCTCCTGGGAGTATCATCATCAGCCCTGCCAACCCCGGCCTCCTTGCCAGGCAGGAATGGCTTTGAGCACTTCTGGAGAAGTACTAGCTGTTGTTTTCTAAACCTGGAAAAAAGACCTAGTGTTAATGTCCCCTGAGAGAATCCTTCCTCAGCTCCTCCAGACAGAGCTAATCTCTCTCCTCTCTCCTTCCAGAGAGTATGGAATTTGTCTGTTCAGAAGTTACTAGTGACATAGCAACAGTGCATTCTTACTACCTAATGGGCACCATGCTAGGCTCTGGGGGTTTGGACATGAACATGACTTATTCCAGTGTACTGTCCTCACTGGTTGTCAATGTCACTGTAAGTGAGTGCCTCAGAAACAGGGTCTATACCTTATACTTTGCTTGGTTTTGCGGTTCTCACCCCATCAGCCTTAACACTCTAGGAATAAAACAAATATTTTGTAAGAGCATCTTTACCACCCTGAAATGAATCTTACTGATAAAATAATTTATCTACACATATAACTTTTAAAAGATAAATATAATACTTTGTAATATAACAAAATAAAGGGAGAAAAAATTATAATAATATGTCAATGGATAAACTATATTTGAAAAGTGGTAGTTGGAAATTTACATGTAGAACAGCTTAGATTTAAGAAGTGATATTTGAATGACCACTGATAATATTTTTTCTTTATATTGACTACCTTGAAATAATAGTTAAATATTTGCTTATACATGTAGCATCCCTGTGAGTACAACAGATACACAGACCAATATAAGTATGTGCTATTGGTGACTTAAATACCAGAGCAGTTTTGCTATCTTTGAAGTGATCTTCAAAAATGGCAGACAACTCTTAGTAAACCTCCAATCCAAAAAGAGTACAGTCTTCCTTCATTTTATATAATAGTTGCATTCCTGGAAAATTCAGTGTATATTAAAATGATGTAACAAGTACTTTCTGGTATAAAACCAAGTTAGGTTCTTGGCTCAGGTTATTATAAATGGCCTGAGGTACGAGGGTCGATTCTTTGGGGTAAAAGACTGCCTCCAGTACTGAGGACATCTGATACTCCTGGGTCTGACTTCCAATGCTCACATCACCCCCAAATCCTTGCAGCAACCAGTTCTCCCTAGGGTTAGTGAGAGCGCCTGGCCTAGCACTACTATATTTCTGGTGCATGTTAGGGAGTGAATGCACAAGCTGGAGCTGGTAGAGCAGAGGTGGTAGTGGTGATAGAGAGGTGACCAGGGAGGGATTTTGTGTGTTAGTGAAATGTGCAAGTCAAGCAAATGAACAGGGGCCTTTCTTCAAAGGCAGAGATTTTCATCTGGTTGTGCTTTTTCAGCAATATCACGTTTCAGAGACCAGGGAGGGGGCAGTTGAATTTCACAGTGAGACAGACTGCAAGGGATTAAGGGGTGAATAAATGGACAGGAAATGAGGGCTACTCCTCAAATATAATAGCCATCACACTCAAAGACATGAAGAGCATAGTGTCTATTCCTTAAGGTGGCTGTATGGTTTAAATCTGCAAATGTATGTAGAATAATGTCCAGTTGTAAGCACTTGATGTTAACATGCCAGACACAGGACTGTGCACTTTCCATTGTCCTACTTGGTTCTCAAATCAAAGCTTTGTATTTTTATTATCTATATTTTGCATAAAAAAGAAGCTGAAGTTTAGAAATGTTCAGAAAACCAGTACTAAAGAAGACATAGAAAAGGACAGGTTATTTGCTGAGAGAGAACAGAGCTGGGAGTCAAATATAAAAAAGCGAAGTGTTGCCAGCAACAGTAAGGTCCAGGCTCCCACTGAGAGCCGTCAAGTGTTAAAAGTGGACCCAGGCCGTTAGTAGTCTCCCAGCATCCTGGGACAGGGAGAAGATTCCTAACCAGATGTCACAATGAATAATAAAATAGCTACCACTGATTTAGCTTCCCCCATGAACCAGGAGAAGTACTAGCTGTGTACACTAGAGTGTAGGCACTCCACTCCACCCACTTGTTTTCCACTCTGG
The DNA here is from genome assembly GCA_003508835.1 of Eonycteris spelaea. Classification (NCBI taxonomy): domain Eukaryota; kingdom Metazoa; phylum Chordata; class Mammalia; order Chiroptera; family Pteropodidae; genus Eonycteris; species Eonycteris spelaea. Next base: position 94,758 of record PUFA01000477.1, on the reverse strand, counting down.
TACTAAGAAAGAGGTGTCGTTAACTCATTTTCCTGATCAGGACACTCAAGCTCAAAGAGAAGTGCCTGCCTGAGGACGGTTCTTCTGAAACAAAGATGCTGGAGCAGTGGCAAGCAGCTACCTCAGAGATGATTGATAGAAAGCAAGCAGGACAGGGAGAAACAGTGAAGTGAGACTGCCTCAACCTTGACTGACTGCAGATTCCTGGTAGCCCCCTGGACAAGGGGAGCCATTCTCTAGACTCAAACACCACCCACTGCCACCCCCAGAGAGCAGTGATCCGCAGTTCCCCAGAGGGGGGTTTCTGAAGGTAGAGCCATGTTTCCTGTGCAGGCCTGTTCACTAGTGAGGGAAAAGCAGAAGAGGGAATCAGAATGGTCATTTCAGCCCTGTGGGAAATCCAGTACTATCTTCAAGCATTGCCTGAATGTCTGTGGCATCCTGACACAGCTTTGAACCTTGATCTTTTATCACTTGTCCCCCAGGCATCTCCATATTTCCCTCACATCTGAGGGTGGCAGCTGGCCCTGCCCTGAACATGGTCTCCCACACCAGGAAAACGACAACAGCTCAGCTGGAAAAGGACTCTTAATCCACAAGGGCTCTGGCTTCTGCTGAGGGTATAGTGGAGACAAGTGCCGCAGGGAGAGACCATGCACCTCAGCTCTGAGTTCCCACCCCAATGGTTAAATGGGGGAAATGAGAGGACAGCCCACCAGATTCAAGAAATCTTTCTCCTCTCACCTTTGTCACTGTTCTTCCATGGCCTATGAGGGTTTGTCTTTCCTTCAATGCCCCATAAATGATGTCTTCATTGTTCCCAGCTGATTACATCCACTTCTGTGAGTGTGTGGTGCTTCCTTAGGCCTTTAGCTGGGCTGACTGCTACAAGCTAGCATCTCCCAAGACTATACTCATAACCCAGAAAAGTAGGATTGCCAAGATCCTAAGAGAGTTGAATATTTTATTCCTTTGAAGAAAGAACATGGGCTCTCTTTGCTGCACGCCAAGCAACTACCCCATTGCTTCTGGAGCATCTGTCGGCTCTGAGGGCATCTCATTTCCAACCTCAGAGCTAACCTTCTACCTCCACCCCTCCACCAATCCTCAGAAACCACACATCATGCACACCCACACACCCACACACCAGGCTGCTGCAGGTAACTTTAATAAGACATGGGCTGACTCTCACTTCTTGGACTTAAAGGTCAAAGAGGAAGGGCATCACATCTGTAAGAGAAGAGAGTCAGAGGAATCCATCTGCCCTTTGCAGCTGCTGTTACCTAAGCCTGGAATGCTGTCTCACAGCAGATGATCTTTTCTTTCAAAGCCCAAATGCCAGCTAGTGTCCAGGAAAAGAAAAAGCCTCCTTTGCATACAATCCTCACATCATGCTTCTGACATTGTGTGGTCACCATTTCCCTAGCTGCTGGACTCTGAGTAGGGCCAATGGTATCTTAATTGTTTCTCTATCAACTCCTTGTACCTCAAGTCCCATGCTTGTGTGCAGGGTGTCACCTCAGGCAGGTACCACCCTAGGGTCTCAGACCACTGCTATCCTCTTCTCTTCCTACAGAAGGTATTCCCCATGGTGTGGCCCAGGTTCCTTCCTTGCAATTCAGCCTTAGGTCAGGATCTTCAGGTCCCATCCCTCAGGCCCCCCCCCACCCCCTTGTGACAGGGCCTCACACCTGGCTGACTCATGCACTGTTGGATACTTTCCAGCTGAGTGGAGGCCATGGCTCGGGCCTCCTCCTCAAAGCGGCGGTGTCCCTCCTCAGTCAACTTCCAGAGGCAAGATCGAGGCCTTGTGCTAGCCCCACCCTGCATGCTGACTGGCACTTTCTCAAAGCTGTCACGGAAACAGAGATTGTGACGGATGGTGTTCTTCCAGCCTTCCGGAGCCGTCCGGAAAAAGGGGAAATGTTGTCTGTGGACAGGGAGGAATGGTAAGGAATGGCATGGTTTCTTTAAGAGATACCCTACCTTTGTGCATGCTCTCCCCCAGGGGCCTTCCCTCAAGTTGGAGAATGGCAAGCTGGCCTACACTTTCTTTGCTGACTGAGCATGTGGCAAAACCTTCACCTGGTGTATTCTTGTGCAAACTCTCATTTTTTAAACCTGCTTTACTGCCCCCATTCCCAGGCTCATTTTCTCCCTCTCTCTGAGGACTTGGGACTTTGACTCACAACAGGAACAAAGCAGAAATCATGCCAACCAACTCCCGTAAAAGGAATCCTGGTCAAGAAGAAATACCACTTGAGGATTAATATTCTGAGACTCTTCAGATATAGGGAAAAGGTCTGAGAAACTCTTCATACTCATGTGTACATCACTATCAAAGCTAAAGGTAAATCCTTTTTCAACTGGGCACCCCTGAGGAAGCTGTGCCAGGCAGTATAGTCCAAAGAGAAAGCATATGAGAAACTGGGGAAAACCAGATTTCATACTAGATAATCTTGAGTGGGAAGGTGGGAGAATTTATGACACAGGTGAATTTATGTTTTAAAAAACTAAGATATAAAAGGGTTAGTTTTCTAGATGTAGAAGGGGATGGGGTGGATAGCTTCCTGTACGTGTGATGTGTAGACACACATTTCAGGAAAACCCACAACCAATGCCTGGGAAAGGAGAACTGGGAATACACTTACCTTCTCAAACCCAGACAGTGAAACCAAAGCAACACCCCAGAGCAGGCACAGATTGGAAGGTTTCAGACTAAGGGCCCATGCCCCTCCCTTCCTCCTCTTCACAGAGCCCTGCACAGGTACATACCGAGTGAAACTGTAGATCTGTTGCACGTTGAGGCCACAGGGGGAACTGTTTCTTAATGCCAGTGCAATTAGGTGGAAGTAATTGAGAGGGGGCCTGGACCAGAGCTTTCCCTCCTGGTTCTTGGCTTGCTGAGGCCTCCGTCTCTGGAGGGGGGCCATTTTGTGAGGGGATGGGAAAGCCACAGAGGAGCTGTCATCCTGGTCCTCTGCCTCCTCCTCTTCTGTGAGCTATAGGAGCATAGAGTAGGAACTGGTCCTGACTCCATGGTTTCTCCTCCAGGGGTGCAATGGCAAGAAGGGGTAGTGGTCTAGGGCCACCATTGGGACTTCTCCCACCCAAGGGCACAGCTAATTTCTGAACCCATCAACCCTTTGTTACCCCTAAGAAAACAAAACCCTCTGATCTATCATCACTATGGCCATCCTGTCTGCCTCAAATCTGGCTCATAACCCCAGAAATCCCTACCTCCCAGCTGCTGGGGGAAGAGGCAAACCGCTTCTGAGGGGGAGACTGCTCACTGAAGGAAGGTGACAGCAACTCCATCACTGTGGCCTCTGTGTAGTTGACAAAGTCTTCCTCTTTTGGGGGCGGCTGAGGGGACGGGAGTGTGCTTGTCAGATCCTCTCCTCTACCAGATTCTGGGGCCTCCTGCTTTCCAGGGGAAAACAGAATGTTGGGGTTTGCCCACATCCACAGGCTGGGCTCAAAATCTGGACCTGTGCAGAGAAAAAGAAGATTGTGTGCCATAACTCACTGGATTTGGGTGTCCAGCCCAGGCCACAGGGTCATGTCAGAGTACTCATCCCCTACTACTCACCATCTTTATCAGGGTTGGATTTTTTTTCCATAGGGAGTTTTGGTGGCTCAACTATACGGAGTTTGTATCTGGCAACTGGTGAAAAGAAAGACAGAGGGTCAAAACGTCCTAGGATTTCCACTGTGGTTCCAGGACCCTGGGCCTTGAAGCTTCTCTGGGAGAGAGCTGTGGGACCTGCCACAACATTCTACTAGTTTTTTCCTTACTTCTCTGACCTCACTCTCTCTGCATTCTTCTCTTTACAAGCCACATATACTATCCCTGAACAACCTCAAGAATGCTTATGGCCTCAGTCACCATGTACAAAATTAGGGCTTTCAAATCTTTATCTCTAAATCTTTATCTGCTACCCCTTAAGTAGAACTCCCTACAGAATGTCTTTGCTCAGATAAACCACAGGTACTTAGAACATTTCTAAAACTAAACTCCATCTTCCTGTTCTTTCTATGTTCCTTGTTCAGCAAGTGGCACCACTCTCTACCCAGTCTCAGGCCAAAGACTTGGAAACTGTTCTTGACTCTTCTCTTTCCCATACAACTACACTCAATCGATCACCAAGTCCAACCATTCTTGTCCAAGCCATAACCTAAATGGTCTGTTTATCCTCTTTCATTTAAAAGATCGTATTGCAGTTTGGGTGATCTTCCTAAAATGTCAATCCAATCTTGTCAGCCTGCTGTGAAAACTTTCCACTGCCCTTGGGCCAAATCTAAAGATAGGCTTCCTTGAGATAGTCTAAAAGGCCCTGGCTCCTCCTCAGTGTTGAGTCATTCCTCCCAGGGTCTCCACCCATCTCCAACAGACCACACTCTAGATCTTAGTTAGGCCTTTCCACAAGCTGTTTCCTTTGCCAGAAACACTGTTCCTTCTTCCTGCTTTCTTAGTTAATTGCTACTCACCCATCATGTCTGTTTAAACATCTTTCTAAAGCAGGTCTTCTTTGTCCACCTATCTAAACAACCCCATAGCACACATTTTTTGTAATTACTTGCTTAGAGTCTATCTCCAGGCTTGTCTTGTTCACTGCCTGGCACATGAGAAAAGCTCAACTTAATTGGATGAATGACTACATGGTAGGCTAAGAGTAAATCAAGTATATATTAGAGCTATCTACTTGGCACTGTGCTGGCTCCTTGGGGTTAGGGGAAACTATGTCTTCCTCATTGTCCTCATGAGTACCATCATATTACAGATGAATCTAGGTTTTTCCCTGGAAAATGTGATATACTTATTGGAGAGCTCAGTTATTAGAAAGGATGCTCATTATATAGCTAATGTTCAAATATTCAAAAAAGGAAAAAGTAGCAAGAGATATAAAGTTGGAAAGAAAAAGGCAAACCTATTGTTATTTACAGAAAAAATTAATTAATGTAGAAAACCATATAAAATTGATATATGAATTATTAGGACTAATAAGAGTCCAGGAAGTTTGCTGGATATAATAATAACATACTAATTAATATTGTTCCTCCAGCATTAAACTGGAAACTATAAATTTTTTTTAAAAGGTACTGTTCACAATAGCAACCAAAGTTATAAAGTATCTAGGGCTTAACCCATCAAATAATGAACTAGACTTTTATGGGGAAATGATGCAATCACCATTTAAGGACATAAAAGACCTGAAAAAACAGACACATAATATGTATTATAAAGATGCCAAGCACTCTCAAAGTGATCTGTACATTTTATGCAGATATTATACTACATATTAAAAGGTTTTTCATAGTAAAAATCCTGAGGAAAAAATCAATAGATAATAAAATAAACCAGAAAAATTTTCAACTCAAAGTTCTCGGTCCCCTAATACAGGGGTCCCCAACCTTTGGCCTGTTATGCACTGGGCTGCACAGCAGGAAGTGAGCAGCAGGCCAGCGAGTGAAGCTCCACCTGTGTTTGCAGCTCTTTCCCAGCGCTAGCCTCACTGCCTCAGCTCTACCTCAGATCATCAGGCATTAGGTTCTCATAGAAGTACCAGTCCCTGGCACCAAAAAGGTTGAGGACTGCTATTCTAATAAACAGCTTCTACAACTCAATAAATAAAAGGCTAACACAAACCTACAAATGGGCAAAAGTATGAATCAGTATTCATAAGGAGGGGATACCTGAATAACAAGATGCTTACCCTTACTAGTAAAAAGAACACAAAATGAGCTAACACTACATCATACTGACAAGGATTATAAAGTCAGATAATCCCAAGTGCTGGCAAGATGCAGAAAAATAGAATCCTTTATTACATTGCAAATCTTATAGCAACTGGTGCTGTCACCGTGACGAATAATCGGGTAGGACTATAATTTACTAAACTGTCTACTGGGTATGTATATTCAAGTTAACATAGGAATTTATACACTAACCTTCATTGTTACTGTCATCTACTAGTCTCCTCCTCATTTAGAGGAGTTTAGCTCCTGGCTCACTGTCATTAACACTTCTCCTGCCTTAAGTCTTGGCTATTTCAATAGATAGATGATTTTTCTAATAACGCTTCTCCAAAGATTTTGCCTTCCATTCTACTTTAGATGGTCTCTCTCACTGTCATAACCTGACCCAGTAACTGCAACCTCTCTATAACCTCATTTTTGCACCACAAAAACACATCACCTCCTATCTTTCCAGCTACCTCCCTCTCAACCCCAACTATTCTTTGATACCACTGATATCACCAATCCATTGATCTATGGGTTTGGAGCACTCATTTGGCAGAGTTGGATTTAATCAGGGTTGTGGTTTGGTCCAGCAAGTGCTCCAAAACCACAGAGGGCCAAAGGAATTGAAAAGTATATGAAGGAGAGTGAGCGTGTTTGATCATGGGATTCCAAGTTAAGGAAGAAAGGACACCCAGTGACTGAGGGCAGTAAAAAGGTGACAGGAACAACAGACTGGTGATATCCAGGTGTCAAAGGATAGTGTCTGTCTGTCTGTCTGTCTCCCTCATTCCTCGTCTTTGGCACAGATGTCCTCATGCCTTCTCAGGGACAATGTTCCAACAATCTTCTCTCCTCTTCCCTGTTATTATTATTATTTTTAAAATCTTCATTGTGTTCTCAACAGCCTTCAAATATGCTGTTAATTCATCACATGAAAAAGAAGGACATTAAACCCCATTTTCTGTGCCAGGCCACTATTCCACATTTTTGCTTTCCTTTGAGGAAGAGCTTGAAAGAATTGCCTATACTTTGTCTCTACTTCCCTTCCTTCCACTCAAGACCATGCCAATCAGACTTTCTCCTCCATCAGTCCACCAAAACCACATTATCAAAGTTCTGCTTTGCTAAATCTAATTGTCAGCCCACCTCTTACTAGATCTCTCAGCTGCATTCCTCTCATCTGACCATTCCTTCCTTGAAATATTTTCTTCATTTAGTTTTCAGGAGACCACAATCTTGGTTTTGATTTTCACTGGTCATTTCCTCAGTTTTTGCTGGTTATCTCTCTTCCCTCCTTGAAATGAAATGTCCCTGGGCTAATCCTTGTTCCTTCTCTATTCTCACTCCTTAAATGCCCCATACATACTGCGGACTCTCAAAACTTATATCTACAGTCCACACCTCTCTCCAGAACTCCAGACTTACATATTCACCTGCTTACTCTCAATATTTCTACTTGGATATCTACCAAGTATTTCAAACTCAGCATGCCCTAAATCTGTCCTACCAGAAGCTTCCTCCGCCTAATAGAAGACAACTCCACTTAATCAGCCAAAAACTTCAGAGAAGTCCTTCTCTACTTTCTCTTACACCATTCATCCAATCTATCAGCAAATCTAGCTGGTTCTACCTTCTCACCACATCCTGTGCTACCACCCTGGTGGTAGCATTATTTCATCTGGATTACTACAGTAGCCTCCTAACCAGCATCCCAGGTTCTAGGCTAGGCTCCTAGTTTCTTTACATCTACAAAGTACCCTCAACACAGCAGCCACAGTGATCGTTTCATAATATAGATCATGCAGGATTGGCTACATAATTTGCAGGGCCCAGTGCAAAATGAAAATGTGAAGTTTCTTATTCAAAAATGATTAAAAGTCTCAAGACAGTGAAAGCAGAGCATTAAACCAAGTATAGCCACCCTATGCAACTGTACAAGTCACATACTCATGAAGCTGGCTATTGTGTCTCTCTTTTGCTCAAAACCTTTCAACCATGCCACATCCTACTCAAAGTCAATTCCAATGTCCTTAGAGTAGAAGACAGTGTTCCTGACCTCTGCTACACACCCTCAGAACTCTCTGTTTACTTTGGTCCAGCCTCACTGGCCTCTTTACTGTTTCTCAACCATTCTGAGCATATTCCTTCCTTAGGGCTTTTCACTGGCTATTTCTGCTGCCTGGGAAATGTTTCCTTTAAATAATCTTCTTGGCTCACCATCTTACTTCCTTCAACATTCTACTCAAATATTATGTTCCCAATGAATCACGCTATTTAGAACTGTAGCTACCACCACCTTCCCTACTCTAGCCCCATTCTTGAGCCCTCTATGTCTTCTTTCCCCCATCTCAGTTATCATCTCGTACCAGCATATAAAATTTTTATGTGGATTGTCTGTCTCCCCCTAATAGAACATAAGCTCTGTGAAGACTTAAGTCTGTTTTATTCATTATGTATCATTAGTGATTAGAACAGTGCCTGGCAAACTGAAAATGCTCAGTAGATATTTCTCTGATCAGTGGAGATACAGGAATGTCCATCAGCATTACTATGTGGCAGAGTTGGAGGCAATCCAGGTCTCCATCAGCAAGGAGAATTAAAATATGGAAGGTAGCATCTGCAGATGGTAGACTACTATACAACAGTCAAAACTGATGAATCGGATCTACATTTAGCAACTTGAATCACTCTCAAAAACAATGATCGTGTATGGGGGGAGCAATGAGCATTATATAAATTAAGGTCACCTAGAAACAAAATAGTGCTAAGTCATTTTCAAATATACACATATCTACAGACATTAACTCGCTTAGGGTAAATAATGAGAGTGTGAGAGGTGATAGAAGTGGGGTGGAGATTGAAGGGGGAAAATTAATTAATCCAAGTACTTTGGGGAAACAGATGGCAATAAAACATCCCAAGAATGCAGAAGGTGATTGTCTCAACTGCCTGCACTTGGGTCCAGATTGAAAAAAAAATTTTTTTAAAGATCCTGACAGCCAGCCATCCATTCAACAAATATTGAACACCTCTGGGTGTCATACAATGTATCAAGAGGTGGGGGGGATACAGCCGCGAACAAATCTGATAAATTAGTTAGTTTTTTTTTTTTTTTTTTTTTTTTTTTTTTAAGATAAGAACGAGTAAAATAAGTAGCGCACTAAAAGGCGATAGGCGCTATGGAAAAGGATGAGAAGAGGCCTAGAAGGTTCTGGGACCGAGCTGGGCGGGTGAAGTGGAATTGAAAGCGTGGTGCCCGGCAGCGCAGGACCGCTGCCCTCCGTGGGCTTGCAGTCGAGGCGGCCGGCCTAATTGATCGCTGCTGCGGGACCTGAAGTGGGAGGGGGCTTCGGCCCTCCACAAAGGGGGCGCAGGGCTCCAAAACTCTGCGCCATCGCCTGGGGTCGCCCCCAGAGGGTAGGAGGTGGAAGGCTAGGGAGCCCACCGGCCTGGCTCTCACGAGCCCCCCACCCGGCCGCCCGACACGCCCATACCCCTGCCCCCAACCCGGCACTCACGGTTCTGCTGTGCTAAGGGCAGGTGCGTCGTTGTGCAGGCCAGAAAGCACTCGTTCCCCATGTCCCAGTCCAGCAACCCTGGGACCTGGCCATGGAGGCTGGCCCAGAAGTCGAGATGTTGGAATTTCAGGTCCACCTTCAGGGAGAAGTGAGAGAGCCTTGCACGGAGTGGGAGAGTCGGAGAGACTGAGACCAAATCTTCTGAGCCGCTTCCTCAAATACCCGCGCTCTGATTGAGTTAGTTTTGCTGGCTCTGATGGAGTTAGCTTCGACGCCTTTAATCCGCTGCAGCCTCAGCTGGGTACTCTCTACTGTGTCTTTCTTCACCCCTCTGGTCTTTCATGTTGGGGTTTGGGGACCATGGGGGCACAGAATGAAGCCGTTCCAGGTCCTCTTCCCCTGCTACCTTTGTACAAAGCTCTTATTTTATTTAGCAAATTCGCCTACAGTTTAAGAATGATTCCATGATAGTATTAACTTTCTGGAACTTCTGATTATTTTAGATTGTTTTATGTCTTATCCAAGATCACGTCTGTAGTACGCTGTGGAGATAGAATTAAATGGTGATTTCTTTTTTTAAAAAAATTTTTATTTATTTTTATTATTTTTTAAGTGGTGACTTCTTAAATTATATTTTTAATAATTTCAAGTTTACAGAAAAATCTCAACAATACTGTAAAAAAGATCCTGTTTACTAAATCCTATAATTCATCAGTTATACCCATTACTAACATTCTATCATGTTTTCATTTTTCTCTCCATTTACACATAAGACGGAGATTATTTTTTCCTGAACTGTTAAAGAGTAATTTGCAGACTTCTTGAATTTTTACCCATAAATACTTCACCTGTGTATTTCCTAAAAACAAGGAGATTGGCTTACATAACCAGGAAATCAGAAATGAGAAAATTATCAAAATCAGAAAATTTAACATTAATTCAATACTACATTTAATGTATGGATCCTATTCAGATTTTACCAATTGTCCCAACAATGTTCTTTATATAAATTTGTTTTCTGGTCTAGGATCCAATTCAGGATCATGCAGTACATTTACTTTTCATGTTTCTTTAGTCTCCTTTAATCTAGAAGGCTTTCTCAGCCTTTTTGATCTTTTATAACATTGCTATTTTACAGGTCACTTATTCTGTAGGATGTCCCTTAGTTTAGGTTTGTCTGATGTTTCCTCATAATTAGACTCAAGCATTTTTGGCAAGAATACCACAGAAGTGAAGTTGTTCCCTTCCTAGTACTTCACACCAAGTACATCACACTAACCATTGTTAGTTTATCTCATTGTTAGTGATCATAACTTCAATCACCTGGCTTAGTATCCACCAGGTTTCTCTACTGTAAAGTTATCTCTCCCCATCTTTTGTAATTAGAAAATAATTTGTGTGGAGATACTTTGATCTAAAATCCTGTTCCTCATCAAGTTTGGGCCCATTAATTCTAGCATCCATTTATGATTCTTGCCTGAATCAATCATTACTTTGATAGCTATAAAATGATTATTTTTCTAAACCTATTATTCCCTTTCCATTTATTTAGTTGGCATTTTATTGTAAGGAAGAGCTTTTCTTTATCCCATATTTGTTTATCAGTATGGATTCAAAGGATTCTTATTTTATAGAGTGGATTATAATTCATTACTATCATTATTTGTTTAATCCTCAAATTGTCTCAGATATGGCCAGTGAGTGAGCTAGCCCCCTCTGGTTTCTCTGTGCATCTTGGGTTCCCCATCAGAGCCCATCTGCCCTATACTGTGTTGTCTGTTGCTTGTCTACCAGATGGAAACTTTGAGAGTACCTGGCGCATAGGAGACCCTCAATAAATGTTTTAACTATAATGAAAATAATTGCATCCTTTTTAAAAGTTTGCTAAGATTCTACCTTTAATTCCAATAATAATAATGTTAATACTTTCTCTAATTATAAAAATATATGGGTCTGATGTGGAAAACTTGGAAATATAGAGAGCACAAAAGGAAAAAACGACAGAATGAAAATCATTCTCTGTATTAATCAGAGATAATAATCGATTACATTTTGATGTATAGTCTTGCAATCTTTTTCATTATAGATGTTCCATTTTTGTTTCATAAAAAATATTATTGTAATGCATCCACCCTTTTATAGCCCTTTTCAAATTAGTCTAGCATTTAATTATGTTATTATCATGCAAATCATGTAGCTGATAAGGATTAATATCCAGAATATATAAAGAGCTCCTACAACTCACACACACACACACACAAACAGACCCAACAATTTTTAAATGGGCAAAAAATTTGAATAGACATTTCTCCAAAGACATATAAAAAGTCCAATAGCACATGAAAAGATGTTCAACATCACTCATCATTAGGGAAATGCAAATTAAAACTGCAATGAGATACCCCTTCACATCCACTGGGATGGCTATTATAAAAGTAAACAAATGAAACAAAATAACATGTGTTGACTAGGATGTGGAGAAATTAGAACCCTTGTGCACTGCTGGCAGGAATGTAAAATGGCACAGTCCCTGTGGAAAACAGGATGGTGGATTCTCAAAAAATTAAACATAGAATTATCATATGATCCAGCCAATCCACATCTGGGTATATACCCAAAAGAACTGAAAGCACAGACTTGAACAGGTATTTGTACTTCCATGTTCATAACAGTATTATTCAGGAAATTCATCTGCTGTTTAAGGGTGATTCCCTAAGAGTATTGGCTTTCTAGAAGTTCTGACTGATTTTATAGCATATCCAAGATCATGTCTGTAGTACACCGGAAACAACTCAAATGTCCATCAACAGGTGAATGGATAAACAAAACGTGGCATAAACATACAATAGAATATTATTTAGCCTTAAAAAGGAATAAAATTCTGAAATCTTCTATAACATGGAGAATCTTGAAAACATTATGCTGAGTGAAATAAGCCAGATACAAAAGGACACGTTTTGTATGATATACCTAAAATAGCCAAATTCATAGAGATGTAAAGTAAAATGCTGGTTGCCAAGGGTGGGGTAGGAGGGAATGGGAAGTTCTGGTTTAATGGATAGAGAATTTCTATTTGGGATGATGAAAACATTCTGGAAATGGATAGTGGTGATTATTGCATGACAATCTGAATGTACTTAATGCCACTGAACTGTACACTTAAAAATGGTTAAAATGGCAAATTTTATGTTATGTTTTATTTTATTGTAATTAAAAAATTATTTATATCAGTAATTTCCCAGCTTTTCTGTGCATTGAATCTCCTGGGGGTCTTTAAAAAATACCAATGTTTAGCTCCAACCTGTAGTCATTCTGATTCTGGTATGGAGTTTGGGGGTTTTAAAAGCCCCTTGGATTATGCTAATGTGCAGCACAGTCTGGCTCCCAGTCGAATGTGCTTTCCACAAAGGGCTCACAAACCTCCCTTGCCTGGTGCAGTTAAGATGGGGAAGCATAGTCAAACCATTCTCTCTGCAGGGCATGCTCTCTCTGATCTTCTCCTGACTTCAGGCCTCAGCTGTTGGGCCCACCCAAACAAAGAAGAGTCCCAGTGTTCACTTCCTCTATTATTTTTCATAGCACTTATCACATTTTTTACTTATTTACTTGTTCACATTTTTGTCTCTTCTGCTAAGTTCCATGTAAGTTCCATGAGGGAGGAGCAATGTCTTTTCACAGTTTATCCCTCCAGTAGATCTTGGCACATAATAAGTGATCAGTTAATGTTTGTAGAATGAATAAATATTGTCCTCTTCCATTGTCTCCTTCTCCTTAGCTCTTGGGTTACTATAGAAAGGCATCATTAAGGCTATTGTTCCAGCATCTTCCAACTCTAATTTTTTATTGTTTCACAGAATTTTTGGCACTTTCCCAGACCCTTCCTCCTCTTTAGGGGCTTGTTTATTTTTTTGTTAATTTACTCAACAAGTATTTATTGAGTACTATGTACTGTGTCACAGGCAATGTGGAGCAGAGGTACTATAGGCCCTTGGGAGCAAAGTGACTGCTCTCAGGGAAGGTACAGTCTGGTGTGTGAGGCAATTGAATAGTAACATAAACATATAATTATAAGCCATAGTAATGCTATGAGAGATAATCTAGGAGAACCTAACCTAAGTGGAGGATGGCGGTATGAGAGAGAACTCTTCCTTGGAGAAGGGTTAACTATGCAAATAGGAGTCAGATGGGGGTGGGGCAGTCTTAAGAGCAGGCTGGGCACATGCGATAGTCTGTGCAAAAGTTCTGAGGTTAGAGGGAACACAGAACATTGGTGTTAACATAGTGAGAGCAGAGGGGCAGTTAGGGGAGAGACCAAGGCTGGCCTTGAATGTCACCTTAAAGATTTTAGTCTTTAAGAACAATACAAAACCACTGCTCTTTAAAAGGAACATATACGGGAGAGAACAAAAGTGAATAAGGGTGACCACTCCTGCTCTTTTTCCTCAGTTACCAGGCTGTACCACTCTTGTCCTTCTCCACTCAGGGTTCTTCCACTTCTGCTGTCTCCTCCTAGAGCCCTTTTAGCCTATTCTCCACTTCTCCCTCCCCTCAGTACTCTGTCCTCTGGTCTCACCCTGGTGGCTCTCTGTTCTTCCCCGTTCAGAGCCTCTAATGTTTTCCCCAACACTTCCCCTTGCTCTGCCTCCACCCCCAACCACCCGCCCGACAAAAGGTCCTCAGATCTCTAGGCCCCCACATGGAGCACTAGCCCCTGGTTGGGTGGCCTGCGGCAGAGAGTGCAAAACCCACAACCCAGGTGTGTGGCTGAGAACTCTGACTCGTAGGTTTTTATTTCATCCAGCCCCTTTCTGCCTCCTGAAAAAAGCAACTCTGGGGCTTTGGGCACCTGCAGCCTAGACATAAATTCTATAGATTCACATCAAAGTGAAGCCAGCAGAGGGGAGACACACACAGCAGAGGTGGCATCCAACTTTATTGTAGGGACTTAGTTTACTGAGGAGAGTGAATTGTTGTTGGGGTAATGAAAGAGGTGAAAGGGGAGGAAAATCAATTTTGACAGAAGTGGGGAGAGAAAAATAATAGGGAGTGTTGGGTGAAGATGAAGCATTAGGGGACAGAAGAGAGGCAGAGGGAGGGAAGGGAGCTGAAGAAACCGATGGGGCCAAAGACTAGTGATTGAGGACTGGGAGCAGGCAATCTTTTCAGGGGAGGAGGCAGGAGCAAAAGGCAAAGCGCTGGGCTGGAGAGATGCATGGTGCCTGGATTTCCTGGAGGAGCCCACTGCCCACTGCAGGCCTCCTCACTTTTGGGCACCCAGTGCCAGGGCAATGATGAAGCTCAGAACCACCAGGAACATGGCGACAGAGAGCAGCACTGTGATGACCACCATTCCGCCTGTTCGGGCCATTCCCAGCCCAATGGATTCCACCTTCCTTCCTGTCAGAAGAGAAAGTGGGGAGGCCTTTGTGGGCAGAAGGGACCCCTATCCTACTTGAGGTGCTCAGGCTAGCCCTTCATCTAGATATCCAACCAGCTATCTCTTTATCTATTTATTCATCCACTATCCAACTGATCAAGAGATGCAGACATCCATCAGGTAAACTTTTATGAATCATCTCCTACATCACTCACTGGGAATAGAGAAATTAATAAGACACAATCCTTACCCACAAAGAACCTTTAGATTAGCAGTGCAAGAAGATGACTCAATGGGCAGTTAAAATGACAAAGGCTGTGTTAGGATAGAGCTAAGGGAACATAAGAAGGGGCAGCTGGAGGTGGGGGCTAGAGGGGCCAGAGAAGATTTTGGGGGCCTTGAAGTGTGAAAGGGAGCAAGTGTTACTTACGAGGAAGTGTCGACATTGGAATCTCTCTACTGGACTCAGTGGATGTCCCCTTCTTCACTAGGTAGGAAATGCTTTTGTTGGGGGCGGGGGGAGAGAAGAGGATCCTCTGTGAGGATCCTGGACTTGGGGAAGAGGGAGCCTCTCCCTTCACAGTCATGCCTCCTGTTGTGCCCTCCTCTGGGATAGGCCCATTCTTGACCCGTTTAGTGGTACCCTCACTCTCTCCCCCATGTTTGCTACATCCCACCACCATCACCAAATGTCAGGACCCAACTTCTCTTCCTGTACCCCCTCCCACAGGTGCTCCAGGCCTAGTTCTGGTACCTACTAGTATTTGGTTCCTGGCACAAGGTTTGTCACCTGGTAAGCACTGAGCCGGGTAACTGTGAAGCCAGCCCCACTGTCCACCACACTCACCAACTCTCTTCGCCCACGGCATGGAGGCACCAAAAAGCTAGATTTCACTACTGGGTAGGAAATTGGGAATGAAAAGCAGGGTTAAGTTTCTGGGAGCCCCAAGGAAAATGGGTAGCATTTAGAGTGTGAACCCAGGGAAGGGGTCGATAGGAAGGCATGTGTGAGAAAAAGGATGCTGGGGATGTCCTGGGAAAGGACTGGGGGGATGCTTTGGGATGGGGTAGCAGACCTTTGCTGTCATTGGCTCTCCGGACCATCAGTGTGGCATTGCCCCCTGTAAGGTGACAGGGAGGCAAAGCAACTAGCAGGCTCTCCGTTAGTGCTGGGGACAGCAGACCAGAAAGGCTTGAGATGTTGAAGTCTGCTGGGGGCCAGGGGGTGGGGAGTTAAAGAGTAGGAGAGAATTCAATTCCTCTCCCCCACCATCAGATCTGGTCCAGCCTCCAGGGGCCTTTCCTAAGGATGCGGAGTCCTTCTCCCCTTCCACTCTGCATTCTACTGATTAAACACAGGCCTTTGCTGGCCAGACCACCAGGTGGCAGACTTGGGCTGCAGAAGCTGGATACTCCCCCAAGTTGCCACATGCTGGGCGCCAGGAGGAAGCAGCGCCCAACTTCACCCTGACCTGCAGCCTTGGGTCCTTCCCCACATCTCTCTGCCTTCTCGGTCTGGAAGAAGACCGCTTGGATCAGTGATGGATGCCTGATCACTGCCATCACTAGCCCTCCCCCCAAGCTGGCCAGATGAGCAACTCTTTCAGAGCCCTAGAAGGCAGTGTCTCCTATCTAGGCCCCAACCCTTCCCCACCCCCACCAGAAATGACAGAGACCTGCAGCCCCTGGGGCCAGGACAGCAAGCAGAAACAGGATCGAGGACAATGTTCTGGTGGGTAGCGGAGATGCCATAGCTGGGCTGGGAGCTGGAATGAGTGCTGGCGGGCTGTGGCTTCCTAAGGCAAGTGAGGCCCTGCCCCTGGGGAGGCTGGTTTTGTCCTGGGGGTGGGAGGGGCTGGAGGGGAATCTTGTCCAACCTGTCCCTTGGGCTCTACACCCTCAGGGGGTCCCCCAGACAGGTTTTTCAGGATGGGGAGGTGGCCCTCACGCCAGAAGTAGGGATCTTGGCTGTACCTTGGTGGCTTAGTCAGCTGAAGAGAGGCAGGGTAACTAAGGTGGGATGGAAATCACCCCTTCTTCTGCGACTCCAACACCAGTGTTCTTGCCTGCACATGCATTGGGAGCCAGGTGGTGGGAGATCTTTCCTCAAGGGCAGCAAGTCCTGAGGTTGCTCTGGTGTACAGGAAGAGGAGAGTAACCCGAGGGGCTCCCAAAAGGGTCCAGGCTGGGCAAGAATAGGAGGGAAATGGAAGCTGGTAGTACGGGCAGCAGAATCAAGGGTTCCAATTCTTGGTGTCCACTGAGGCCCAGGTATAGCTGCTGTAGGAGAGGCAGGGTGTTGTGGCAAGGAGTGTATAGGGGTTCAGATTCCTCTGGAGAGTGGGGCCAAGGGTGCTAGGGAAGACTTCTGGAGAGACCAGAAGAGGTAGGCACTGACCTAGTCCAGGGAGAAGGAGAAGGCACAGTCAGTCTTGGTCAGCAAACTTTGTTGAACTGGTAGAGAATAAAGAAGAGAAAGAGACCTGGTAAGAGAACATGAAAAAGAGAACTTCTCTGACTGCATCCCCTACCCCTGTGCTCAATTAGATAGAAATGAAGAGGGAACTATGAACAGAGTGAGAGGGGAGATGAGGAGAAAGCACTGGGCAGGGGCATTGCATGCTCTAACATATTAATCCTTAAGCCATCATGGGTGGTAGATGTTATTGGCTCCTTTTTTTTTTTTAGATGTGAAACTTGAGACAGAGAGGTGGAGTCACTTGTGGAAAGTGAACACTTTGTCAAGAGAGGTTGCAGACATCTACAGAGACCTGAGAGCTCCACAGACTGTTATGTATGTCTTTTTGCTCCACGAACATTCTATCTTTCCCAGTCCCAGAGAAGTGTCAGGGTCCTGGTAGGGAAGGGAGGGACTAATGGGGTTGTGGCCCTTCCCCTTTGTAGGCTCAAAGCCTGGGGTACAAACAGGGGTGACAGTAAAATTAGAACTCACAGACTCAAGGGTCTTAGACCAGTGCTTCTTCAAATTTGATGTGTGTATGAGTCACCAAGGGATCTCGTTAATATGCAGGTTCTGATTCAGTGGGTCTGAGGTGAAGCCTGAAATTCTGCATTTCTTACGAGCTTTCAAATAACACTGATTGATGTTAGTCTGAGAGGCCCACACTTTAAGTTGCCAGATGCTCTGTGTTACACATCTCCATATACACACACTCTGGACCCTCTTTGCTGAAGACTAGGGGAAAGTGTTTTTCCCCAGTCTCCCAGGATAGGCTGCCTTTCAGTAAAGAATTAAATTCTGTTTTCCCTCCACCTTGGTTTTTGTCCTCTTAGATCAAATTCTACTATCATTCTGCAAACTGAAGGAGAATCTTTTGTATATTGAGGAGAACTTTGGAGCAAGGGAACAGACTAAAAAGGTGGAATTCAAGGCTGAGGTGCAGGGATCTTCCTGGTGCTCTTCAAATCCTGTCACTAGCCAGGAGGATGTTTACTCTCGGGCTTGAAAGGTGTCTTTTTCCATTTCAGTCACAAACCAGGAAGCAGAAAGACAAAGAGTTTGGGTTTATTTCAGAGTGGTTGTGTTTGTGTTGTATTTACTCCTAAGCCCCATCCCTATCTGAACTCGAGTGAGATGGATGGGTAGGTAGGGAAAGCAGAGCTCTGACTAGATTTTAAAGGAATAAGAGGCGTTGTGCCTTTAAACCCTCCTGTCTCCCTCCAACCCCCCTTCCCCACCTCTGGCCCTCCCCAGGTTTCTGGAGGAGCTGAGAGTTGCTGTCTTCTCCCTGCCCTGCCAAGCTGCTCACTGGCTGCTTTGGAGGCTGTGCTTTGTGGTCTCCATAGAAACCATTAGTTGCTAAGCAACAGAAGCATCATCTGTGCTGCGCTCTCGCGTCTAATTATCCCATCACAGTGGCTGAGAAGGGTTTGGGGAGCTGAGAGAAGGGGGAGGCCAAGCGCAGGAGCAAAAGGATAACTCTTTTAGCAAAGCATATTCATTGACAACCCTGAAGTCATTTAAAGCCACAGCATCCTGTTCCTCTGGAGAATTTCCCCTTATGAACTTGGAGTAAGGGAATTAGAGCCACAAATGCCTGGTATCTTTCTCTTGCACTGACTCTTTCTAGGCTGTCTTACCCTTGGAGTCTTGATTCTAAACTCTCTCATGTTCCCTTCCCCTGCTTCCTTCCTTCTAAATCCCATATTCAAGTTAACAAACATTAAGTAATAGATATGTCCCTGGAACTGTGCTAGGCACAAGGGATATAAAGGTATGATAACTTTCTGCCCTCAAAGAGCTCCTAATCTCCCTATTCTACCTGGACTAGAAGATTATCTCCTAAAATGGACCTACTCTTTCTGAACTATGGTACTTTTTTTTCTTTCTTTCTTGAACTATGGTAGTTTTGCAACCAGAAGACCTCAGGTCAGAACCTTGGTCTGTCTGAATTACTGATGGTTCTCTTTCCACAATGTCAGTCTTCTTCCCAGTGAATTAAAAAAAAATGTGTCTACTTGGCTCCATGGACACGTCAACCTCTAATAGAGACCATTGTCCTTTCATAGATGAGCGATACCATATAACTCTAGGTGAGTCACTTTGAACCTCAATTTTCTCAGCTATAAAATGGGAAGACATTCATTCCCATTTATCTAGCAAGATATGACAGTGGTAAAATGCTTTAAAATAAAGGCAGAGACGAAATGCAGGAGATCAACTGTTATAATCTATAGGGCACTGGGGAAAACCATGGGGACTTGAACTTAGAGGTTAAGATGCAGTGCTCACCCGATGTGGTCTGATGGGAAATGGCAGAGCCTCTATTCTTAAGATCTGAGGCTGGAAAAGGCTGTTAGAATTTTAAAAATCTCAATCATTTAGTTGGAAAAGACCTGGATACTCCATTTTTCTCTCTAATGTTGCCTATGATACAACCACTTACCCAAATCTGCTTCCAGCTCTGTGACTTTGGCCAAGTCACCTGTCTAAGTACTATAAGCTGCAGTTTCCTCTTCTGTAGAAATGTATAAAATCTGTCTCATTGGGATATTGTGACTATCACTCAAGCTAATTTATTTAACAGTGTTTAGCACAGTATCTGGTTCAATAAATATTAATTTAAGTAATTCATCTTATCCTCTCCTTTTTATTAACCCTTAGTACAGATAAAGACGAGGTTCAGAGGCAATAAATTACTTTCCTAAAGTCATAGAGTGAGAATTTGCTTTTCCATCTGTGTCATTGATGCAAAGGGAGATGAGTAAGCAGGAAAGGCAGTCTGAGGGGGAAAAAATTCATAACTGAGATTAGACCAGTTCTTCTTTGTATAGCAAGCATTCCATAGGGGTACCAGACACACAGTAAACATTTAATTCAGTAAACAGTTGTTAAACAACTATTCTATGGTGGGTACCACACTAGGTGGTAAGATACAGAGATGACAAGACACAATTCCTGCTTCAAGTTGCTGAGTCTTAAAGAATGAATCATAGTTAGCCTGATTGAAATATGGAAAGGGGATATTCCAAAAAGAGGGAGCAGCACCGAAAAGGCTCAGAGAGGTAAATTATTTTGACACCTTCTGGGAACTATGAAGTGTACATCTTAGCTCATTAGAAAGACCTATTCAAAGATGGGCATGGTGAGAGCTCTAGCTACTGGCAAGTTCACCAGTGGCTTTGTAGGCTATGCTAAGGAAGTTGGCTTTTACCCTGAAGGACACAGAAAGCTAATGAGGAGTTTTAATTGTGAAAAGATCATTCTGGAAACAATGTGGAGAATGGAATGGCAGCAAATAATAGATTAGTACATTGTATCTGGGTTGGTTTCTATGGCCAATATATAGCAGAAGTAATGGTATGACACTTCTGAGTCTCGATCATAAAAGGCATTGCACCTTCCTCCTTGTTCTTTTGTGATTGCTCTCTGGAGGACATGGGAGCAGCTCTGTGAGGAGCTCCACAGGGCAAGGGATTGAGCGAGGTCTCCTACAAACATCCATCAAGGAACTCAGACCTCCAGTCAACAGCCATGTGAATGAGCAACCTTGGAAGCATATCCTCCAGGCTCAGTCAAGCCGTCAGATGACTGTGGTCCAGGTCAACGGCTTTGCTGCAACTTCATAAGATACCCTGAGCCAGAAATACCTAGCTAAGTCTCTCCCAAATTCCTGATTCTCAGAATAAATGTCTGTTTTTATAAATCACTAAGTTTGGTGGTGAGTTGTTATATCCTCTGAACATTTTCATAATTGAGTATGTGAGTCTGGAGCAGAGGAGGGGTATGAGATAACGAAAAGGAAGATGAGCAATGGTTTAAAATCATGAATGTGGAAAAGTCCTTGAAGAGAGAAGCAGAAGGGAAGGAGAACAAAGCCAAGAGCAGGATACTGGAAAACAGCATTTAAAGGACAGACAGAGGGAGAGGAGCTGATGACCGAAGAATAAGAACTAGGAGGAAAATCAGTAGGGAGTGGATAGAGAGTTTCAAAAAGGAGGTGTCGAATGATTTGAAGGCAAGGACTGAGAGAGGTCCACCAGGCTTAGCATCTTGAGGGTTATGCATATCCTTAGAAGCAGCTTCCTGCAGGCGAGGAAGGCAGAAGCCAGACTGTAAGAGTCTAGAGATATCTGAGAGAAACAGAATCAGAACTGTGTAGATTGCTCTTTGAAGAAGTTTGGCTGGGAAGAAAAGAAGACAGATAACTGGAGGGAAATTTGGGGTACAGAAAAGGCTTGTTTATTTTGTTTTTTAAAGTGAATGATGCAGGAAAGAGGGAGTATAATTGATGGAGAACCTTCTGGAGGAGAAAGAAAATGGGGTTCAGATCAGCGGTGGAGGCATTAGCCTTTGGCCACAGAAACAACACTTCCTAGCAGAGGGAAGAATGGGGACAATGATGCAGAGAAATGTTATACTTTTTTTTCGGTGGCAGGCGGGGTTGGGGTGAGGGGAGTAGGGAGATTGGAGTGAAAAGCCTGTATTATAGAAGAAGTAAGTTAAGGGAGCTTCCCCTGAAATCTTCTGCTTTCTCTGGGAAGTAGAAAACTCAAGGGGAAGAAGGATTTGGGGCCTGAAAAGAGGTGAGAATTTGAAATTGCTGATGTAGGGAGAGGAGAATGCAGCTACCATGAGCCCTGAGGAAAGCTCTGTTTGGTGTTAATGGCCCAGCCGAGCTTGAGAATCTCTGGTCTTCAGGGGCACTGACTGTATTAGTCAGGGTTCTCCAGAGAAACAGAACCAACAGGATGTGTATATATAGAGAAATTTATTTTAAGGAGTTGGCTCACGTGATTATGGAGGCTTGGCAAGTCCAAAATCTGATGGAGGAGACCAGCAGGCTACAGACACAGGAAAAGAGTTGCAGTTCAAGTCCAAAGACAGTCTGCTGGCAGAATTCCTTCTTTCTTCGTGGGCAGAGAGGGAAGGTCACTCTGTTCTGTTAGGGTCTTCAATCGATTGGATGAGGCCCACTCATATTATGGAGTAATCTGCTTTACTCAAAGTCCACTGATTTAAATGTTAATCTCATTAAAACACACTCACAGAAACAGCCAGAATAATGTTTGACCAAATGTCTGGGCATCGTGGCCCAGTCAAGTTGACACATAAAATTAACCATCACACTCACCTTTTCATTTTGGGAGTTTTTCAAATTACTCAACAGTTTGAGTGTAGAAATGATAAAATTTTCAAGTTGTACTGATTTAGAGTTAGGGTTTTCAAGGTATCAAAAGTTGAGGGCAAGAGTAATGGGATGGAAAGTAAGGTCTAGGCTAGTTATAAAAAGGAGTGATGTGACTGAGTGGAGTACCGAGGGGTAGGACTGTTTGGCGAGGTCAAGGTATAATAAAGGTGTGAGAGAAGGGGATTCAGAGCAGGGGAGTGTGGATGGGGCAGGACGTGGCGTGGTAGCCATCTAGATGGTGCTGAGGAGAGAAAGCCAAAGTCCTTCTGGATGGGTCAAAATGTTGTGAGGCCAGACAGGGGCCTCAGACCCCCATGTCACTGGGGGCCAGACATATAACAAGATGAGTAAAACAAGGTGGTGTGAAAGTGGGGCCTGCTAGAGAGTGTAGGAACAAGAGCTCTGCCTATGGGGGCCACCCCATGCAGCTCTGGAAGAGCTCCCTTGCAGAAAGGGGGACCCAGTGTGGCTATGCCTCCTCGCTTTCCCAAGGGAAGCCAGATATCTCAATTTTCAGGTAAAATGTTCTTATTTTCAAATTTAAACTAATAAACATTATAAAAATGCACTTCGTGAACCAAACAGCATATGTCATCCAGGCCAGCTTTGTCATTGGGGCACCCAATGTGCTTCCAGGGTGTTGGAAGGGGAGTAGGAATTTTGCTAGATGAGCAAAGAGGAAGGATATTTGAGGCTGAGGGGATAGAAGCTGGAGGGTTGTAGAAGCAGCAAGGAGTTCAGTGTAGCCAGGGGCAGAGCCCTGGGAAGGGGGATTGCAATGAAATGGGTGGGGTACAGATGAGGAGACCTGTTTCCATGAACATGAGGAGGCCCACCATGTTTCCATGGACATAAGGAGCCTCTGATAGGTTTAAACAGGGAAGTGACATAATCAGTTTAATTGTAGGAAGTTACTGTAAGAGTAGGTGGAAGCTGGATTGTGGGATAATTAAACCTGCTCTTAGGCCTGAGGGAGAGCTACACAACAAATAATGATGGCCCAAATTAACATGAATTAATTTATTCAGTAAATGTTTTTAAATGCCTTCACAGCAGTCACCATACTAAATGCTAGATAGTCAGAGGCAAATAAGACATTGTTTTTCCTGAGACTATGGTCTAGTGGGAGATACTGAAGGGTCCACTATTACACTGCATCAGGATTTTAGTAGAAGTAGTAATAAGAATAGCTATTATTTATTGAGTGCTAATCACATGTCAAGAACTGTACTAAGTCTTTTATGTATTTTCTTACTTAATCCTCATAATAACCTCTGTGAGGTGAGTACTGTTGTTATCCTCATTTTATTAATGAGGCAACTATATCAGAGAAGTTAAATGACTTGCCAAGGAGACTCCTCACAGAAGGGACAACTTACATGGTGGTCCTGAAGGGCTTCCTGAAGGAAGTGGTGAATAAGTGAAGACCTAAAAGTTGAGTAGCAATGAGTAGGGTGAAGGTAAAGAAAGGGGTGGCGACTGTTCTAGCCTGAGAGAACTGCAAAGGCTCAAGGTGAGAGAATGGACCCTTGGAGGTTTAGAGCGGGATTTGGGGAAGTCACTATAGAAGCAGCTGGGACCAGATGAAGAGCTTTGTAAGCCCCTTTAAGGAATTAATATTTTTATCCTAAGGATAAATGGAAGCCGTTGAAGGGTTTTAAGCTGAGTTATGATCAAATTTGTGCCTTATGATGATGATTTGTGTTGGATGAACAGCTGAGAGACATTTTAGATGTCTCTTGACATGCTGTTGAGATAAGATTCTAGGCAAAAGGTGATAAAAGGGATTTTTGGGTGATGGTTTGATTGAGAAAGCTATGGAAGGGGTGGAGAGCAGAATTAAGGATGCCTCCCAGGTATCAGCTTGGGCAGCTGGGTGGCTGCTGGCATTGTTACAAGCTGAGGCATGCAGTAGGGATGGGAGGAGCAGATTTGTGGGGAAGGGGTAGAGATCTTTCAGTTTTGAATTTGCTGAATTGAGTGCCTGAAGATCACCCAGGTGGAGGTGTGGAAGGTGGTTGGATGCCTGGTCTGAAGCTCAGGGAGGTTGTCAGCACAGGTGTAACAACTGTAGCCTTGGAGAGAAGTGCATCCCAAATGAGGTCAAGAACAGAGCCTGGGACACCAACATTTATGAGAAAAGGAAAAGAGGAGCCTGCAAAGGAGGCTGAGAGCTTTCCCTAAAAGAGAAAAGAGCCAGCAGGGAGTGGTACCCCAGGTGTGGGAAGAATACTTCCAAGAGCATGTTCCACAGCAGACTGGTCCACTGGGAAGGGAATAGATTTGAAATGTGCTTCTTAGATTTGGCCAGTAGGAGTCATGAGATGCTTCAGTCTGGGAGGGAAGGTGGAATGAGGAGGACTGGGCTGGGCAAGAGGGTATTAAACGACTGAAGGTCTGGGCAAGGAGGGGTCTGGAAGTCAGTAAAGGGCTAAGAGACCAGACAGCCTGGGGAGAGCTGGTGTGATGGCCAAGGATAGGGAAGAATCTTCTCTTCCTCCCTCCCCAGCAATTCTTCAGACCCTTTAACTGGGACTGTGTCCTCCTTTGAGTTGTCTTTAGGTACTAATGATGGGCATAGGAAGGGGGGTCAGGAAAGATTTCCTGGGACATTGGTAGGGTGTGGAGGAGGAGATGTGGACTGAAGGGAAAGCAGCAGGGAACTCACCTGGGTCTGCCTTCCCTTCAGGCCTGAGGAGGAAGGAGAAGCTGTCCCCCTCTACAGAGGTGTGGGCAGGGACGTGGCATCTCTTGAGCCCAGCAGACAACAGACCCAACAGAATTGCGACCCTTAGACTTGGAGTTTAGCTATTTCTGACACCCCACTCCCCCAGGAATTTCTGGGTTAGGGTTTGGCTCAAGCCAGTCCCCAGAGAGAACAGGGAGATGTTTCAAGGTCACCACTAGGGGAACAGCAAAGTATGATGAGAAGGAGCCAGGCCCTTTGGAATCCCACCTCACCCTCTGGGCAGGGAGGAGTGGCCTTGGCACAGCTACCCAAGGCCACACACAGTCCTGAACTCTTCCTTCTCCCACCTCCTCAGACCCTGTTTGATATGCACATCAGATATGGTGCCCTTTAGAAAACTATTTGTACAGAAGCCCAAGGGAAGGGGAGGGAAGCAGCTTCCCCCTCCAGCCACTTCCACTTGCAGAGACCTGCAATTAAATACTAACCCCTAGTTACTCCACTCACTAGCTCAGAGACTTGCAAAATGTGAGTGATGACGGTTCCCCATGGTTTTGCTGGAAGATTCTCCTCAGCTTAGCCGGAAATGGCCCGGCCTCTGAGCTGCCCCCACCTACCACAGTCCTCTCCAACTCAGTTCTTCCTCACCACCTCCCAGCCCTGAGCTCAGAGCTCCCCTGTGGCTCCACTTAGCCCAGTCTGTCTGTGGCATATTTGCTGCAAGTCTCTATCTCTAAATATGGAGTAAGAGTCTTGAACTAGTCCCTCTCCCAGCAGCTCCCATCTAAGGTGCAGGAGAAGCTGGGGAATGGGAAACAGGCTCTGCAAGATAGGCTCAGGACCTTGATCTCTGTTTCCTGTCTAAAAGAAGCTGGTAAACCTCACAGGGCTGTGGTGTGAACTAAATAAAATAAGACATGATGTGCCCGACAGTGTTTGGGACATAGCAGTTGTTTAAAACAAGTTCCCTTCCCCTCTTCATTTTGGGGCTCTGATTAAGAAGCAAAAGGAGAAACTAGGGTTGAGGGAGAGAGCTCTCCCAGAGCCAGAGAAGCACATTGGAGTTGGGGGTACTTATCTGTTCTGTTTCACCCCTGGAGAGGAGGGGATTGCCAGAGCCGTGGGCCCCTCCAATGCTTCTTTTCTCACTGCACTCCTTGGTCTGGTCTTGGGGAGACCTCTGGGAAAGGGATTCTTCATGTGAGTGGAAGAAGGTCTGGTTGGATGGGCCTGGTGCAAGAGCACTGCCTCTGGGTCTTGCACAACCCCTTCCCCTCTCCCCCAACTCATAATCTGAATTCTATTTCTACTCCCTCCTCTGGACCATCACCATGGCAACAGTTTTCTCAGTTGCACTTCCTTTTTCCTGCAAATCTTTTTTTCCTGTCCCCTCGTTCAATCTCTGTTTTCTCCTTTTATTAGTCTGCATTCCTACATTCTCCTTGCTCTCAGCTTTATCTCTCAGTTTGTTTTTTGCTCTCCATTTGTCTCTCTGCCTGATTCTGTTCAGGTCTCTCTCTCTACAGCTTTCCTCCTGTCTCTCTTTTTTCAAGTCCATAATAAGTGGAGACCACTAGGAGATAGAATTTAGCTCAAAGGAAGAAAAAACAGATGTTCATAAATGGAATGGGCTGCCTTGGGAGGTGGTAAGCACCCCATTACTGGAGGTATTCAAGAAGATGCTGATACACTGCTTGCCAGGGATATTGGCAGGGAGTTGCACATCAGAAAGGATTTAAAATAGGTAGTTGGTCTTTGAAACTCATTCCCACCAAAATTTGTAATTCCTCCTGCTTTTGCTCTTTCTGTGCCCCTCACTGGGCCCTCTGTGCTCCGCATGACTGAAATCTGTTTCCTCTTTCTCCACCAGGTCTACATAATAATAAAGCTGGCACTGTCTGCATCAAGTCCACATCTTTTAATTACTTATCATCCTTATCATCTTTTATTGTTCTTAAAGTGTCCCCATCTTATGAGCTCCTTTAGGGCAGGTGCCTTGTGTTACAGGATAAAAACTTATTAATCATTGACTGTTCTCAATCTCCCTCTGTCCTGCCTTTCCTCACCCCCAAGATAATTTTATCCTTCACCTGTTGTTGGCAATCATGTCTTGGCCTGCTCAGTTCCAGGGCTTTTGTAATATCGAATTGGGATAATAGAGGTGAACGATAGGATGAGAGAGGCAGTGGATGGGCAACTTTCTTTTAGGTGAGGGAGAATCTGGGTAATAGGTGAAGGAAAAAGGAAAATGGTGAAATCTGAGAGTTTACACCAATCTATATAATAAGATGACAGTGGTCAGAGAGAGAGAGAGAGAGAAGCTCTGTTGACTACAGAGCACAAACAGGCAGAGGGGCTGATTTAGAGTTTGCAGAGAGTAACTCAACTGCTACAAGGTGTAGCAGAATAGAAGGGGAAAGGGAATTTTAACAAGTGGTACTGTAGATTATGAACTGGATCACCTTTAAGAGATACAAGTAAAAATTGGGATTCTTTTTTGAAACTATTTTTGTAATTTGGTATTTGGGTTGTGGGACCCAAACATATATTTAGGTTATGTCTCATGTAATTTTTGCAGGGTCCATCATGGTGCCAGGATATAGGTGCCCCATGAAACAACATCCCGGTCACTGCAGACAGAGCAGGCATGATCCTAATGCTGTGGGATCCTGCAAAAAGACCAGAACATTAAAATTTCCCCCTCACCTCAGAGTTTTATTTCTTAAAAACATTTCCTCACCTGGGACTTCAAGTTACAAATGACTTAGGGGTTAGAACTGGTTATGGGTCTTGAAAGATGGAGAAATGGGGCCCAGCGAAGTTAATCAGCTTGCTTGAAGCCACAGAACAGGTTTTAGGCCTTCCTGAGACTGGGAATATGTCTGGCCCAAGGTTTTGTTCACAATTCAGGGATGCCTTTTCCGACTGGGCCAGATTGCTACATGTATATAAATAGGGTCATGATGCGAGAGAAGGGCAGGGGGGCCTGGAAGACCGGGGGTTCTGACCAACCCTTCCTCTGTTCAGAGCCCTGCACTAGATAAGGAGGCAAGCCTGCCTTCCCAGATTTTATGGCTTCACAGGGAAGTAAGCCAGACACAGGAAGAAGTCCAATGGAAAGTTGGAAGCAAGTGGTGCAGTGGTGTAGTGAAGAGTTTGGACTAGGAATTAGGAGACCTGGGCACCTCTTGCAGCTGTTACTCATCAGCCATATGATTTTAGGCAAGTCCTTTCGCCACTATGGGTCTGTTTCTTCACCTGTGAACTTAAAAATAAAAGCTCTATAGTGTTACATATAAGAGCAAATTAATGCAGTAACTAAAGATATTCTGAGTGTTGTCCCCCAATGGTCACCCCTCCCAGCACAATCTCAGAAAGGCTCTTGCCTTTGACTGATGTCAAGAGTTAAATATTTCTAGAACTTAGAACTGCCAGGTAACTTGGGCAGTGAGAAGTAGATGGTGACTTGCCACTTTCCCAAGGGCCTTGCCTCTGACAGCCTCTCCTGGGCTTATGAACTCTGCCCTTCCTCCACATGCAGACCAGAGCTAAGTGTTTTTCTCTCAAGAACCAAGCCTGCTATTTAATTGATCTAATAGATATCTTGTTAAAAGAGAGCCTGGAGATAAACTCATCCAACCCTCTTGTTTTACATTTGAAGACACCAAAGCCCAGAAGACAGGTGTGAATAGGCCAAGGTCTCATGCTCTTAATTCAGACCAGTCTTTTTCCTTTTTTGGGACTTGGAGACCTAATTAAAAATGGGTTGAGAATGCAATCTTAGAGATCTTTCATAATATCTAGTCAAGATCCCTTGCTGGAATCCTGTTCTATCTTTAGACCTCCAGTGGGATATACTGTGCCTGGACAAACCACACCTTAGGCTGGTATAAATCTCAGCTTGGATGTTGTTCCCTGCAGGAAATTTTCTCAGACTCCCAAGCCCAGGACAGATGTTTCTCTGAAGTGCTCATGACGCTGAATTGAAATTGCCTGTTTACTTGTTGTCTAGTCCCAACTAGATTGTAGGCTCTGTGAGGGTAAGGACCACATCTGTCTTGTTTATGAACATGTGCCTTTTGTCTAGTCCAATGCCTGGTATATGGCTGGTCCTCAGTAGTTTTCGAATAAATAAGTAGGTGAGATTATTTGGAGAAGGATACTTGTAGGAAAAAAGCAAATGTTAATTCTGACATCACACCCAACAGGAGGACAGAATTTTCCCTGGTTGGGTGAACTGCCTATGCAAAAGAAAATCTTAGAGGAAAATGGGAAATGAGGAGAGTGAGGGAAGGAAGGCAATTAAGGAAAAAAAAAAGGAGCCCTTCAAGATCATGGCCTTCATTAACCTAGGAGGCCTTCTGAGTAGAGGGGAGAAAGGGTCCCAGCCTGCTGGGGATAAGAGGAAGTGGTTGTGAGCACTAGGATCCTTCAAGAGAGGTCTTTTTATGGGGAGAAATCCAGAGAGCAGCTTGGGTGGAGAGAAAGGAAGCTGACAGGGTAGCTGTTAGGAGCTTTGAAGCCTGGCTAGAGGTTTGAATTTAGTGCTGGAGTCTGGAGGGAATGGGAGTTCTGGGAAGGTCTGGGGCATAGAAGGGAAAGGTGAGGGGCAGCTTCCTTCTATTGACACCTCTATCAGGTTGAGACTTTGGGAAGACAGGGCCTATGTCTTGTTTTTACCTTTCCTTTTCCAGGCATCTGGGCACCTGGGACCCACTTGTAGATCCCTAGATACCTAGGACAAGGATCTGGAAATGGCTGAGGCAGCCTGCTGCATGGGGATGGCATGGCAGAGATTGTGGAAGCTCCCTCATTCCGTCAGACTAATTGAGGGTCTCTTTTCCTCCCAGGGTGCTATTCCTGCATGAGTACTGAGCTATTTCCGAAGTCCTTCCACCAATCTCCACCTGAATCTCGTTTTTTTTACCAGACTGCTAAGCCAGATCTGGCCACCAGGGGCAAACACGCAGCCCTTAGGTCAATCTCCCCCCAATTCCTCACATACCCACCTGAGCAAGAAGAGGGGTGGTGCCTCACCTAGCTCCAGAGCCCCGTAGCTCTGTTAACCCTTTCTTGCCTAGTCTGAGGTACTTCCTTCAGGCGGTCATTCATCGCATAATTGATGGGTAAATCTTATGGTAGAGGGGGTGTTGCAGAGGAGAGGGGCTAGGGTGGAGGTGAAATTAGGGTTTCCAATCACTCAGGCCCTTGGAGCTTGGGGAAGCTAGCATTACCTGTCTTCGTTGGGTAGTTATCTACCCCTCAACCCCCGCCCCATTCGCTCACAGTAGGGAGAAAGAGGCCCCTGGAGGCAAGACAGACATGGGCTGTGGTTACCTGCGCTGGGCCTCACGGTGGGAAATTGAGGAGAATGCTGAGGCAGGCACAGGACCCAGACTTTCAGGTCCCCACATCCTTCTATCATTCAGAACACTTTGCAATAACAGGTAATTCGGGTGGTGGTAGCAGCGTAGCCAAAGAATGGATGGAGTGAGAGATACAGAGGATTGAGAAGGGGGGAGGGTAGATAATTACGATTTGGCAAAAGGGCGGACTGGACTACGCAGCTCTCAGGTGCCCGGTTTTAGGTGTTGCTCCCGGACATTAGGCAACCTTCTAGGGCTCTCACCGGCCCAAGTTCCGAGATCGCCTTTCCCGGCTATAAGGTGTTAAACTACGGGTGGGAGTAGGGTAGGGAGTCCCTCCCTCCTTCCCCCTCTCACAGCGTCACCATCTTGGTGTCCACCACGCTGGTACTTAAGGAGTTAAGTCTGCCCGCAATCTTCGAGACTGGTGCCCGGGGCGGGTGGTGGAGGAAAAGAGAGGGTAGAGACGGAGAAAGAGAAGCAGACAGCTGAGAGACAGAGCCAGGAACCATCCCCCCCACCCCCTGGGACCTGGCCCCGGGGCCCCCAGCCCCAAAAGAGGCCCTGCCCTCCCCGGGGTCGTGCTCTCCTCCCCGCCCTGCCCCCCAGCTTTGTGTCCCCAGGAGGGTGGGCTGCAGGATATCCAGCCAAGCCTTGGCTGCTTGCTCAGTTTTTCCAAACCCTCCAGTCGGGGAAGGCAGGAGCCCTGTCAGGATAAAAGTCCCTCCCCCACTGCCCCTGCTGGTCCCCTCTCCCAGACTCCCCTTTCCTGCCCCTGCACCTTTTCCAAACTTCTTTCCCTTTCCGACGCTGGCTCCTACACTCCTTATCCCCATCTCTATTAGCTCCCAAGTGCAGGTTGGAGGGGCCAGGTGGGTTTCACTATCCTGGAGAGGTGCTGGTAAAACCGTACTTCGCAGGCCGACCCTGAGACCTGCTGGGCGCCTGCCCGACTCCCGGCCTGGCGCCTACTCCATCCCAGGACATGGCCTCCGGGCCACCACGGAAGGTGTCCCAGGGGTTTCCTCCCCGGAATGGAGGCGGGGCAGTAGGCTCTGTGCGGCTGGTGCCAGGCCCTAGGCAGGCTCGAGGAGGAGCAAAATGTTCCGAGCGCTGGCACGGTTCTGTCCAGCAGGTCTATTATATAATAATCACCATTTATCAGGAAGCCAGGCAGCTGGAGTGAGTGGGGACGCCAGAATGCCCGGAAGGTCTTCCTCCAGGCCCAGGAAGGCGTCTCCACAAAGGTGAGGCTGTAAGCTCAGCCCAGAAATGAAATACTGTGAGGGTCTAGGGGCAAGTGAGGGGCGCTGGGCAGTCCTTAGGCTGCCCTGCAAACCCCGCCCCCAGAACGATGACTGACAGGGCCCTGAGCCAATGATTAAAATCGCAGTGGCGTTCAACGTTAACCCTTTCTTGGGTCCTTAGTTATTTTAGGGGATTGAGTTCCTTCCCAGGAACCGAATCCCTTTCAGTCCTGAATCCCTCCCACCTGCACGAGGTCGATGAGGAGTACCAGCTGGAGGAACCTTCCATTTTAGTCACTGCAGGAAACTAATCTCAGATAACCAGCAGTCCTAGCACCGCCCCCAAACCCTCAGCCCAAAAGTAAATTGTATTTCTAGATGTCGTTATGTATGTACGCCCTATGATTCCAGAAACAGCCCGCGTGGCGCTGGCACACTCACACTGCGCCATAAACAGGCACCTTCACACACCTTTACCCATGCCGGACACTTCCACCGACACAAACTGACACACCTGTGACACAGATGCACGGAAACACACGGTAGTTTCCTGAGTTCGCCAGTAGAGGGAGCTGCTCGATTTCATCAACAGGCTGTCGGCCTCTCTCCATCACTCCTTGGCTGCCTTGAGCTTAGCTCGGTATCCCAACCTGGAACCTAGCTGGCGGAATGAGTCACAGCCCACCCCGGGGAGCGCTGTACATGGCTGCTCCACAGAACCTACCAAATACACTTGAACTTACTGTGTACCACATTTAAGAGACCCCTTGCAACACAGCCATACTCACCCCTACAAGCATTGTGTTCTAGACCTGTTAGGAACTAGGCATTATGCCAAACGGATCATAACAAGCCCATGTGGTTTGTCACATATGTAACGGGAGACTGATCCAAATAAATGGAGTGGACTCTTCTTTACAACAAGCATCCTTTTTGAAAAATAGCCCTGATGCCTTATAGTTTATATCATACCCACAGGACCCTAGAGAGGGAAGAGGAAATTAAATCCTACTTCCATGGATTATGTGCCATCCTAGGCCTGGGATATTTCACACCAGCCCTCACCCACTTTGGGCTTCAGTTTTCTTTTCCTTTAAGTTGGAATAATACCTAGCTCATAAGGTTGGCAAGAGTCAACTCCTAACCCAGCATGATGCTTGGAATAGCAGGTGGGGAAGTTTTGTTGACTGGAACAAAGCATGATCAAGAGATAATGTGTATGAAAATGCTTTGTAAATTATGATGTTAGGAACCCACAGGGATTATTACGTTATCTTCTTTCAAGGTTTGTCCCTTCTCCTGTGCTTGCCCAGACCTGGCCCTGTGCCCAGCTTCTGGCACCATTGCCCATCAAGCCCTACTAAGACCCCAGCACTTGAGTGCTGTGGGGAATATAGAAGCACAGGAAGCATGGCCTGAGCCCTTAGGAATCTTCTGGAGCAACCAGATTTTATACACACACACACACACACACACACACACATGCATATGTATATGTATACATACATACATACTTACATGAGAAACAAGAGAAAACATATAAGTAGGTAGCCAGTTGAATAGCATGATGTAATAGGTGGTCAGAAGAAAAGGAGGTAGGTGAGGGCTAGAGCTCTCTGGGGACCATCTGTGTGAGGAACAGAGAAATCAAATAGCATGAGCAAACAGGCTTGCCTGTGCTCTTCCCTTCTGAAACAGTCAATGCTTGTTACTTGTTGGTATTCATTCTGGGTGGATGGGAGCAGTGGGATACATGAAAAGTGCCTTGGGATAAAGAGACCCAAAGTTCAATCCTGGGCTTACCACTTTCTAGCTGTGTAACCCCTTAACTAGTGCAAAGCTCAGTTTCCTCACCAGTATAATGGTGCCATAACATCTTTCTCACTGGTTTGTGGTAAACATTGAAATAACATATTTGAAATGCTTTTAAAAAGTGCTTTACAATTTATTTTTCATTGCATCTACTCTTGTATAGGGTCTTGTGTGTGTGTAGCAGTCTGAGGTTAGGAGAGAGTTCTTTGTAGAATACGGAGGCTTCACTTCCACATTTACTTAGCATCCACTTTGAGCTGAGAATTGAGATGGAAAAATTCAGTCTATGTCCTCAAGAACTTCACGGTATACTAGGAAAGATAGATCAATAAAGGAAATGCTCAGTGCAATGAATGGGGTGGGTACAATGAAGAGGGGACACAGTAGTGTGTGTGTGTGTGGGGGTGTGGGTGTGTGCGCTCGCACCCGCGCGCGCGCGTGCCTGTGTGTGCGCGCGCGCGCCCTGGGAGTTGATGGAGGCCAGGTATCCCGCTCCTTGCAATGTAGATAGGAGGGTAGGGTAGGTTGTCAAACCTCTCCCTAGCATGGGACATTGTTGGCGCGTCTCCTCCCCAGTCATCGAGAATGAGCCTGGAGAGAAGGGTAGAAGCCCCTTCCCCGCGCCCATTCCAACCTGCCTCCCCACTAGCCCGCTGGGCGCCTTACCGAGTCAGACCACTGGGAGGCTGGGGGAGCCGGGTTGGGCAAGGAGGCGAGCGAGTTGGGGGAGCTCTTATTTTGACAGGGGCCTCTCTGGGCTCTGGTATGAAGGCAGAAGGAGGCAGCCAGAGAGCCCCGATGCTTATTCAGGCTGGGGAGAGGAGCCGAGTGGAGGGGCGATCGAGGCTCCGGCAGCGCAGGGGAGCCCGGGGAGGCAGCGGCGCACCGCGGAGCCAGTGGCCGGACATGCCCCGGACTTGGGGCCGCTGCACCACCGCCGCCGCCGGGAGCCAGCCGGCCGGACGCTCGCACGCCTGGGTCCCCTGGCGCTGCACCACCCTGGGGCTGCGACCCGGACCCTCAACGTCCGATCAACAATAAGTGCCCAGACAGCCCCCTCCCTTCCCCTTGTCCGCCGTCCTCCGCGGGCCTTGGGGAAAGTGAAAGGAGGAGGCGAAGCAAGGAAGGAAGGAAGGAAGGGAGGAGGAGCAGGAGCAGGAGCAGGAGCTCGAGCCTTGAGGTTCGGGCCGAGACCCCAGCCCCAAGCTCGGGGCCAGGCGGGAGTCCGCGCTCTTCCGTCGCTGCCCGACGTCCACGACCATGCTCCGCGGTTGGAAGGCAGGAACCCAGGCACCCAGCAACCCCCGGATACCCTCTCCCAGGCCAGGCTGGTATTGAGATCAAGGCGTCCAGGATCAAAAGATCACCGCCCGCCCCCCTCTGCACCTCCATCTGGTGAGCGGGAGGACCCTAATCTACCCACTGACTCTGACCTGGTCATGGCGTCCAGCTCCGGCCTGGCGTGAGGACCCCCGGCCAGCGCGAGGTGAGGGGTGGGCTGGGGCTGAGGGCGAAAGTCATGCCAAGCCAGAAGAGGCGCGAGGAGGGAGATCCAGTTCGAAATGGGGAGGAGAACGTAGTCTGATTATCTCTTGCCCTCTGGTATGCACCCCCAAGCTGTTTAAGTGGTGGGGGCGCCCCCATAGTTACTGGAGGTTACTCTTGGGATCCCGATCATGTTGGCAGCCCCAGAGCACAGTGGGGAGGACATAGGGGCAGATGGGGGACCCTGCCACTCTAGCGCAGAGAACAAGGCCGGCCTTGGGCCAGCTGGAGCAGTAACCCTGCCCTGGGGGCTTCTGGGAGATGTAGTCCCCCTCCCAGGCTCACCAACCCGTTTGGGTCTCAGCACTCCAGCACCCCACACCTGGTTTATGGGAACCTCCAGAAGGAGGTGCATTAGGAGTAGGAATTGCTGGGGTCACCCTTTGCCCACAAGCACTGCCTAGAAGCAGCAGTGGCTGTGACTGGAGGAGTCTCCCTTGTCAAAGATTCTTAATGATTTGGGCTTGGCTGGGGGTGAAGCAGTCACACAATTCCTTGGAGGTGGCCCTGCCCTGCTAAGAAAAGGTGGCCCCTGCTTTGGTCCAAAGAAGCCCTTTGGGGAGGAATATGGGGAAAGAGAAGTGAGGTTTAGGGCTTCTTGCTTGACTGGTGTCTGCTCTATCCCAAGGCGGCTGGAATTTGGTTTCAGCAGACTGACATCTACTCTCCCTATCTTCCTCTTGGGAACTGAGAAGGAGAGTGTCCCTCACAGTCTGGGAATCTGGAGGGTGTCTCTCTGGAACAGTTAAAGCCAGGATCAGCTTCTGTCTGTCTGTCCAGCTTCCTTCCTTCCGGGTTTTTCTGACACCGCCTCCTCCCTCTTTCTGTCTTGTCTGCTGCTTGGGGTGTGTGTCTGTGTCTGGGTGGGGGGCCTCTGCAGCGGGGAGGAAGTGTAGCTCTGGGAGAGGTGAGCTGGGCATGTGATTGAGCCCTGGGAAAGGGGCTTGAAGGCCCCTTTGATCTTTGGCCTTGCTTTCCTAATCTTACCTAGGAAAGCTGTCTTTCCACTATCTGCTGTAACCCCACTGATGCCTCTAGGCAGCTCTCCAAAATGAGACCTCCAGGGTGGGTGGGTGGGTGGGTGGGTTTCCACTCCCCTTGTTCTCTCCTCTCAGCCTTTCCAGGGAGCAGCCACTTCTGGGCCACGGCTACCTGGCTCCTCTGCTGCCGCCCAGTATGGGCTTGGCTGCCTTCTCAGGGTTAGGACCACGATTTCATGGCTCTAGGGGAAGAGCATGTTCAGGCCACGTCTTTCTGGTGTCAGCTCTGAGGTGCCTGCTGATAGAAGCCTCAGGACAGGGTGTGGATGACAAGGAAGGTAGGGGGTGGGGGGAGGGGTCTGGTGTCCGGAAAGAAAGTGCTGCCTCCCCCAGCTGATCAGGTCCTTGGCCTTGGAGAAGAACCAGGCCTGAAGGCCAGCCTTCTGACCACCTCCCTCCAGAATTCTCTGCTTACCTGCGTTACTCCTTATTGGGGTGGGGTAGGGGATAAGTTAGAAAGGGTGCTGGTGAGGGTAGAATACTTATAATCTTGGATCCAGAGTAACTCTTGTGCTTTGGTAGCAGGTGCCTCATGGTTGGAATTGGGTTTCTGGAGGTCCATATGGAGGCTCAAAAAGAGGCTATAATTAGTGGGGTTGAGGGTCAAGGTGGGAAGAGATTACAGAATCCTGGAGAAGGATCAGTGGTCCACAGAAACCTGGGACTAGCACAATAGTGGTAATGTGGAACATAGTGAACTTGCTTGTTGGATATATATTGGACACCTATGACATTTGGAAAGTTCCTGCCTCCCATCTTTTGGATATCTGGGTTAAGCAAGAGCCCTGGGCTGGGGACTCAACTTTCATGAATAGGCAGGGGTAGCCTTCTGGGCAGAGGCCTAGTGGGTGGCAGTCAATGTCTATTCAGCAGGGTCTGGAATGCCTGGCACCTGCTTTAGATTAAAGGAGATGCCTGCAAAGGCAGGGGGCAGGGGCTGCCTGCCTGTGGGGGGTGTGGCTGGGATGGAGCTCCATGGAGCCCAGGAGTGGGGTATAAGAAAAGGACCAGGTTACAGCCATCAGCAGCTCTAGCAGGGGTATAGGGAGCCCACAGTCACCTAGTTCTGCAGTCCCTCCTTCAGGGAGTCTAAGACAGGAGCTGGGGGCACCCCTGTACTGCCTCTGGTGCCACAGGCTGAAATTTTGTCCCAGTGCCTGAGGGCAATGGTAAGGCAGAGCAGCTGTTGAGAGCCAGGGTGTCTGAGCGGGCAGTCTTCCCTGGACTGGAAGAAGCCTGAAAGGAGGTGGGGAGCACTTGGGGGTTCTTGTTGCCCTGATGCCATGTTTACTTTTCCTGGGACTTCTTGATTGCTTATAGTGAGTGACCCCAAGAGCCTGGGCACCCAAGGGTGATGGGAAAATGGTATCCCTCCTTGTGCCAGCAGCCTTGGGCACTGCCCTGGTGTTGACCTAGGGGGATGGCAGCGTGGGAAAGTGGGCAGCCGTGGGAGCCAAGCGGGTATAGGCTGGGTGCCGCGGGCAGGGAGCCTCTGCCAGGCCCGCTCTCCTTGGGGTGGGGCTGGCTGTTCTAGGGACTGGCTCAACCTGTTGAGCGCCTAGCTGCTCTAGCTTGGCATCTGTGCCCCAGCCTGCCAGCCCCAACAGCTGGCCACCCATAGCCACACTGTGAGGGCTGCCCCCCAGGGAGCTGGGGAAAGGAGGCTCTGCCAAAGGGCCAAGAGAGTGCTGGTGGAAGCTCACTAGGGAGTGCCGAGCTTCCCCAGGTCCTGTTCTCTAGGTACCAGAGCTGGGGCTCAAGCTAGTTGGAGGGCAAAGTAGCCAAGTAGCTAGGAGCTGAGGGGCCAGGGGAAGAAGGCTATAGCACTAGAGCTCCTGAGGTGCTGCATGTTACTTGGATGGGTGGCCCTGAAAGCATCAGCCTGGAGTTACAGCCTGGAATTTCCTCTGCCAGGTGCCAGGGCCAGGCCTCTGAAGCCCCACACCCAGCCTGGCCTGAACTCCCCTCCCTGGGAGAGAACTGCCCACTTTCCCTGGGTGTTGGGGGAGGGCAGTAGGGCATTCTGCTGCCCTGGGAGAAGAGGGGTGACTTTTGGATGTGGGAGTTGATTGCACTGCCTTGGTCTCCTCATAGAGAGGAAGGAAGCTCTGGGTTCTCAGGTGGCTGTTCACCCTGCCCTGAGTGTGGAAGATCCCTGATCCCTGTAGGCCCTTGCTGCCACTCCCGCCCCACCCCCTCTGCTAGCCCATGGGGAAGGGGAGACAGGGTGTCACTCTGTAAGGTAGAAGGTAGTTACCTCGGCCTATGACTGGGGGTAGGGGCAGTCTCCTCTGCCTTCTTTTCCAGTTAGTTGCAAAAGCAGAGGCCCCTTCTTTGCCTCCTTTCCATCCTAGGCCCTCCCTGCTTGGCCCTGGGTGCCTGACCTTCCTAACTTTGGTGTCTCTTCTAGTTCCCCTTTCCCTGGGGCTGGGCCTCCCTCTGTCCACCCCCATCCTCCAATGAGCTGGTGGCTCTGCACTAGCCTGTCTTCCCCTCCCCCTCACTCTCCACCCCCCCACTCTCCCAACCCCAGCCTCAACTGGGAATGGCCCTGAATCCAGCATTTCCAGCATTTCGAAACCAGAATTGTTTTGAAATCCTTGAGTACTTCTCCACCCCCTCTGACTCCCATCCTTCCCTCTAGCTCAGAACTTAGTCTTCTAACCTGACTTCATGACATGCATTGCCTGGATGTGTATGTGTGTGAGTTCATATGCTAGCACAGGGCCGGCTGTGTGCTTACTACTTGTGTGTGTGTGTGTGTGTGTGTGTGTGTGTGTGTGTGTGTGTTTTGTGTGTCCCAGTTTGGGTGTATCTTCTGTTAGCAGTTCTGTGTACTGGCCCATGTCTTTTGTTTTCTAATCCCTCCTGGGCTTTCTCTAGGCGTATGGAAACCTCTAAGGTCTTAAGCAGCCATTCTTGGGGAGCTTGGGGTTATTTTTAGGAGGTATCTGGGATGTGTGTATTTGGGAGTTGTGTTTGTTTATCTCTCAGTTGCATGGGTTTGGGAGTATCTCTGAGGAGTGTGTGTGCCTGGGGTTGTGTCTCTTTGATGAGTGTATGTGCATGTGTACACATGTGTGCACTCCACTTCTGTTCCTGCCGCTCTCCTCCCATGTCTGGGAACATGTCTGGGGTGTATAGTCACATGTCTTCCCTAAGCTCCTTGGGACATGGAGTCTCTGTCCTTTGATAGGGAGTTTTCCTGGAGCGGGGCCAAGCCTTCTGGCAGTTCTGTGGTCCTTGGAGAGAAAATGGTACAGTGGGGAGACTTTGGGATAAAGTGTCCTCAGGACTGGGCTCTTTTCCTCTTTCCCTCATGGGCACCCAACACCTTGAGGGATCCCAACACTACCAGTCCATTCTCTTCTTGTCCTGATGATACTGTGGTGGCTGTCATAGGGGAGACCCAGTGCTCTAAAGGGCCGGGGAAGGAAATTCACCCTCCACCCCTTGGGTCACTTTGCTTCATTGGGGATAAGAAACAGCCAGCAACATTAGACTTGGGAGCTGGGTGGCTAACTTAAGGTTCAGAAAGGTGACTTCTCTGACTAGGTGCAGATAGCAAAACAAGATTAGACACTCATAATTCCAGTGTGAGCAGAGGACAGAGGGGCCTGAAATCCTAAGGGGTGATGTGCCACCCCAGAAATGTGAAGCGTTTGGGGTGGGGCCAGCTGCCATTGTGTAGCCTTGATCCCGGGAAGTCCTTCTTGATGTTTAATCTCATTTCTTCCTTCTGCAGTTAGACAGTGTTCTCTATAGGAGCGGAGGTTGCCAGGTGGGTGTTTGTTGTTGTTTTGCCAAAGCAAGGCCAGTGATGATAGCAGAGTTATGTCTGCATGGGATGCGGGCCCTGGAACTCCTCATACCTCACTGTGACTCAATTTGCCACCTGGGTTCTCAGGCTATAATTGAATGCTTTCCTCTAGAAGCACTTGTGGCAAATCGGTGAGGAAGAGGAGGGCTGGGGCAGGGGCTGTTTGTAAGACTCAAGGACCTGTGGAGACAGCAGCAGAATGTAGTCAGAAGGATACGCCATCCCTTTTACCACTGCCCTCCCCATGGCCTCTAGTCCTAGGACAAAGTGGGAGGAAGGAGGGTAGAGGCACAGGTTGCTACAATGCTCAGTGACCCAGCATGGGGAGGGCCTTGGCAAGGAATTTTCAGTTTGTTTCTCAATCTCTGTCTCTGAGACACGTACACACACGTCACTGTGGACACCTTCAGGAGATGAGCCCAGAAAAGTTACCCAGGGGTAGGGCAGGGCAGTACCAGATGGGGCCATGTGGAACAAGCCTTATTTTGGCAGACGCTCTGCGATTGCTTCTAGAACTAGAAGTCAAACCCAGCCAAGGCCTCTTTCCCAGCTCCCCCATCCTAGGCTTGAGAGCAGCACAGCCTGGAGTGGAGAGGGTTAAGTCTGGCTGGCAGGGACACCCCACCCCCCCTACACACACACACACACACCACACACACACACACACACACACACCCCCCAGTGCAGTGAGAGAGAGAGGGAGGGGTGGTTAGCAGCTTGTTCTAGTTGGCGTCTCTCCCAGAATTCTTTGGAAAAGAACTCCCCTTTGACCCCCAGTACAAACTGAGCCCAGCCACCAGCCTCCCTCCTGCCTGCCTGTAGGAGCCTCACCCAGCCCCCTCCTACTGAAATGCTACGCTTGCCTGATTCTCTTACCCTAGGTCCTCCCAACCAGTCCTGGTCCCCAGAACTTTGCGTCTTCAGGAGACAAGGGGTGTAGTCAAAGAGACCACACAGGGACATAGGACCCATACCATTCTTTTCCCTGACATGGAATAACCCTGGTGGTGGCTGGTGCTGGAAGCTGAGGTCTTCATGCCTTCTCATCCATCTCTCCTCCCAGGTCCTTGGCTGTGGGAGTCTTCTGTCTGCCCCTTCTCTCTCCCTGTGGGGTTAAGCTCTGAGGGAGCTCTAAGGCATCTTCCAGTACCTTCTCCTTTCCTGCTTCCAGGATAGGGAGGGGGAGCAGTGTGGTGGGGCAGCTGGTCAGGCCTGGCTTCCAGCCAATCCACAGAAGTCCTGGAGGGGGCGGGGGTGTCCCAGTAGCTCAGAGACTTCCTGGAGCTACAGGCTGAGTGTATGTGTGTACATGTTTGTGTGGTCTGTGTGTCGGGGTGGAACTGGTTGTGGGAGGAGCAGGGGCATAGATTGCTGGCCTGGGGCTTCTAGCTCTGACCCTCTCTCCACAGGGAGCCCCCATCCCAGACCACAACCTTGCGCCTGAGTCCAGACACACATTATTCCTGAGGTGAGATGTCCTCTGCTGGTGTGTGTCCCCTTTAGCCTCCTTGCTGATCTGTCTGCCATGGCCTCCTGCTTGGCTTTTTGTCTTGGGTGCTCTCCTTCTGGCTTTCTACCCCCTACTTCTCCTTTCATTCTCCTCCTCCAAGAGGAGGGGGACTAACAGCCTTGCAACCTGGAACCTAGTAGGGTGGGGGAGGCCAGGGCAGGAAGGGTTAAAATAGCCACTCCAGTGAAGTCCCAGTGCTCTTGTTAGCTGGATCCTTTCCCCAGGGTGGGAGGAGGAGAGTTCCAGCCCAATCACCCCTGGAGGGCAAGGTATGATTTCCTGGTCATCCCAAGTACTTGCTTCTCCTTGTTGCTGGCTTTGGCTTCAGCTGGCTGAGTCAAAGCCAGGGTGGCTACCAGCCACCATAATGTGGTTTCTGCCCTGGCCCCTAGAGACGCAAGCTCTCTCCCTACCCTCTCCCTACCGCCACCCTCCTTTTCCCCTCCCTCTCCTCCTCCCTTACTTAGCAACAACTCCCTGAATTCACAACAAACAGACCTGTAGGCTCCCAGTCAGACTAAGGGAAAGCTGGAGGAAGCTTTGGACTAGGGGGAGGCACTTCTAGACTAATCTCAGGAGGGAGGGTCTTTTAATCCCCTCACCCTTGCTGTTGGAGGCCATTACCCCTCAAGGACAGGGAGGAAGTGGTCCTGCTTCCAACTCAGGCAATGAAAAAAGTGGGGAGCTCTGATAGGTGTGGTGAGCAAGGGGGCAGGGCTTGGATTCTACCTCACTTGATGTTTGACCCCCACCTGCAGAGTAGGAGAGGTATTTTGGGCTTCTCTCTTGCTTTTGGGCTTCTCTCAGTAGGGACACTGTGTTCTTGTCATGGTAACTTTCCTTGCTCCCTCCCATGATTCTTAGGTATCAGGATGGGTGAGGACCTAAGGGATTGGGGGTGGATGGGGCTGGAGGCAGCCCTAGAACTTTGCTCTTAGAGCACCAGCCAGGTTGGGCACCTGTGTTGAGGGGGTACAGAGTGGTGCCCCCTTTTCGATCTTTTCCCTGGCTAGGAACCGTGACCTCTAGCTAGGACCTGGTACACATTAGGCATGGAGGGAGTGTGTGTAGAATGAATGAGTGATATATGCATTTATTCTTTCATCATAGAACAGACAGTTTGATACCAGGGTGAATCTATATTGTGAAATGGTTATGAACCCAATTGCTGGAGTATCTGGGTTCAAATCCTGACTCTTCTAACTCTTTGGCAAGTTACTTAATTTCCCTGTGCCTTATCTGTAAAATGGGTGTAATAAAAGTACTTTTGCAAAGAGTTGTTCTGAGGATTAAATTAGAGAATACAGGTGCAGTATTCAGGACAGCTTGATGTTTCTGAGTAAATGCTCAATGATGCTAGAGACCCTCCTCATTATTATTAGTCATAGCTCTTCACAGGAACTCTTGACCCTCCCAGGGGCTTTAGCAGGGGAAGAATTGAGGGGGTGGGAGGAGTGCGCGGGTGCACACACACACACACGTGTGTGTGTGTGTGTGTGTGTGTGTGTGTGTGTATTGGGGTGGGGGGGGGTCAGGAAGAGACAACCCTGTCAGCACTCAGGCTCTTAGATTCTAATACCCTTCCAAACCCACTTTCTTGCTACTTCAGTTTCCCCACTGTTGGTGCTGGTTGAGGTCTTGATTGCAAGTTTGCCAAATAGCCTGGAGAGGAGTCTGGGGGAACTTAGGATGTGGCTTCCTCCCTATCTCCCAGCATTTCTCAGGGCTGAGCCCTCGCTCCCTCAAGCTGTTAGCTCAGATCAGCTTCAGTACCCCTCCCACCATCACATCCCTTGCCGCTCTGTTCTTTCACCAGGATGAACAAGACAGTCTGTCCTTAAATGACTTAAATGGTTGCCTCCTCTCCTTCCTGGCTAAGGGGTCAAGGACCTTCCTTGGGGAGAAAAAAAAAATAGCAGTGCGGAGCTCTGACATAGATGGCAGCTGTTAGGCCTGCCTCAGGGCGCTGGGTCCTCTGGATTCCCCACCTGGGCATTTTCCCTGAGTGTAGCAGGGCACTGCCCCAACCTAGATATGCATAGAAGCCCAGATGTGCATGCCTGGTACCTGCTGTACACAGATGGGCAGGGGGAAGCCCAGAGGAGGGGTGGGGTTATATCAACATCTGTGGTGTCCAGAGGACACCCCCAGAATCTTTTCCCAGGTTGCTGGGTGAGTATGGACAGTCTGGAAAAAGTCTACTTCAGCCCTGTGTGCCTGGGGCAGGGGAGAGTACTGAGTGCTGCTGGGTGGGCAGGGTCTAAAGGCCCTGGGCTGGAAGTGGGATTGTGGAGGGGTTGAAGCTTGGGAATATATGGGTGAGGAGCCAGGAGTGGACAGCAGGGATGGGCTGCCCACAACAAGGGGAGATCTGCAGATAGGTGGTTTGGATCTTCTGAGGAGTTAAGTGTCCAGATCCCTGGAGAAAGTTGATTAAAATGTGGCAGATGTGCCTGGGATAACCAGGCTCCTGGGTTTGAGGCCTGGGCTTGGCTAGCAGGTACCATCTCTGGCCTGATACCAAGAGAAGTAGGCTAGAGCCCCTGGCTCTACTCACCACCTCCTCTGGTACCAGATGGGCACCACCCTTCCATGAGGGCTCAGAGTTGGCTTGGGCCCTCACTGCTGGGCTGGCTGTACAGCCTATGCCCAGCCCCTGGGGCCTGTTCCTTGGGCAGGCTGGGGCTATTTTTGGGATTGGGCTGGAGCTCTGGAGCTGGTTTCAGATGTTCCAATGTGAACAGGAGAAAATGGGAACAGATGGCTGGAGAGTTCCAATCAGCAGGTCCTGCTGGGAGCAGGTTATTTTTAGGAACTTGTTAACCCTTTTGGGGCTTATGGAGCCACTTTGAGAGGGACAACCCTGAAGAGAACAGGTCTTCTCCCCAGACCCTTAAAAAATTGTGTGTCCCAGTTTATCTTCTTTCTCTCTCAGACCCTCTACTCTTTAAAGAGGTCCATGGCAAGAAAGTAGGCTCCAGCTTCCTCCCACCCGAACTCTGCTGGGAGACTGCCAAAGGGTCAGGCAGGGAGAGGGGTGCC
Organism: Eonycteris spelaea; assembly: GCA_003508835.1. Lineage (NCBI taxonomy): Eukaryota > Metazoa > Chordata > Mammalia > Chiroptera > Pteropodidae > Eonycteris > Eonycteris spelaea. Next base: position 50,395 of record PUFA01000477.1, on the reverse strand, counting down.
TGGTGGAGGGGATGCAGGCCACTGTTAAAAGGCAATCCCCCTTTGCTTGCCTCCTGGGGTTTTGAGACACAGACCCAAGGCTGAGAGAGTAGATAACCTCTCTTTGGGTTCAAGCTCTGTGTCTGTCTGTAAACCCAGGGATGCCCAGGGGAATGCTAGCCAAGGGAGCTGGCCTCTGTGAGGAGGGTAGAAGAAAAGCCAAGTCTTTGTACTTAGTACCATGATTATGATGCCCGTGGGCCCTGATCCTGTGGACATTCCAAGAACCAATATTTGGACAATGCCCACCTTTACCAAATGCCCATGCATTTGGATGCCATTCATGGGGTAAAGAAGGGATATCATGGACAGAGGTGATTTGTCGAGGACTGAGTAGTATGTCATAGGCATTCTGTTAGTTTCACTAATAGTATTTCATTTTATAAATGTATTCTCATTTTGCAGAAGAGACAGGCTCTCAGAAGGCCAAAGGTGTGGACAAGGTCCTGTAGTTCAGAAGGGGTGGGATGTGATTGGCACCCTGTTTGCCTAACTGCAAACTCAGTTCTCATTCCTCTGCATCATTCACACTACGTGCCAGTGTCCCAACCCCAGAGGGTGAGGCTGCCAGCACATGGGCACCAGACCTCCTCAGGGAGTAACTTTATGGAATGACTATGGAAAGGAGGCCTGGGGGCAGAGGACCTTGCCTGTCACTGTTCTTACAATCCCCTAAGCCTTTTTGCCTGAGGGTGCCAGGACTGACACCAGAAACCCCATTTGGCCTTCCTGTCTTCCCTGCAAGAGGATCACAGGCATACATCCTGTCTCATCAGCAGTCCCCTCCCCCACCCCAAATCCTGGCCCACAGGCCCCTGCTTCCGCTAGGGTCATGGCAGTCTGGATGTCAATGTGGGCAGAGCCTGGGGGCCCTCCAGGTGCTGCTAGTGCCAAGAGTTTGGACCAGCAGGCAAGGTGAGGGGGCTGGGAGGATGTCTCTGTTGCTGGCATTACCTGAGGGAGAAAGCAGAGTAGCAGGGAGGCAGCCTTGGGTGAGGTCCCACCCGTGGTGGTGCAATCTGGCTGTGCCAGCAGTCTACCGCACTCCACTCCTCCCACAATGGCCCCATTGTTCCCAGCCCTCCAGGCAGTTTGGAGGAGTTTCCTAGGCCACCCCTAACCCCCACCCCCCAAACAGTGGCCAGATTAACTCCTTGGAGGACAGAGGCCAGGTGAGGGTCCACAGGTTACTACTGTACCCATTCCTTCCTTATGGGAATCTAAGCTTGGGAAGTCATCTTCTACCCATGGGTACCCAGAATAGGGCATCTCCAGAGACTGGGGTCTCCCACAGGGTAGGGAATAGCACCTAGATCCTCTTCCACCCCCAATGGGTGCAGGTGCCAAGGGGCAGGAAGTGTCAGTGGGGTGGCAAGCAGAGACCAGATATATTTGGGCCGGTGGGGCTAATTCCAGCTACCACCGCCTTCCCTACTGGCTCCTGAGCTCCTTTCCTTCCTGTGAAACCAGAGCTGGGTTGGGCCTAGCTCAGGATTTCGGTGGATTTAAAGAGGCAGCACCATCCTTGCCAGCCTGGCTTCCTCTCCCCCTCCCCAGGTAGGGTCTGGGGCAGAGAGGGGACTGGAGTACTTCTTGCTCCTCCCTTGCCCTGGGTTAACCCCTGGCCCTTGCTCCCGTTGGGGTACCAGGCTTTTGGCACTCCTCTCTCCCTGAGCTTTGGGCGGGTGGGGTGGGCGGGGTGGGCTGTGGTTTCCTGTGCTGGCTGTTTGTGCCTGGCCCAGAGTGCCCGCCGCCTGCCTGGGCTTCCTGCCGTGTCTTGTTTCCTCGTCCCCCCCACCGGGTTCTCTCCTCCCCTTCCCCTTGTGGGAGGGAGCAGCCAGGGATTGGGCAGCAGACTTTGGGGACACCTCACTGCCAGGGCACGACTGTTTCCCAAGGCCTGGCCACACTGACACTGGCCGAAAGAGCCAAGTAAAGTGACCTCCGGCTTTTCTAGGCAATGCCACTTGTCCCTGCAGCCTCCTGAAGGCACAGTGGGCATCAGAATGGGTAAAATCCCCTGACAGAAACACCCTGTTCAAAGACCCCACACTTTGGGCCCAGGAATTTCCGAGTCCCTGCAGGGCTGGTGCTGCCTGACATTACCCTGGGGCTGCAGGTGGGGTGGTGCTGGAAACTCCCAGACAAAAATGGTTGATTTGCATGGTCTCCTTTGACGGGAGGTTGGGCAAGTGGGGAGAGCTGCTAGGAACCAGGGTGAGGGGAAGCACCCCCCACCAGCCTGGAAGTTCCCACATAGAGGGTCCCAGAGCAATACCTTGTTCCTTAAGCATATTTCCTGCTGGGCTATGAATCCTTGACCAGCTGAGTCACTACCTCCGGAAGAGGAAATGACCTGGGTGGTAGAGGAGAGCCTCTAGGGACCAAGGAGTCCTGACACCTAGGGGAAAGGGGACTCAGTACCTTGTTGTCTTGGGGACTGTATCTCCCTGAGCCAGAGGCCAGGGATCCCATCCCTGTTGCTCCCAGCAGGGTCCTGTCCCTTCAGCCATCACAGTGGGTCCTAGCAGCCCATTTCCTCTCTAGAGGTGTCTGCCCACTGCATGTGGGAGCATGGACCTTGCAAGCAGTTTTCTCACAGCCTCTTTTGAGTGATTTTGAGCTGGGCAATGAGACTGGTAGGCCAGCTGGAAAACGGAGGTTCCCAGGGTGGGGGCAGCTGGAAATAGGCAGGTTGCTACAGGTGTGTGAATGCTTTCTGTACCGGTGGCAGTTCTGTGTTGAGCAAGTAGCTGGAGGTCCTGGGCATCCATGGAAGCTTTCCTGGTCTCCCACCCCAGCCGGGGTCAGGCCTGCTTCCCCCCCCCCCCTTACCGCTCCCCAGTTGCACTGGGAGGGCAAAAGATTTCTGGGCTCTTCGTTTCAGCAGCCTCCTGGGCTCTATTCTCATGGGTATGCTCTTGGCCTTTCACTCAGGTAACTCACACCTGCTTCCTGTTTGTGAGCACATGTCTCCACTCCCCACCCTGCCTCCTTAGGCAGAGCCACAGCAACGTGTTCCCAGAGCCCCATCCTTTTCCTTTCACTCATCTCAGGGTCCTGGCCTGGTGCTGGGAAGGCCCCTTCACTCATTGTTAAAAACTGCACCCACCAGGAACCAGCCCCTCCAGCTGTCCATCCCCGGAGTCCTTCCTGGGGACAGTATATAAGAAGGAGAGGTCTCTGGGAGCTGGGCAGACTCCTGAGGGGTGAAGTGGGGGAGGTGTGAGATGGGAAAGTCCTGACTCATCTGTGCTTGACTCAGCTAGCCCTCCTGCTGGGTGGGAGCAGGGCGGCGGAGTCCTAGAGGAAAAGGCAACTCCAAGAATCTTCTGGGGTGGAGACTTGGCCAACTGGGAGACACTGGAGAGGACTAATTTTCTAACTGCTCCTTCCCAAATTATTACGGGTCCCAATATTTGAAGCTGTAAACCATAGGAGGTAGTGGTGATCCTTGCCCTGCCCCTGCCTCCCATAAGGGGCTGGGACCAGTGCCTGGCATGTGGGAAGCTCATCTACCTAGTGCAGGCTCACACAAGCAGTCATGACTCAGAGAGGGGACATTGCAGTGTAGGAGTAACGCCACTGTAACAGGGTCTTGGTTCTGGCCGGTACTGGTCATATGACCCGGGGCATGTCTCTTCCTTTTCCCAGATCTCAGTTTCCTCATTATGAAATGGGGATAATAAATCTACCTATCTCCCGGGTAGGTGGTAAGTAGTTTTGAGGACCACCAAGGTAGTGAAGGTGGGAGCCTGAGACCCATGTCAGCCATAGTCCTGCCATTTAGCCCAGTGCTGCCTCCAGCCCTTTTCTGCCTTGGCTCTAACCCCTGTGATGCAGGAGATGGGGGCTGGCAGCAGGCTACTTCCAGCCAGGCCCTGGACTTTGAAACCTTCCGCTGAGGCGCCTCCCTCCCGAGAGACTGAGCTGGAGCAGGGACTGGCCGGTGTGCTCCGCGGTGTGCTCCGCGGGGTTGTTAGGGTTAGACGCTCACAGGTTCACTGGTGGAGTCCCCTCACCCAGAGGTCCCAGCCCTACTTCCAGCGACCCGGCAGAGTGCAGCAATAGAGTGTACCTGTGTTTGGCTGGGCCTGCCACCTGGACAAAACTCCAGGACAGACTCCTCCCCTCCCCTCCCCTGTCCCTTGCCGGGATTGCCTGGGGGTGGCAGGGCAGGGGGCGGTAGGGTGAGGCTTCTGTGTTTATGTAAGTCTATTTGGTGGTGTATCTATGGGCCCGTGTATGTGTTTCTCTGTGACTACCAGGCTCAACTTTCTATGGCTCCCTTGTGGCTGGGCCTCAGTCTTTTTATCTGTTCAATGAGTCGGCGCTTGCACTCGCTCTCTGCCCTCAGGCAGCCTCAGCGTCCGCTGGCCGCAGGCTGTTTTGCTGGCTCCTGCGTGGGCTGGCGCCTCCCGTGTCCTCCAGCACACCTCCACGGGGTCTGCGTGGGTGCGCCTCTAGCTTCCTGGGCTCCGTGCGTGTCTTTGTCTCCTGGCCCACGTGTGAGCTGTGTGTGTGAGTCAGAGTTCGGGTGCTGGTGGCTCACGGAGCTCCTGCCTGGCGGCGCCCGGCGCTGAGCTGAACCTGGGCCCTGCCGCGGCGCGCCCAGCCCTCGCGGCTCTGGGCCGTGTGTCTGTCTGTGTGGCGTGTGCGGGGCCTGGAGGGGCGCTGCAATTCTGTCCGCCTCCCGCTCCCTGGCCTGCTGGCGCGCTCACTTTGCCTGTGCTTCGGCTCTGCTGAAGGGGGCGGGGTGGGGTGCAGGGGCGGGGGGAGGGGAGGCTCCTGCATTCTTGCGGTCTGGGAGGAATCTGAGCCAGCGTTACTGGTCTCCAAAAGAGCCCAGCTGCAGCCCCGGGGCCCCGCCAGGCCTCTCACTGCTGGCCCGGGCCTGCTGGGATGGGCACGGGCTAGGCCTCGAGCTGGGGGCGGAGCAGGGCCCCCATCCCTGGCCCCCTCCACGCTGGGGGCGCCCTGGGCGGTGCGCGGCGCGGGAGGCGGGGCGTGAAGGGTTCCCCACCCTGGGTGAGGGGCGTGCCTGGGAGCACGAGTTCCCCAGGGGGCCAGAACAGACCTCAAGGCCCGCCCCGCATGGGCACCTTTGCAACTAACAACTAACCTATCCTTTTAGTGCATTCTGCCTCTGCGGCCTGAGGTGGGGTGGGGTGGACTTGTTAGAGACGGCAAGCTTCCTGAGGGTAAAGTGTGGGAAAGCTGGGAAAGGACCGGCCTCTAGGATTGAGACCCCACCTAGTAGTACTTCTTTTTCCATCCCCTCTGTACCCTATCCAGTTCCCTAGTCTCAGGGCTGTTGGGTCCTCCCTTCTCCCCTCCCTTCTTACACCCCCTCCCCACACAAGTTTTCTCTTTGGGGCTTGTTGCTGCAGTCCGTGCTCCAGTACCGAGTACCTGGCTGGGCCCTGGGCACGCACAGGGGCCGTAGCCCCACTGTGTGTGGGAGCCATGAGGATCCTGGCTAACAAGACAAGGTGTGTGGGTGTCGTGGAGGGTGGGCTGTGTGTGTGGAGTGCGGGGAAGGGAAGGGCCCAGTGGTGATGGGGCTGAGCTGTGCTGGCTTGGAGAGGGAGCCTTTCTAGGCACCTGGCTTCCAGGCCGCCTGTGGGCTCAAGGGGAGTCAGAATGGGAAGGATTGCCCTGAGGCAGGAGCCCGCAGCCTAGTGCCTGGGTGCAGGAGACAGCAGGGAAGGGCAGTCAGCTAAGCCTGCTGTTCTAGTCCCTTCTAGACCTTTCCTCTTAAAAAAGAGGATCCAGTGGCACCCTCTGGCCTTAATCTAGCTGGGGATGGGAGCTGGAGGGAGGGGCAGTGCCTGCCTCCCTCCCCTTCCCCAGGAGGAGCATGCAGACAGGGCCAGGCGGCAGCAGCAGGACAGCGGAGCTGAAATAAATCTGAGCTGGTGTGGAATGAGGGGGGATAAATATCCTCTCCCGTGATGTGATCTTTCCAGAGGCTATTAATAGGTCTCCGGGGAGGGGGAGGCGTTGTGGGGAACTGGCTGGATCTTAAAGGGCCTGCAGCTTAGGCTGCAGGAATCCTTGGCTTCCAGTGCTCCAGTCTGCTCCACACACCACTCCCCTCCCCCTTTTCTTCTGCTCCTGCCTGCCCGCCAGGCCCTGGCCAAACCTCTTCAGGCATTCCTCCTTCTGCTCTGGGGAGCTGTCTGGACCAGTGGGTACCACTCTGGTGTGCTTTTCCCTACTTCCCCAGGGGAATGGGACTGGGGCATGAGCAGTGACCCTCTGGTCCTCTGCCCTTTCCCTGCTGGTGTTGGGACACATGGAAGTTGAGGTTTGGGAACTTGGAAGGAATCTGAAGACCCTAGAAGAGAGGATGCTTAAGTGTTGGTCAGGTGCTAGTGTGTGTATGTGTGTTGGGGGGGGGCGGTTGCCATGGAGGCTCAGCCTGATGGATGCTGGGGCTGCGGGTGTTAGTAGATTATACTAACGAAAGGCTCTGGTTTTCATTTGAATTGCGGGGGGCTGGAGGTGAAGGGGTTGCCCATCTTTACTCCCCAAGATGAAGGGTATCAGTCCTTGTCTGAGGAGCCATGGAAGGTGGTAGGGAATAGCTGGTGGTCCTAGAATGCCACTCAGTTCCCACCTCCTGTATCATTAGATGAGGTAGGATGGGGCAGTTAAAATCCAGGCATGCAAAGTCCCTGGCAAGATTAACTTTTATGTCTCTCCCACCTTCTCCCAGGTTACCCCACCCAGGAGGAGAGAAACTCCAGGGAGCCCTCCACTGTCCCCCCGCGGCCACTGCCCCCTGCCCCAACCAAGCCAATGCACCCAGAAAATAAGTTGACCAATCATGGCAAGACAGGGAATGGCGGGGCCCAGTCCCAGCACCAGAATGTGAACCAAGGACCCACTTGCAACCTGGGCTCGAAGGGCGTGGGGGCGGGGAACCATGGGGCCAAGGCCAACCAGATCTCACCTAGCAACTCAAGTCTGAAGAACACCCAGACGGGGGTGCCCCCTTTCAGCTCACTCAAGGGCAAAGTGAAGAGGGAGCGGAGCGTGTCTGTGGACTCCGGAGAGCAGCGAGAGGCTGGCACTCCATCCCTGGATTCAGAGGCCAAAGGTACCCCATTTCCTGATCCCCAAGAGCCTAGCATGTTCCATAGTCCAAGTTTCAGACTTGCTGGGATCCTGTCTTTGTCTCCCTTGCCTAATCCTCATCCCCAGCTCCTCTCCAGCATTGATTCAGGGCCACCTTTCTCTTATCCTTATTATACCCACCAACTTGGTTTCTCTCAGAGTTGGGATTGGCCAAGGTGGAGTTTTGCCATCCTTAGGTGCCACCCATGGAGGGCCACACATTGTGATGGGGTTTCTGGTCAGTCTCATTCCTCTTTTGCTTTCCCATCAGAGCCCCCAGAGGGGAAGAGGGAGGTGCTCTGGGAGCAGACCCACACATCTCAGGAACCTGCTGGTATCTGGGCTGGTGGGAGCTACTGAGCAGGCACTGGTCTGGAAGAGTAGCAGTGACTCCCCCGCCCCCCCCGCCCCCCATCCGTAATTAGAACCAGATGTGGTTAAGGATTATGATGTGCTTTGGTGCTGGGTGGGGGAGGGGAGACAGGCAGCGGGGCTGTAGAGAGAAATCAGAAACAAATGGTAGTGTGGTGGGGCTAAGGGCTGGCTAACTGCCCACATAGCCTGGGCAGTGCCCTCTAGAGTGGGGCATCTAGGAGAATGGGCCTGGGCGTGGGAGGACAGAGCCTTTGGGCACTCACTCTGACCCCTGCCTGCCTCTGTCCTGCCTGGACAGAGGTGGCACCCCGGAGTAAGCGGCGTTGTGTGCTGGAGCGGAAGCAGCCATACAGTGGGGACGAATGGTGCTCAGGACCAGACAGCGAAGAGGACGACAAGCCCATTGGGGCCACCCACAGTGAGTGCTCATGATGCCAGGGTGCTCTGGCCCATGGTGCCCCAGGGGAATGTCTGCCCTGAGGAAGCTTCTCTCTCTTCAGCTAGGGCTTTAGAAGGCCGAGCCTGGGCAAGGAGCAAAGGGCAGGAGCCCAGGCCCCTTCCCTCCCATCCCACCTCTCAGACTCTGTCCCAGCCTGCAGTCTGACAGCTCTGCCCCTGCTTTCCAGGTACTCAGTGGCCCCCTCTTCTTAGGGAACCAGGTTGGGTGGGGTGAACCTCAGGTGTCCTTGCCTGGCTATGCCATGAATTCCTGGCCTATGCTGCCACCTACTGGTCAGTGGAGAGAGGGCAGCCAGAATCCAGTATCTCTGGGAGTGGGACCTTTGGCTGTGTTGTGCAAAGCGATGCTAAGCCTGGGTGTGAGCTGACCCTGGCTGTGTCTCTGGTGCCCTTCCCTAATGTCTAATTGACTCCTGGAGAGTGCCCAGAGTGCATCACCAAGACGAAGTGTGGGTATGAGTAGATGCCCACTCATTCTTTTATTGATTAGCATGTATTTGGGCCTGATGGAGGGAAACCAGACACATCACTGCCCTTGGGACACCCATAAAAGTTATTTGGTGCTTTCCTTCAAAACTTAACATCTGACTGGGGGGATAAAAAGCTTAATTCATAAGAAACTATCCAGAGAATGTTAAACCGAACTCGTTGAAGGTGGGGACTTATAAAGAAGGAAGAAAAGAATATGCTGGCTACTTTACTACTTAGTGGTATTTAAGACTTACAACAGCCTTGTGAAGAAGGTGTTATTATGATGCTTATTACAAACGAGGAAACAGACTCAGCAGATGTTCGTAGAATGAGTGGACCATGTCTGTGGAGGTGATACATGGGATCAAATACTGAAGCTTCTACATCTGGCTGGGATCTTAAAGGTCATCTGGTCCTAGGTCCCTCCCAAGGGACTGACTGGCAGTTTGTGAGCCCCTGGCTGAACCCTTCACTGATAGATGTGGGGAGGTCACTGTCTCCGAGGCCAGACTCCCTACCCTACCCCATTCACTTTTATGATATTAGACTGCACCATTGTAGAAACATTGGAAGACACACGGAAGTATGAAGTAGAAATGCTAACATACCATACCCAATATCAGGGTAACCACTGTTACTATTTTATTTGTACTGCCATTAGATTCTTAAAGAATTTTTCATGGCGGTGCAGTATAATACAGAGACTCTTCAATCAGACTACCTTGGTTTATGTTTATATCCCAGGTTTCCACTAATTTTTTTGTGTAAATATTGGTGTAAATATCCCAGGTTTCCACTATGTCAGTCTTTTTGTTTAAAAAAAATGAATTTGTTGGAGTGACATTGGTTAATAAGATATTAGATTTCAAGTATACAAGTCAATGATATGTCATGTGTATATTGCATTGCGTATTTGCCACCAAAAGTTAAATTTCCTTCCTCATCATATATTTGACTCCCTTTACCCTCATCTGCCTTCTCCAGTCTTTTCTGTTTTCCCAGTGATTTTTTAGTTTATGACTTTGTTCTAAACTTGCTATAAAAATAGATTTCTTTCACCTGTCCCCCCCCCCGTAGGAGTTACTGTTTCCATTTTATAGATGATAGAACTGAGGCTTAAAGTGATGAAGTGTATTGTTTATAATGCCACACAGTCAGTTAGTGGTGGTGCTAGCATTGAAAAACCGTTTATCATCTGATTCATCAATTCGTGCAACCTCTTTCCTTTCTCCCCTCACTTAGTCAGTGTGTGTGCACACACGCGGACCACACAGCATGTGGGCAGAGCTGGGCTAAGAGCAGGTTTTGCAATCCCTACCTGGATACAAACCCTGGCTCTGCACTGACTGGCTGTGTCACCTCAGGATAGTAACTTTATCCCTTTGAGGCTGCATCCTCCTTGGTAAAGTGGAGGGTATAACACCTTCCTTCAGGGATGTGGTGGTTAGATAGACTTGAATCTGTAATTATCCACTGGAATGCCGGGCCCACGGGAGCCTGTTTGTAAGGTCATACTTTCCATCTCCCTTTGCTCCTCGTGTTCCCCACAATTTCCATCCTGGTCAAAGACTGGTCTAGGGCAAGTAAGTGTGGAAACCAGGCTAGTGAAAACACCAGATTGTGGCAACAAGTGACCCTGTGGGCACCGGCTATAAAGAAGTGAGCTTCTGTCTCTGGTTTTCTCTGGAATGGGGTGACGGGGGTGACAGCTGGTTTTCCTTCCTAAATCTGGGATGCTTACCTGCTTGCTTTCTCCTCTCTCATGCAGATTGTAATGTAGCAGACCCAGCCATGGCGGCCCCACAGCTGGGTCCTGGCCAAGCCACCCAATTGCCCCTCAGTGAGACCAGCGCACCAGGCCCCCGCATGGGCCCCACCTGGCCTTCGTCCTGACGCACCCGGGGTGGGGGCGGGGGTGTCCCTGGAAAGCCTCCCTCACAGTTCGTGTATGTCTTCACCACCCACCTGGCCAACACGTAAGTGCGTCAGGGCAGGCCAAGCCTACTTCGTTTACCCAGTACCCCTCAGCTGGGATCCTGAGTGAGCACCTACAGGAGGCCAGGGCTGGGTGAGGGTGAGGGCTCCCTCCCTCCTGCCTTCCTCTCTGAGCTATTTGTGCCTGACCGTCCTGTGCAGGGCTGCAGAGGCGGTGCTACAGGGCCAGGCTGACTCCATCCTCGCTTACCACCAGCAGAATGTACCCCGGGCCAAGCTCGATCAGGTGAGTGTGGTGCCTGGCCTAGGCATGGTGCCTCCATGAATAGCTGGATTGGCGCATACCCTTATCTGTCTCATGCTCTGCCTTTGTCCTCTTGCAGGCCCCCAAAGTGCCGCCCACTCCAGAACCGCTACCCCTGGGCACACCATCAGCAGGCACCCCACAGTCCCAGCCACCTCCGCTGCCGCCACCGCCACCGCCACCCCAGCCCCTGGCAGTGCCCCCCCCGCTCTGCCTACTGAGGGGCCTCCTGAGGACACCAATCAGGACCTGACACCCAACTCAGTGGGAGCTGCCAGCACGGGTGGTGGGACTGGGGGTACCCACCCTAACACCCCTACAGCTGCTACCAACAACCCCGCTGCCTCCTGGAGGAGACCCCAGCAGTACCCCTGGCCCTGCCCTGCTGGGGGAGGCCACCCCCACAGGAAATGGGCAGCGGAGCCTGGTGGGCTCGGAGGGCCTGTCCAAGGAGCAGCTGGAGCATCGGGAGCGTTCCCTCCAGACACTTCGAGACATTGAGCGGCTGTTGCTCCGCAGCGGGGAGACTGAGCCCTTCCTTAAGGGGCCCCCGGGAGGAGCAGGTGAGGGGGGACCACCAGCACAAGCCCCTCCTGCCCCCAGCAGCCACCCACGGCCCCTCCCGGTGGGCTGAAGAAATATGAGGAGCCCTTGCAGTCCATGATTTCTCAGACACAGAGCCTAGGGGGTCCCCCGCTGGAGCATGAAGTGCCTGGGCACCCCCCGGGTGGGGACATGGGGCAGCAGATGAACATGATGATGCAGAGGCTGGGCCAGGACAGCCTGACGCCTGAGCAGGTGGCCTGGCGCAAGCTGCAAGAAGAGTACTACGAAGAGAAACGGCGGAAGGAGGAGCAGATTGGGCTGCATGGGGGCCGCCCGCTGCAGGACATGATGGGCATGGGGGGCATGATGGTGAGGGGGCCACCACCTCCCTACCACAGCAAGCCAGGGGATCAGTGGCCTCCTGGAATGGGTGCACAACTTCGGGGGCCCATGGATGTCCAAGATCCCATGCAGCTCCGGGGTGGACCTCCCTTCCCTGGTCCCCGTTTCCCAGGCAACCAGATGCAACGGGTGCCTGGGTTTGGAGGCATACAGGGCATGCCCATGGAGGTGCCTATGAATGCCATGCAGAGGCCTGTGAGGCCAGGTATGGGCTGGACTGAAGACTTGCCCCCCATGGGGGGGCCCAGCAGTTTTGCCCAGAATGCAGTGCCATATCCAGGTGGGCAGAGTGAAGCAGAACGATTCATGACCCCGTGTTCGCGAGGAGCTGCTGCGGCATCAGCTCCTGGAGAAGCGGTCCCTGGGCATGCAGCGCCCTCTGGGAATGGCTGGTGGCGGTGGCATGGGGCAGGGTGTGGAGATGGAGCGGATGATGCAGGCGCACCGGCAGATGGATCCAGCCATGTTCCCCGGGCAGATGGCTGGTGGCGAGGGCCTGGCAGGCACTCCCATGGGCATAGAATTTGGCGGAGGCCGGGGCCTTCTAAGTCCCCCATGGGACAGTCTGGGCTGAGGGAGGTGGAGCCACCCATGGGGCCAGGCAACCTCAACATGAACATGAATGTGAATATGAACATGAATATGAACTTGAATGTTCAGATGACCCCCCAGCAGCAGATGCTGATGTCACAGAAGATGAGGGGCCCTGGGGACATGTTGGGGCCACAGGGCCTCAGTCCTGAGGACATGGCCCGAGTGCGGGCTCAGAACAACAGTGGCATGATGGGCGGCCCGCAGAAGATGCTGATGGCCTCGCAGTTTCCCAGCCAGGGCCAGCAGGGGTTCTCTGGGGGCCAGGGACCCTACCAAGCCCTGCCCCAGGACATGGGCAGTACCCAAGACATGTTCAGCCCTGAGCAGAGCTCAATGCCCATGGGCAATGTGGGCACCACTCGGCTCAGCCACATGCCTCTGCCCCCTGCGTCCAATCCTCCTCCCGGTCTGTGCATTCAGCCCCAAGCAGGGGGCTGGGCAGACGGCCTTCGGACCTCACCATCAGTATTAATCAGATGGGCTCGCCGGGCATGGGGCACCTGAAGTCGCCTACCCTTAGCCAGGTGCACTCACCTCTGGTCACCTCACCCACTGCCAACCTGAAGTCACCCCAGACTCCCTCACAGATGGTGCCCTTGCCTTCAGCCAACCCACCAGGACCTCTCAAGTCGCCCCAGGTCCTCAGCTCCTCTCTCAGTGTCCGTTCGCCCACTGGCTCTCCCAGCAGGCTCAAGTCTCCTTCCATGGCGGTGCCTTCTCCAGGCTGGGTTGCCTCGCCCAAGACAGCCATGCCCAGCCCTGGGGTTCCCCAGAACAAGCAGCCGCCTCTCAGCATGAACTCTTCTACTCTGGGCAACATAGATCAAGGTGAGTCAGCTGGGCCAGGCAACTGGGTGTTGGACTCTGGCACTAGGAGTCTCTCTCGGTTGGTGTGTTCATGTTGGGGCAGGGGAGTGAGTGAAGGCATCTGTACTGGGGCCAGAGCTGGTGGCTTTGCTTGAGGGGCAGATAATGGTGGCTGGCTGTGTGCTTTCATAGGAGCACAAGTTAATCTCCCAAGTGCTTGAGGGGGTCATACATGGGATCTCCCCACTGTCTGGGGCCCTGAGGCTATAGGAACTGCTTGAAGAAAGGTGGGCTGCAGTGATAATCGGGGTGAGTCTGTGTTCAGTGAGACATCTGAATAAAGGTGTGCCTGGAGAAGTCAAGTGGTGATTTGAGAGCTGACCTCTCCTGATCCCCCAATGTGAGCAGCCAGATTCACTTCTTCCCAATCACCCCTGCTCTTTCTGTCTCCTCGCTTCTGTAGGTGCCCTCCCGCCTAGTGGTCCCCGGAGCAGCTCCTCGGCACCTCCTGTCAATCCTCCCAGCGGCCTCATGAACCCTAAGCCTGCCATTCACTTCCCTCTCCAGACCCCACGCCTTCCCAGAAACCTCTGTCATTGATGATGTCTCAGATGTCCAAGTATGCTATGCCCAGCTCCACCCCACTCTACCACAATGCCATCAAGACCATCGCCACCTCAGATGATGAGCTGCTGCCCGACCGGCCCTGCTACCCCGCCGCCACCACCGCAGGGCTCTGGGCCAGGTGCGAGGACAGGAAGGGGGGCTACAGGGAGAAGAGCTGATGCGGGCGCTGGGGATGGGAGAGTATGCATGGCCAGCAGTCGCTCCTGTGGTTGTGCTGGCTTTTATGTGCCTCCAGAGGGACCTGGGGGTGGGGATGTGATGTCCTGGGATGCAGCCGCACTCAGAGAGGTCTTTCTAGCATCCGGTGAGGTGTCTGTCGCAAACTGTGTCAGAACCTGGGTCTCTTGGGTTTTAACCTAAATGCCTCAAGGCATTTCCCTCACAGCCAGGGCAGGCCAGTGTTGGAAGTCCTCACCCTTGGCACCAGCCTGGCTAGGGAGTGGAGGAGGACTGAGTTCTGCATCCTCCCCCAGCTGGGTGCACATAGTTCCTCACCCCATTTTCTCTTTCCCCATAGGGATCAGCAATAACCAGCCCAACCAGATGCACCTGAACTCAGCTGCTTCCCAGAGCCCCATGGGCGTGAACCTGCCAGGCCAGCAGCCCCTGTCCCATGAGCCCCCACCTACAATGTTGCCCTCCCCCACCCCTGGGTTCCAACATTCCACTGCACCCCAATGCTCAGGGGGCAGGAGGACCCCCTCAAAACTCAATGATGATGGCCCCAGGGGGCCCAGATACCCTGAATGCCCCCTGTGGCCCTGTGCCCAGCTCCTCCCAGATGATGCCCTTCCCCCCTCGGCTGCAGCAGCCCCACGGTGCCATGGCCCCCACTGGGGGCGGGGGACCTGGCCTGCAGCAGCACTACCCTTCAGGCATGACCCTGCCCCCAGAGGACCTGCCCAGCCAGCCTCCCGGCCCCATGCCTCCCCAGCAGCACCTGATGGGCAAAGGCATGGCTGGGCGCATGGGCGATACATACCCACCAGGCGTGCTCCCTGGGGTGGCATCAGTGCTGAACGACCCCGAGCTGAGTGAGGTGATCCGGCCCACCCCGACGGGGATCCCTGAGTTCGACTTATCAAGGATTATCCCCTCTGAGAAGCCAAGCAGCACCCTCCAGTACTTCCCCAAGAGTGAGAACCAGCCCCCCAAGGCTCAGCCCCCCAATCTGCATCTCATGAACCTGCAGAACATGATGGCGGAGCAGACCTCCTCACGGCCTCCCAACCTCCCGGGCCAGCAGGGTGTCCAGCGGGGGCTCAACATGCCCATGTGCCACCCCGGACAGATGTCCTTGTTGGGCAGGACAGGTGTGCCCCCTCAGCAGGGCATGGTGCCTCATGGTCTGCACCAGGGGGTCATGTCCCCTCCACAAGGCCTCATGACCCAGCAGAATTTCATGCTGATGAAGCAACGGGGTGTGGGGGGTGAGGTCTACAGTCAGCCCCCCCACATGCTCTCCCCACAGGGCTCCCTCATGGGCCCCCACCCCAGCAGAACCTCATGGTGTCCCACCCCCTGCGGCAGCGCAGCGTGTCACTGGACAGCCAGATGGGCTACCTCCCTACACCAGGCAGCATGGCCAACCTACCTTTCTAGCACTCTGCTGGGGCCTGGAACTGGGGCGATATTGCAAATATGATAACCTGAGAAAAGTTTCTTTCCCTCCAGTGTTGGAATGGCCTGGGTCAAGGGGTGGGGTGGAGGGGTTGGGAGGGGACTTGTGTGGGGAGTTGCATTTGTGGAAACCAGATGTGCTGACAGCTTAGTGGGAATTGGGGGAATGGGGTGGGGGACTTTGGTTTGGGGTTTGTTCCATTTTGGCCACCAGGACTGCCCCTCCCCCAACCCCCTAAGTCCTATGGAGCCTCCATTTCCCCTCTGTCCCTGCATCTACCCTCATTCAGCTATGCTGTCAGAGTCTTGTATCACATTTTCGTGGGCGAGAGAGAGGAGAGGTGTAGTATCCCCTCTCTATCCCTTTCCTTCCTGTCACTGTCTCTTCATTGCTCCAGCTTCACTTTCCTCTTGGTTTCTCTGCCCCTGCCAGGTTCTCTTCTCTTCTCTTTTCCTGCCTTGTTTCCCCTTCTTGCTGATATGGTTGGCCCCCTCCCCCACCCTTCCCTGCCGGCAGCTGGCCAGGTGGGCAGGTGCTAGCCGGAGCTGTAAATAGAGCACTGCGCTTCTGTGCTGGTTTGTGTGTGTGCTGTATTTCTGTGTTTTGATAGAAGTCACACAAAAAAAGATACAAGAAACCCTTACCCCCTTCAAATTATTGCCTCTTCCATTCCCCTGGACCCAGGTATGTGCAGTGTGACACACCTGTCCACTGTTTGCAGTGTCTCTGGGTCCACAAAGGATACCATTCCAGTCCTCTCCCCAAATGGTGAAATGACATAGATACCCCAAACCTAAATTGAAGTCAGACCATCAAGACTTCCATTGGTGAGCTCCAGCAGGGCTGAGACTACCCCCACCACACCGGGGTGGCAGCCTATCTGCTGCTGAGTGATGTGGGAAAATGCGTGCATGCATTCGTGTCTGCACTGCACAGCGACCCGAGGCCCAAGGCCCTTGGCTTCCCAGTTGTGGATATCTGGTGTTCCCTGCTGCTGCATGTTAGCCAGAACTTGAAGTCCTTGGTTCCCAGTCTGGGGTGGAAGAAAGGAGAAAGGTGGAGGCTGTGTGGCCTCCTTGAATGAAGCCATGGAGGAGTGGACTGGTGACCCACATGGTCCTGTGCCTGCTGCAGTAGCCCTGAGCCAAGTAACCCTCAGGGCCCTGACTCTTCCAGAGGCTGCCTCCTACTTTACCCAAAGGAGGAAGGAAAAGGGTTTAGTGAGTCTATCTCCCTCCAGCCTCCACCCCCTGATGGATTAAAGGAAGTATTGGACAGGGAGCAGGGAAGCATCTTGCAGATTTATCTTTGCCTACTCACCGGCAAGGCCCCTCTGCCCAGAGCTCAAGGCTTGGTGCCCACCCAGGCACAGTCACTGCCTCCCTTTCAGCCCCCAAAGACCACCCCACCCAACTCTGGCCACAGCTGAAGCCATAGCGACTGGGTGTTTTGACCCTGTTGGCCCCAGGAGTAAAACACTTCTCCTTTTCACACTTCCTTTCCTGCCTTCTGAGGTTGCAGGGCTGGTGGCCTGGCAGAAAGCGTGTCTGAGGCTTTTAGCAATGTGCCTCCAGGGTGAGGGGCTATCTTTAGACAAGATGTCTTTTGCCATGGCCCAGTCCCCAGCCTTCCTGACCGTCAGGGCCTGGTCTTGCATTGGCAGCTGTGATACAAAGGGAATTTGCCCCACTTCTCCCAGTCTGGTGCTGTCCACAGTCCACCATCAGCCAGGTCAAGTGCTTCCTCCGGGGCTGGCTGCAGGCTCTTGCCTCCCTTAGCACCTCCCAGGGGCCAGGGCCCAGGCCTCTGTGTGCAGGGGCTACCTGCCCTTCATCCAGCCAGGCACTTTGTCTGCCCTTCCTCAACCTGGGCCCTGTGCCGGTGAGCCCCCACCCTTTACCCAAGATTCCCCAAACTGACTAAGTGTTTCCTGCCTGGAGGAGAGAGGGGTCAGATTGCAAAGGGCCCAGTGCTCTCCCCATTCTTCCACCTCCTCCATCAGAGTAGCTTTTCAAGGTGAACTCCACAGGTCAGCCTACTTCTTCCCTCCATCCATGGCCATACCCTCAGCCATTTTGTACCATTATATAATATATATATAAATATAAATATATAAATACAATATGTGAAGACATCCTCTTGGTTTTTATTTTGAAATAATTTTTAGGCTTGTTCCGGGGGTCTCTGTGCTGCCTGTACTGTATTGACCTGTTTTATAGGTGCCTTTTTTATTAAAAAGAGATAATTAAAAATCCAACCTTTTGCCTTTTTGCTTCCATGTCTGGCTCCTACACTGCCCAGCTTACTGTTAGATGCTGGGAGAAAAAAGGAGGACCCCAGGACTTTCCCAAGATTCCGTGGCGAAGGCCCTGGGTCCCAGCTCTGACTTCCCTTGTGGGGGCCTCTTGGGGAGCTTGGTTAATTGGCTTGAGTGGGAGTGGGCAACCCAGATGTGCCTTCAACAAGTCAAGGGGCTCTGCTGTCCCACTCCAACCAGACCAAAAGTTGGGGCAGAGGGAGGGAGACCCCCCCCCCTCAGGGCAGGTGAGCCGGTGGGCAGGCGAGCGAGCGTGGAGCAGCTTCCCTTGGTTCCATCTGAGTAGTATCCTCTCAAGGGCAGGGCCCTGCTTCCTGCGGCCTGGGGACTTCCCTGCCCAGGCCTGCTTATCACACTATGCAACCCAAGGGGATGCCTCAGGTAGCTCTTGTTGAAGTACAGAGAGACAGGGTGCCCTCCCTGGGCTTGATCTTCAGGGGTTGGATGAGAGTACCCCAGAGGCCTCTCTCTGTCCTCTTCAAGGGGTCTACATATTGGTTCTAACTCTTAGCCAAGTACTTTCTCTGCTGTGATTTGGACCCCTCTGCTGCTGGAGGAGTTTCCCCTGGCTGTATAGCTTATGGGAAGGGGGCAGGGTGGAATGAGTCTGCCTGCTTCCCTGTCGATGCACAGACCCACCAGGGCTGTGGATCCTGCCACCCCTGGCTAGTCTTGGAAGCTCTCCACTCTGAGCAGAGAAAACGGCTGATGGCTCTGGTTTATACTTGTGCCTCCTTTCTCTCTGATTGGGTTCCTCTTTCCTGGCTCAGCCTTAGTTCTTCCCTAAGACACTGGCTGCTCTCTGAGGTTACATGGAGTCTGCCTTTGGTCTGCAGACCTCCCAGGGTCCAGTGACATGGAGCTGGCCCAACACCATTTTGGTCAGAGTCAGGGGCAGCTACCTGGACTGGTTCAGTCTGAGTGTCTTGCTTCATCAAGATACTGCAGGGCTGCTGGCCTGGCAGAATGTCTGTGTTTGTTATGGACTGAAATATGTTAAGGCCACTCTCTGTTGCCAGTTGGCCTTTCCTTGGTCTTAACCTCCATTTACCCCCGGTGCTCAGCTTCTAGCTTATTTCAGCCAGTGGGGTAAGAGGAAAGGTGGATAGTTGTGGAAGTCAGTGGCCCATAAGATGACTGGAGTGTGTATTCTGGAAGGGAAATGACTTTCCATATTGACAAAGACAGAAGTAAAATTTCTTGCGCTTCGGATGGTTGAGATGAGAGAAGGTATGTGAAGTCTTCTCAGCCCAAGATAATGCAGATGGGCATAGATGTCCTCTTCTTTCCTTTGGTCTGCTTTTCCCTCCCTGGACTCCAGCCTAGCCCTGGGGTTGGAAGCTGGCAGGGATGTCCTGGAAAGAAGGGTTGGTTCATCTAGCTGCCATATATGAGGACACTGGCCAAGGTGAGCTCTTAGGACCCCAGCTCCTATTGGAAGGGGTTCCAGCTTCCACACATCCCCTAAGGAAAGCAGAAACGGGGGGTGGGGGCGCTGGGACCTAGAAGGTGGTGAGGGAGGTGGCATTCTCTGACTCAGAGAGACTACTCTTGCGCCAACTAGGGAAGAACTGGCAAAGAGAAGTAGGGCCAGCACAGCCCAGCTTGGTCAGAATCCGTGACAGGTCACTACGAAACTTTACTCCAGCAAAAGTGTAGAGCATGGGATTGAGGCAGCAGTGGGCCAGGCCCAGGAATTCACTCATGGTGATGGCCATGGAGAGGTAGTCATTCATCTCACAGCTGCTGCCCATGGCCTTCAGCCTTGACAGGGTGTCCAGGAAAATGACAATGTGGTAGGGTGACCAGCAGAGAAAGAAGACACTTGTCACCAGGATGGCCACCCTGACTGCCTTCTGCCGCTGAGGGCGCCTCTGGGCCTTGGCACAACCTGTGTACCACCCCTACATAGCACCAGCCCATCAACCAGCATTGGCAGCAGGAACCCTCCAAAATGGTAGAGGAAGCGGGAGATAAACCAGGCATTGGTTTCAGCTTGGTTTTCTTGGGAAAAGGTGCAGCGTGGCAGAGAGCTATTGTGATGGGTTGGCTGACCTTGGCGAAGAGAATCTCTGGCAAGGCGAAGAAGAAGCCTGCCATCCAGATGATTGCACAGGTGATGTGGATAGAGAGGAGGCGGCGGTGGCGGTAGGCATGGACGGCATGGACGATGGCCAGGTAGCGGTCCACAGCAATGCAGGCCAGGAGAAGGCTGCTGCAGTAGAAGTTGATCTTGTACAGAGCAATCACAGTTTTGCAGAGGAAGGTGCCCAGGACCCAGCCTACAGAGCCCTCAGCCACAGCGAAGGGCAGGATGAAGACCAGCAGGAGGTCAGCCACCGCCAAATGGAACAGGAAGGTCTCGGTGGAGCTGCGTGTCTGCCGGTGCCGCTCCAGGATCACCAGCACCAGGATGTTGCCCATCATACCCAGGAGGAAGATGAGGCCATAAGCTACAGGCATGAATATGGCCTGAAAGGAGGTCAGAAGAGGCCCCTTGACTGTGGAGCAGATGTGATTTTCCACTGGGGATATCTCCGTGCTGTCTCTGAGGTTACTTAACTCCTTGTACTGCAAGGACAGGGGACAGGAGGTCAGAGAACTGAGGATCCATTTTGTCTCTTGGAGAGGACCCTGACTCCCTCATATATTTTCCTATCCCCCAGGCTAACAGCTTTGTCCCTGTCCTTCCTATATGTCCTGCTGACCAAATCCCAATTTCCCTTTGTGTGTCCTTGAACAAATAAATCACTTTGCCTTTTCCGACTTCAATTTTCATTTGTAGAAGGGACTAATTCCTCACAGGGTAGTGATGAAGATGAAAGGGGATATATGGTATGGACATGCTTCAGAAACTCTGAAGGGCTATGCATTTGTAACTTATTTGGTTTTTGTGTGTCCTCAGGTAAGGAAGGCTGCAGGCTCAGGGGCTGGAATTGGGACTTCAGTTTGAGAACAGCTCTAGTTGGGACAAGGAGACGTCTGTTCCAGTTATGAGCAGAACACTGGGTACTAAAACCTAGGATTCTGCTGTTGGGCTGGATGCTGATATGGCTTGATGACTTCCTCTTGACTTGTTCCCTCATTCCTGTCTGTCTTCATTATAACTGAAACTATAGTAATAGCCTCCTGTTTTATTTCACCCACACAACAGGCTCAAGGCATTTAATCTTCCTATTTTACTAAGGTGTCTCACTAAAGATCAGGTCTGTTTGAAGCCAGAGCTAATACTTAAACCACTAGGCAGCAGTGCCTGGGCTTCCCTCTCTGCAACTTCCCTCCCATCACTAGCAAACTCCCTCCCCTGCTTCCTTCTCTGCTGACAGCAAGGAGAGCTTCAGAAGCAGAAAGCCCAGAGGCAGAAGGAACGGAGGGAGACCAGGCATGGGGGTGGGGTTGGGGGAGGTGGGGGGAGTGGGGAAGAGCCCCGTTCTAAGTGAAGGGGGTATGCTGACTCTGTCTCCGGAAGCTGCCTCCTCTCCAGCCCCTTCCCCGCCGCCCCCCTCCTGCCCCCATCATCCCCGCCCCCCCCACCTCCCAGCACTTAGGTTGTTTACCTAGCTAACCGCAAAGGAAGACAGTGGTGCCTGTTTTCATATCTTTCACTCAAAGCTGTTCCCCTGCACCTGCTCCTCCTCACTTCCCAGCTCTGTTCCTCCTACCCCTCCCCTAATTAATCCCTCTTCACGGCATTTCAAAACCAATTACAACCAAGTCATGTGGGTTCAAAAAGACACCTCTATAACCTATAAGCCCAGGGAGGGAGAAGATGGGAGAGGGTACTCTGCACCCTAGTTCTGGATGGTCTCATGATGACTTCCTTTTAGGAGAGTGAGGGTCCTGCACAAGCAAGGGTGGTTGCACTGGCACACAGGGGCCCCGGTTAGTGGCAAGCCGACCTATTCCCTAACCTGGGTCTTTCCTTCTGGTCCCTGGTGCAGGTTGTTCTGGGAGAAAGGGGTGAGGGGATACATTAGTACAATGGCAGAGCCATCTACCTATCCCTCACCTCAGCATCTCTCTCTTATCACCTCAGTCTAGCCCTTCTTCCCTAATGCTCAGGACTGCTGTCTCTCCATAGGTCTCCACTCTTGTCCCTCTCCTCCACAGAGGGCAGATGAGTTCTCCAAACCACAATTCCCCATCCCATCAGAGTCCTTGACTGGCTCCAGGTTTACCTATAAACAGTGCTTTTCTTTTCTTTCTTTTCTTTTCTTTTGTCTTTTTTTTTCTAATTTCACACTGAATAGCAAAGCCAATTATAAGAAAAAGTCATGTTTGTGAGAAAATTCATCAACAAAAGATTGAAGTAAGCCAACTTCAGTGCATTCACAAAATACAATGCAGTGCTCAAAAAGAAATGAGGTTCATCTGTATGTTCTCTGAGAAAAAAATGCTTAACCCGTATTGCTAAATTTCAGAACCAGTCAGTCGCAGGGCATCCCTGCAGCGTGATTTCATGGACTTCCTTCACTAGGGCTGGGGCTGGGGCAAAAGAGGGGGAATCAGGCTCTAGTCTCCCCTCCTTGCCTTTAAACTAGAGTTCCCCACTCTTGTCTCACGAGGTGTTTCCCACAAAAGTTTTTGCTTAAGGAAATGGTTCTACTTTTATTTGAAAACCCTGAACTTATAGGGAGAAGTCTAAAGGCCCCCAAAGGGCCTTTAGACTTCTGACCTTTCAAATCTCATCTTCTGCTTTATGGCTTTAGGTACCCTATCCTCCAGGTTTATCATTCTACTGGCTGCCTGTCCCCAACACCCCAGCACATTCTGACATCCTGGTCTCCAAAACTTTGCTCAAACTCTTCCTTTTGCAGAGCAGTCCCTTAAGTTTGCCTATTTAATTCCTATGCTTCCTTCAAGGCCCCACTTAGCCCCATCCTCCTATGTCATTCCTAGCTCTTCCACTTGGAATTACATTCTCTCTTCTTACATTTCGTGTGCCTTTATTACAGAACTCAGGGTTGGGGTGTCCATTTCTTCACTAGCTGGTGAACCCTTGGAAGCAGGCCTTCTATGTCCCCCTTACAATGCCATGTGTTTTACACATGAGGTACATGCATCGAATGTGTTCTGGTCTATTCTGAGAGCAGTTTCCCAAGGAGCCCCTGTATTCTGGGAGTTTAGGCAAGTCTCTCTTTGTGCCTCAGTGAATACTCAGATACTCCTTTCCACCCTTCTTCATTTCCTGCCTCCTCCCAATGCCCTTGGCAGCCTAGAGCCTATCTTGGGTTTTTTTTCTCTGTATTTCTCTCTATATTTCCAATATTGCCATTGAATATAATAACCATTTGACTCATACTGAATTCAGCAGGAGTTAGAGGGGGAAAATGGTGAGATGGGCAGTCTTCATGCAGAGCAAAACATTTCAGAGGATGGAGAGATGAAAGTCTTGGGATAGTCAGTGGCGCTGGACTCTGCCTACCTTGGCAGTGGTGGGGGCTTGGCTGTGCCACTACCTACTGCAGGGCTTAGATGCAGCTAGTCTGTCTAGCCAGAAGGCCCTTAATGAGAACCACTCAAATCCTTACTCTCTAAAGCATCCAGATTGATTGGTTTATTTCTCATTTAAAGTCAATGCAGTGAGATGTGTCCCCAGGACCCTAGAGCCCACATCTCCTGAGAATTGAGTTTAGAGGAGGAGATGGAGTGGGGGACTATCTCATCCTCCCTGCCAAGAAGTATTTATTTGGCAAAGTACTGAAGCAGAACGGGGAAGATGAGAGGAAGCTGTTTTGAGGGGTGCTGAGAGTTGGCAGTATATCTCAGCAGGAGGTGTCAAACAGACATTTTTGGGGACTTGGGAGTGGCACATGTTAAAGCCACTTCCCATACCCAGGGGAACAGGCACCCCCACCCTTCCCTAAACCAAGGAAGGTTGATTCTGGCCTGGTGGGAGATGAGGAATCAGGAATCCTGAATACCGTGAGGAGTAGGGTGCAGAAGGGCAATCTCCAAGACTCTTGCCCAAAGGGAGCACAATGTGGGCAGTCTTGCTGAGTGGTAACTAAAAGCTTTCATGTGCATGCACACACGCTCTGACAGCAGTGTGTACTCCACATAGACATAGATGTGCCAGGTGAGGCCATGACAGCGTGTGGTATAGAGAGGGAGCCAGTGGACTACAGCTTACATAGAGGCCAGGGACCTGTGCACAAAGGAGGTAAGAAAACATGATGACCTAGATGAAGCTGAGTACTGAGCCAGCAATACAGATGGAAAATTGCTGTGAGCACTGGGGATGGGGCAGGAAAGGGGCTAGAACATTCTATGTGCTGGTTTTGGGGTACCAGGAAAAGAGAGGATGGGAGAAGAGATTGAAATGCTTGGCTATGGTGGGATTACAAATGTTACTCTTCCCCGTCTTTCTCTTCTTCCTTCTGCCCCTCCCTTTTTTCTATCCTCTGGAGTCACTGTAGGGCCCAGACCCCTCCCTGCATAATTAAATTCTCCATGCCCCATCTGATTCCAAATAATGAGGCTGCCTCACTGCCCTGCACTGGCCAGTGTGAAGCTCAGCAAACATTTGCTGATGGGATTCTTTGTCAGCAGGTGGTGCAGGGGTGTCTGTCCTGGATCCTCTCCTCTTACACTCTCCACCTCATCTTGGATGACATGGCTAGAAAATAGTTTTGGACAATGCAGAGTTTTCCACAATCTGGAATTACAAGCTCAAAATGACCAGTTGGAATTGATAGGGAAAAATGTAGAGAGCTAGCTTAGGTCTAAAGCTTCAACTGGTGACAAATCAGGGAAGATTTGCCTTAATGACAGTTTACGAGAAGGGCCTGAGAATTCGTTAAGTGCAAGCTTAAGATGAGTCAGCTGGGTGATGTGGCTACCAAAAGGGTTACTATTACCTTATTCTAGGTGAACAGAAGCCTGTAGATGGGCATCTGGCACAAACCCAGTTTGTTTGGTCTGGATAAGGGTGACCAGTTTTCTGAGGGGTCTGGAAATCCCCACCTTGGGAGGATGTTTTCAGCTACTGGAGTGTAGAGTCTAGGGAAGGAAGACTTGAGCCCTGGAGAACTGTGTTCTTTAAGGATTGGCAAGAGCCCCAATGGGTAAGAGGGCAGGCTGGGCTTATTGTGTGAGGTTCTACAGGGCAGACCAGGAGGAATGGGAGAGGTTGGGGCTAGGGGTGTTTCAGTTAGAGGAGAAAGAACAATGAGTTGGGACCTTGGGAGGAAGAAGAAAGTTTGATCCCCCGTGTGTGGGAAGGGAAAAGAGGCTGAGTCTTGCCCTCAAACACCCCTCCCTCCCAGCTCCCAGATGCTCAGGTTTTCTGACTGTCATGCCCTGCCCAGGTCTAAGCTGGTTCACAGAATGTAGCTCAACACCTGGGTGGGAGCCATTTACTTCTCTCATTTGTCTGTCCTGCAGCCAGTGAATGTCCCAGCCTGACTTTGCTACTTAGCCCCAAGGAAGGAGGCATGGATGTTGAGTGCATAGTTTGCCCTGTGGAACTCCAGGACTCCAGAAGCCTGAGTCATACTGGCTGCAGGAGATGTCTGCATACAGATGCCAATCATTGTTTTGGCCGTAGGGAGCACACACAGGCTCCATCTCCTTTTATGTCCCTGTCTGGATATTCCCAGCCAAGAGTTGGGAGCTGTGAATGGGGCCAGCCAGGGCATCTCTCTCATCCTACCCTTCAGTGGCTTGAGGAGTACAGGATTCTGGAGGAATAAGACTGGACTAAGGGTGAGGGTGGAAGTCTGTATTTCTTACCCCACTCTTCCTTTGGAGGGCCGTGCTCCCAAAAGACCATCTGAGACTCTGGCTTGCCATTTATCACGTCTTTTCCTTTCCTCACCCCTGCCCTTCAGGAGTGAGTTTGGCAAACCCCTCTTTCATCTCTACCCAAGGGTTTTGGCTATTAGGAACGTGAGAGTACTCTGGATGTGGTTTTGGGGGGAGGCTTTAAACTACCCCTACCTCTACACTGAGTCTTTAGGTTTAAGGGGGTCCTCCTTGGCACACCAAATCAATTTACTTTGGAGACAAAGTCACACAGTCTGAAGGACAAGTAAGATGTCTCCTAGGCATGTACAGCAATCTCTTGAAACAATCTCCTGGTAACTACTGATCTAAAACATTTTGTCCCATTATTCCTGAAAGAAGATTGATTCCTGTGTCCTGATTCTCAGTATCAGATCCATGGCCACTTTTAATGCCAGTGGACCAGCCAGTTTGTGGCTTCAAGGAAGGTAAGAGTTCCTATGGTCTGTGTGCCTGAGCCCAGATTTACCACCCCCTACCCTGGCTGGCCCTGGGTCTCTCCCTCAACTTTAACCCCTCCAATCACACCCAGTTGGGGCCTCCTCCCAGTTGGGTTCTTCTGGGACTTTTAACCTGGTGGTGGGGGGCATTCTACCCTGCCCTAAGATAAAGCCCAGAAGAGTCCAAGCTGGTTTTGGTTCCTCTTCTTCGTAACTCCTTGATGAAATGAGATAGTACATGTGTATGGACTTTGTAGCTTGTGATGCTCTAATTACACTGAAGTCATAGTTTATGGGGGCCATCACTGGGGAGGGATCAGGGGAAGCCAGGTCCTGAAGATGGACCAGCTTCTCCCTGTTCTATAGTAGCTTCCCCTTCCAGCTGATATGCAAGGTGGGGCAGGAGGTGCAGTTTATGACTGGCCCCTGTAGGTGCCCTAGTCCCTGGTTCTGTCAAGAGGAGGCTCCATGCTCTCAGATCAAAATTCCTATGGACAGAGACTTTTCTAGTTTTGCCTATATCTGCCTTCCCAGAAGGATGGGTCCCTAGCATGCTCATCCCAAGGACCTGGCTCCTTGTCCCTTATATTTAGCCATCTAGTTTTTTTTTTTTTTTTCGGTTTGGGTCCTCCATTCATGGGAATTGGCGGCCAATCCTAAGAAAATGGACATTTTAAGTGGCTAGAGTTGATCTTAGAATTCAAGAGGAGAAAGGAAAGACAGGATGACCAACACTTGGCTATAGTCAAGAGCCCCCAGTTCTTAACCCAACAACAGTGTGTAGAACCCAGTGTTCTAGGAGTGAACCAATATGTGGGTTTAGACAAGGACAGGGAGGGGAATAGGAAGCAAAAGGAATAGAAGCTAGATTAACTCCAGAGAGAAATGGTGAGCTAAGATCTTTAATGCATCACAAATCAATAAATACTTATTGAGAAGATACTACATGCAAGACTCTTCTGCTACTCTGCCACTCCAGAGCCTCTGTGCTGTGAGACACTGTCAGGGAGACCATCAGCCTTGCTCAAGGCCCTGCTGTGAGTGGGTGGGGGTAGAGAGAGACGGCCTGTGTTGCTGAGGGGGTAATAGCCCTACAGAGAGAGTATACAGAAGGTAGGTGAAGGTGGGACAAGGCACTGGGAGCTGGTTGAAAAAGAGCTTCAGAGCCCAGATGGTCCCGGGACTCTTGGGCTTCAGGCTAAACCCTGATTGAGGGCACAGTGGGATGCTTGGTTCAAGACACTCACTTTGGGGTGTGACATGAAGCAAAGGTATATTTTCTTTGATATATGGGACATGCCATGCTGTCTCCCTGCCCCCAGCCACCACCTGTCTCTAGTAGGTCATGCAGTGGAGTAAGACGCAGTTAGGGGAAACTCTTGAGGTTTCTCGGAAGCCAGGACCAGCCAGGTCTGAGGTAGGTTACTATGATATCCAACTGGGTCAGGGCTCGTGGTCAGCTTGAAGCTGTGGGCAGAAAGAGACACCCAGTAACCTAATCGGGTGAGGCCAGGGGCCAGGACAGGGACCAGAGTGGGAGCACATTGCCTTGTCAGAGTAATGGGGTTTTTAGTCAGATCTGGGATATTGCTCAGACTCTGCAATTAGACTCATGGCCTGCTTTATGGGTGTGTGACCCAGGCAGTCACGCAGCGTGCGGCACTTAGAAGAGCCCCACACTTAGTTTAGTGCTCAGCTGTTCCTCTCATAAAATTATTAATTTTTGAACAAGGGGTCCTAGATTTTCATTTTGTATTGGGTCTCACAAATTATGCAGCAGGTCTGATTAGGCTGATGGTTCTGTTTCTGCTTTTATCTGGGGATTGGATCTGAGAGATCAGACATTGGATAATTAGCCCTATCCCTCACCTTTTCCTCCCCATGTTCTATTTACATTCCCAAGCCTTAGGATCTGGGAAAGTGAGAAGTCTGGGAACACAGTTGATGGAATTACAATATAGACTCCAGCCAGGGAGATGGAGGGAGTTGGAGAACATCTCAGAGTGAGTTTAAAGTCAGGAGAGCTGGTGGCTACAGGAGGAAAGGTTTGGATCCTTCATGATCCAGCTCAGAGTGCAGCTCAGAGAGTGGTCTTTTCCCTAGAAGGGCCATTGACCACAGGAGAAAGAAGAAAAGACCACAGAGAAGTTCCCAGAATATCCTTAAAACAGTCCTCTGCTGCCTGTGAACAGGAGCCCTGGTATCTTTGGTTGAACTGCTCCTCACACATGTCCTTTGGGAGCCCAGTGACAGCCAAGCCAACTGCTTCATGGGAGAGACTTGGGTGGGGGCAGAGTAATGCTAGGACCATTTTCTTATCCACCCAAGAGTTCCTTTTCTTTAGAGATTCCAGTCCTTTGAGGGAGGCCACAACATGTTCTAAAACATTTCTAGGACTAACACAGAGTCCTCTAACCAACCTGGCACACCATGCTCCCTAACTCCAATCCACTGAGGTCCCTTGCTGACCACCTGGTCTCACACTTCTTCAGTTTAGCATGTAATCATTGTTTAAGAGCTTCTGGTGAGTGATTTTTTTCCTTCTTGGTTAAACCATAAGCCAAATTTGAGGGCAAAGTCCAGGTCCTTAAACTCTCCATCTAACACAGAATGTAGCACCCTGATGATATAATCATATAGCAAGAGATGAATAAATATACATTGATTGGTCAGCTAGCAAAATCAACCTTCTGACATTAAGAAAACCTCCAAAGTACTTTCCCGTCTAGCCCCTTATTCCAGCCCTAAAAGATAAGGAGAGAATGAAGAGGCAAAGTGACTTGTTTCAAGTCACATAGCAAGTCAGGGAGAATGCTGAACCTGAACCCGTACTTCCCACTCCCCCTAAAGGGTGTCTGTTTAAGGCAATAGCTCTGTTTATCTGCTTCCTCCA
Source organism: Eonycteris spelaea (assembly GCA_003508835.1). NCBI lineage: Eukaryota > Metazoa > Chordata > Mammalia > Chiroptera > Pteropodidae > Eonycteris > Eonycteris spelaea. The sequence continues at coordinate 21,658 of PUFA01000477.1, read as the reverse complement.
TGGAATGGAAAATACAGTCGTAAAAGACAGGTGCCAATGGGCCTGTCTGCATTCTGCTGGTCTGGAGTGGATGGGAACGCCACAGCTGTCCCTTTTTCCTTGGGTCCTCGGCCATCGTATTTAAAATTCTAAGCAGGGCCTAGGGAACCATGAGCTATCTGTTCCTACTCACCAGGTCCTCCAGGCTGTCATTCATGAGGTCCATGTCCAGGGTTAAGGGGTAGTTCATAGTTGTAGCTCTATATCTCCAGACTGGTCAATCACCATCTGATGTTTAAAGACTCTCTGCCTGGTACCTATAGAGAGGTGGCAGCCGTCAGCTGCAAATTTAAACAAATGAGCTGTATGCTGTCTCCTGGGGCTGCGTAGGACCCACTGCCTGCCTCACAACTCATCACTTTTTTTTTTCCACTGGGTCTTTTCTGTTTTTTTTTTTCTTTCTTTTTTTTTTTTTTGAAGAAAAAGGGAAAATCCCTATAGCTTCAGTGCTAGTCAAGCATTTCAGCTTCTTTCCTGGCAATAGTTGTCTCATTTGGGGCTTGTGACTGATTTAAAGGCTGCCCATCACTTCTCCCTGTACCTCCATCAGCTTTCCAATAAGGGAGTTGTACCTTGTAGTGAAAACCACAACAATCAAGTGAGGCAATGAGGGAAACTCCACATAGAAAGGGAACAGGAGAGCCTTTCCAGGACCACTCCTCCAAGCCATCTCCATCTTTCTTGCTGCTAGGGTGACCAATCACCCATTTTGCCCTGGACCAAGGATCCCTTCTCCTGGGAAACCACTCAGTCCCAGGCAAACTGGGACACTCAGCTACCCCAATTGCTACCATCTTTTTGCTCAGACTAGGGCAAAATCCCCTCCCTTTTTAGCTCAGAAGAAATACGTTAGAAATTTTCAAAGGGAACAACACTAAAACATTACTTGAAGTCAAAAATGAAATACCCAAATTACCAAGCACAAAACATAAACAGTTGCAGAGTCATTTTCTGACTCAAAAATAATAATGTTCTAGCTACAAATTAACTTGGTTGGCACATAAATTATTAAGTCATAGACTGACTACCCAGCTAGAGTAGATGTTTTACACAGGAGGACACTAAGGCCCAGAAAGAGAGAGAGTTAGGTTTCCAGGCTCACAGCTAACCAGTGGTAGAGTTGGAGCTTGAAGCCATGTTTCCGAACTCCATAGTGTTTTCTCTATACACCAGGCTGCCACTCTTACTAGCGCTCTATGTATCCTCTTTCCTTTCCCTCAAATCTGCCCTGTCCGAAGATCCTTTCCTTTAAGAATCCCCTTTGTAGTTATTGATCAGTTTCCCCTCAAGTCTCATCTTTGTGTCTTTTCTCCCTGGTCTACAATGATTTCAAAACAATAACTGCACACACAGAGGTGCCCACACATGACCTGCTGTTCATTCCCCACCTCAAACCTTGTGATCATTTTCCCCTCCCAGCCTAATTATCATTCACTGGGATTCTACTCTTTTCGGTGCTCTCTCTCACCTTTCCTTCCATGTTCATCTCCCTGCCTTCTCTCCTACATACCTTGCTTAGAACCTTCACTTCACTCTATTTGTGCTGTTGGGGTTTTTCTTTCCTCTCTTTATTCACTTCTTCAGCAACTGCTTTCAAGGAGGAAGACTCCCAGGACAAGGGTGGGAGTTCCTCTCTGCACTTCCAGTCCTGAAACCTCCGGGAGGAAGTGGCCCCAGTGTCTCCTGTGTTCCAAGCTTGCTCTGCATGCCCTATTCTTTCAACACTCCTCCAACATCCCGGCCCTTCCAATTCATTGATATATTCTACTTTGCTACTCCAAGGATATTGATCAGGAAGGAATATAGTATATAGAATCATATAGGCATTGGAAGGGAATTTGGAAGAGAAACCAATCCATCCTCACTCCCCTTCCCTCGCCCTCAGCAAATGCAAGATTCTTGTCATTGCATCCTCATCAGATGGTCAACCAGTATTGGACAAACATCACCAAGGGTGAGAAACTTGTTCCTTTCAAGAGATTGTGTTTTAATGTAAGATGATTTAATCGTTAGAAATTTATCCCTCGTGCTAAGTCAAAATATATCTCCCTGTAACTCATCCCCAGAGATCCTGGCTCTGCTTTCTGTCCAGACTGTCTAGCTCCTCTTCCAGAAAGCACCCTCTAAAGACAGATATCACATCCTTATTGATCTTCTACAAAATAGACATTTCTGGTGTCTTAAACCGGTCTTCAAAGAACATGGTTTATGGGTCCTTCATCAGCCTGTTCTTTGACCTTTGGCTGATTTCTGGTTAATGGTCTACATATTATCTAACTAGGACAAAATGTAGGAAGATAAGAGTTTCCTGGTTCAAGACTGTACTTATACAACTGCAATTAAAACGCTTTTTCCTGTGGACTCCCACTTTCCTTCACAACATACTTAGCAAATTTCATTTTGATGGTTCTAGTTTGTCATCTCAGCCTATAAAGTGAAACTTTTGAAATCCTGAGTCAGTCATCTGATAGTGTGATGACGACTTAGATAAGCATGCCATACTTGGGTTTACCTGAGTCCTGATGGAAAATATTGACAGGAAAATGTCAAAAACAGAACCCTGCTTCATGCCATTAGAGACCTACTATTCTCAAGGGTCAGGGGAGACTTCATGGAAGAAGTAGGACATGAGCTGGACATTGAAGGTTTGGATAGAGTGAAGAGCTGATGTGCCTGGAGGGGAGAGTGTATGGTAGGGGATGGGAGATGATGAGGACTGCATGAGAAAATGTGTGGAAAAAGTTGCTCAAGATGTGGGGTGTGTGGTTATGGTAGTGATGATGATAATGATGATGTTGGAGGGTGGACAGCAGGAAGAGGTTGGTGTATGCACCGGAAAAGGTAAGAATTGCTCTCGTGGCTTTCTCCTCTCCTATTTCCACAGTTGTCCATTTTCCTTGCTATGTTGCAGACCCAGAAGAGAGGTTTGGAAGGAAGCTCAGGACTACTTCTCAGGTGCAGCAGCAGGCTATGGCAGTCGTATCAGCTGTTATGGTGTGGGGCAGTGAGGCATCTATTGCTTCTCAGTGGCCGACTTGAGTTTTATGGAGCAGAAGAACCAGTGATTCTTACCTGAACTCTCCAGTCCCTCGACTTCTGGGTGCTTCTCGTACCATGGACCTATTCAGATATCCCTTCCTGTCTCTCTAGATGCTGGGACATGCCACAGGTTCCTAAGGCCCACTTATCCCAGGCACTGACCTTTTATGGTCAATTCAGTTTGCCCTAAATGGGTAAGTACCTTTTGACCATGAGTTCTAATGTTGCCTTAGAAGATTTAGAAAGTAACTGCTTCTGTAATCATTATGCTGTACATTTGAAACTAATGTAATATTGAACATCAATTGTAATTAAAAAATGAAAAAGGTGATCTTATGATTTTCAAATCTAAAAGCCAGACTAGCATCCTACATCCTGCCCCAGGATAGAGGAGGCAATACCTAGACTGTGATTCCTTGACTTGAAAGATGAGAAGGCAGGGGTCCCACCTGTGTGTGACCATCAGATGGGGAGGATACTTCCAGGTGAGGCAGCCCAAAATTTATTTCAATATGCAACTTGTTTATATTTCTACTATGTAGGATCCCAATCCCCACCCTATTGACAGCCTGCAGCTGAAATGATTTCCAGACTTCTCATCAAAATGACCACTGGAGGTTCGACCAAGAGTAAACTTATGTCTGTCTTAGGTGTATGGCTGCTTAGCGTCAGCTCAGGTAGATTTTTCTCAGTAATTTCACTGGACAGTTTATGGATTATATTCAATTCTATTGATTCCAGATACTAGATACAATCACTTGTGTTGGAGTTCATTTCCCACATTCTATAGAAAAATTAAGTTGTTCCATAGAGTGTTGGGGTGCACAGAATGGGTCAGTGTTTTCCCCCTATTTTTTTCACTAACCTGGGATTCTTTCTCTGACTTGGGCAGAGATCTTTTTCTTTTCTTTCTCTGAGTCTTTCACAACTGTTCAGAACAGAGCTCCACAGGTCTCCCCCCAAGTAAGTGAGTCTGCCTGAGGAAGGGTTGGGCATTCTTCTAGGCACCCAAAGTGAATAACAATAACATTTGCGTACTACATACCAATGTACAAAGCACTCCAATTTTTATTTTTATTTGTTTGTTTGTTTGTTTATTTATTTTTAGGCAAGGCAACCCTTGGTTGACCTCACAGATTGCAAGGATCTTGTCAGCTTACAATCCTTTATTTTTTATTTTTTACACCTACAGCACCTAGTCTTTCTAGGTGGTCTCCCATCAAAGTACTAACCAGGCCTGACCCTGCTTAGCTTCTAAGATCAGATGGGATCAGGCTTGTTCAGGGTGGCATGGCCATAGACAAAACCCTACAATTTTAAAATTTAGTTTTACCTAATCTTCATATTTAAGTTAATTTCACATTGAATTATGTTTAATTCTCAAATGCCTTGTGCAGGAGGTATTGACAGCTTCCCTGGGCATACTTTTGAGGAGATGAGGAAAGTGAGGCTCAGTTCCTCTCTCATGATTACAGGGAGGGAACTCAGCAGAGTCAGGGTCTGAAGCCATCTCTGTGGACACCAGACCATACAACCTTCTCTCAGAGATTTAGTTTTGCAAATGACAGGCACTTACTTGGCTATATAAGGGGAAAACTGCGTAAACCCTTAAGCGCTGTTTATCAGGTACTTACTGTGTGCCCTGAACTTCACACACATTATTTCCTTTCATTCTCTGAATAGTCTTTAAGTGTTATTTTTATCACATTATCAAACATGTGGAAACTGAGCAGTACTAGGAAGTAGTTGTGAGTGTTAACAGCTCACTTAGACACCAGAGACCTAGAAGCACAATACAAATCAACACAGGAAGTGGGGTGGTAAAAGTTCTCAGTGCTGGAAGCCAGCACCCACGCATAGTTCCTCTCTCATTAGGTAACAGGTAAGAATCCTGTGGGGAGGAAATGGGCTGCAGGTGCTGGGTAGGTACATCAAGGTTACCTCAAGGTTATAGGGGCCATAAGCATGTCTGGGAATCCCGGTCTGGAGGCAGTATATGTGACCAAGGTTAGAGAGTGAATCAGGTGCTTGGATCAGGTACTTGTGTACTGAGTGCAGCTGAGTCCCAGCTGGAGGGGGAGGTGTGAAAATCAAGGGAGTTGGAGTTCAGCTCTGTCCTGGGAGCACTTTTCTAACAGAAGAGAAGAACAAACACATGTACGCAAGTTTGCACACTCATATATATGTACAACTTGAAAACATTTTAAAGCAGTGTTATGAATATATTGTGTGATGAACCTAGTGTGGGCAGAGTGCAGCAGTGCGGAAGGCACGCAGAATAAGGATAAATCCAGTGTTTTTTCATACATAAATGCTATGCATGAATGTACTAGATAAACTGTGGAATGAAGGCTAGATTTATATGAACACTGAGTTGGAGGCCCAGCACTTCTATTTTCCAACAAGGTTGCTTTTAGACCAGATCCTGTGTAGATATTGTAAGACACACCAAAGACAGAATGCCAAGAAAGTGGTTCTAAAACTTTATGCCTCAGAATCACCTGGAAGGCTTGTAAAACACAGATTGCTGAGCCCTCCCTCAGAGGTCTGGGGTGGGACCTGAGAATTAGCATGGCTAGTTAGTGTCCAGGCGACGCTAATGTTGCTAGCCTAGGAACCATGAGAACCACTGCTCTAGGCTACACAAGATTGGTACACGGAGATGGCTTGCTGTGACCCAGCTGGTATGCCAAACTGGAGCTCCCAGCCCTGCTCTCAACCCCTTTACACAAATGTTGCCAAGCCTCTTTAGAACAACTGATAGCACTTCACACAACTGGCACAACAACCCACAGCTGGTTTCCCCTAGACCACTCAGCTTCCCTAGGGCCTAAGCTGACACAGCTAAGATCTAGATAATACCTCCCCAGACTCCAGCTGGCTCCCACCTTTGGCATTTCTCTATTTCGTCTTAGCCTCCGCTCTAATTGGTGGCACTTAAGCTCTGCTAGTTAACCTGAAGCATGCCATGTAACCCAGTCACTTTGACAATTCATGGCTCATATTAAGAAATATGTTTTACATCACAACCTAGTTGGCATGTGCGTGCACACGCGCGCGTGCACACACACACACACACACACCAGGTTTTACAAATAATACTTATTCATAGTATGTGTGATATATGCATACTTTCTACCCTTACCTCCTTCTTTTCTTCTTCCCTTCTTCCTTTCCTCCTTCCTCCTCTTATGCTTTTTCTTTTATCTTCCTCTTCCCTTCTCTCCTCTCTTATTCTTTTCTTTCTCTTCTCTTTTTCTCTCCCTTCCTGCTTCTCTCTCTTCTTTAATGACAGTCACTCAACCAAATTACTTTTGTAGATCCACCAGTAAGTTGCAATCCCTGAGTACATAAATTATAAATACAACTTCTCTAAGCCTTAGTTTTCTAATCTGTACACTCATAAAATGCTTGCATTGCCAATGGTGCTATTGTTTGTCTTGAATACTATTATGTATATAAGAGTTTCTTTTTTTAATAGAAATCCTCCATAGGTACAAGGTGCTATTAAACACACACACACTTTTTTTTTTTTAAAGGGGCTTAGAAAGGAAGAAATTTAGGCAAGACTTTGAAGGAAGGAAAAAGGGAATGACTCAGTCCCAGCAAAGGTCTGCAGGAGGTACAAGTATATTTTGGGAAGAAGATGGTTGGCAGTTTGTCTGGACTGCAGCAGAAGAAGATGTGGAAGAAAGCAAGAAAGGTGTGCTGATTGGCACAGAAAGCTTGTCTGGGTATTTGAATCATAGACAGGGCAACTAGAAAATGTGGCAGATTGTTCAGCTATAGCACTTTCTAGTGAAGCTGGGATTTAAGAAGGTTTGTTCTTTTTAACTTCCACAAAATGTTTATTAATTGCCTACTATATGCTAGAATTTAGTAGTGTACAAGATAGATTAACCTAGTAAATATCTCTAGTGAGGATGGGTGGTAGGTCCTCACTAGAGAGGACCTATCACTAGTTAATTATTCTTTAAGCCTCCATTACATTCCAGGCACTGAACAAGATGCTGGGAAAGTAATGAAAAACAAAACTAAATTTGAATCCTGACCTCTTGTAGCTTGTACTCTGGAGAGGAAGAGGTGTTAAACAAATAAACCACTTGTTTAGTAATAATAACATAATTATAAAAATCTGTACATGCTATGAAAGAACAGGGTACCAAGAGAGTGAATAATAATGTGAACTCAATCTTCACCAATTAGTAACTACAACTATGATAATGCCAGATTAATTTATAGTTTATGAAGCTCTTTCAGGAGGGCCTCATCTGAAGCCTGTGGAGGAAACCAGGTAAGAGTTCTTATCCTATTTTATTAATGAGAAAACCAAGGCTCAGCAACTCTCATGAGCTGCATAAGTCTATCCAGTTGGAAAGGAAGCTCGGCCAGATCTTCTGTGTCTGGACACAGTGCTCTGCCCGTAAAGAGCAAGAGATGAGTTGGCTCCCAGTGGGACAGTTAGCTCTAAGGCTTGTTCTAGAAATGTGAAGTGGCAAAATGTTCATCTTTTTTATGTCTACTTCTTCAGAGCCTCTCAGTGAGGCTAGAGCAAGGAGCTGTGGTCAGCAAGGGGATGGGTTAGAGGCCTGGCTTTGGGAGGCCCAGAGCTACCTTAAGAGGCAAAGGCATGAACGTGCATGAACCTGCGGATTGTGCAATGGCATCGTCAAAGGCTTCTGCACCGCCTCTGGCAGTGAAAGTGAACCAGGCCCAAGACAGAGGTGATGGCTCAACGAAACTCACCACCGAGGTGCTTAGGGACATGGTGAGGCTGGCCCACCTGCCGTATCAGCACCTTGATCACAGAGCTCATCAGAGAGAGGTTTCCAAATGACTAGTCCTGCTGCCCCAGGAAGGAAGCTTTCTCGGCTGCAGTATGGGGGCTGCTGGGTGTGGGCCAGGCACTTGAAAGAGAGTAAATGATGACACAGCAGATGGGGACAGGACTGCTGACACTGTGGGATCGGCTCTGGAGGGGAGGCAGGGAGCAGACAAGATGGAACAGTCACCTGGCTTTATCTGCCAAAGGAGGACTTTGGAAAATCCCCTCAATGGCTCCCTGTTAGCAAGGAAACATGTGCAAGACTCTGGCATTATAGGTCCCTGCAGTCCAGTCCAAATTTACTATTTTTGTTTTTCAGGTAGCAAATATTTATAGGATGTCTACTGAGTTTTTCCAAACTTATATCTTGCCACTCTCCTTCAGATGCACTATCTTCCAACCACAGGAACTCCTATAGTCTTCTCTCTTCCTGTTCCCTCCACCCCTTTCTGCCTCCACACCTTTGTTTAAGGTGTTGCCTGAATCTTGGCAGCCCTTCCCTCACACCTCTCCTGGATCAAAATCTAAATATCCTCCATGCCCATCTTGTGCTCCTTCTTCCACAAGGATTCTCCTAAACCAAAGTAATTTTTTCCTCTCTTGAACTTGACCTAGCAATTTACCTATATTTCTTACTTTTCACCCTGCATTGTGGTTATTTATGTACTATATTGTCCTACTAGACTATGAAGGTCTTTGGTGACAAAGTCATTCATGATTCGCTCATTTTACCCTGTCCCCAAGAGCTTTGTACCTAGTAGGTGCTCAATATTTGTCTTCGACTGATTGACTGAGGAGGGAATAAGGGTGGAGCAGGTGAAGGAGCAGAGTGAAATCTTAGATAGGGCCCAGAGGAGTTTAGCTTTCCCTGGTGGCTTTCTGTGGGCTGGGCCTGCAGTGCTTATCCTGGGGCTGCCAGCAAGGTCAGGAGGAAAAATACCAGCTTTGAATCTTGGCTTTGGTATTCAGTGGCTGTGTGACCTTGGGGAAATCTCTCTCTTTTTCCTCATGTGTAAATGATATAATACCTACCTCAAAAGATTATTGTGAGGATCAGTATATGATCAATATATGAAAACACCTAATACCTAATAAGTGCTCAATAAAGTTTATTGACCAGTTGTCCAACTGAGAGTAATTTTTTAACTTATTTTTTTAGGTGGGGCTGGGGGTGGGATAGGCATTTGCCTTATTCCTCTTTGTGGTAGAGACATCTGTGTACTTATCAATTCTTTCCTACTAGATTAAAACCTAGCACAGTGCCAGGCACATAGGGCAGAGCCAGCAGTCCACAGAGATTTGATGAATACATGGATAAATATGTGCATGAAAATGAAATCAACCTCTGGAGTCTAAAATTTTACTTCCAGTTTAGCAAGGTGTTCTGGAAACTAAATAAATGAACATAAGTTTTCACTGTTCCTGATGTTCTGTTCAGGCAGAGGAATTCTTGTCCTCTAGGCAGGTGATCAATACTGAAAATGTATTTCCTAGGAATAACCACAGTGGGAAGTTCAGTGTACTCTCTTCAGACCTGTCCAGGCACCATAGAAGAAATAAGGTTTTGCTTCATTTTTATGTAAAGATGTCATGTTGTTCATTTTTATGTAAAGATGTCATGTTGTTCATATTTCAGGAAGTTAAAATCATATTTTATTTTAGAATCAACATTACATAGCATTGGAAAATAGCAGGAAAAAAATCATAATAATGTTCAGAACTAATGTAAGTTTGTACACTGTCTTTTCTCTTATACACATCTTACAAATGTGTAATCATGGTATACGTGTGCTTTTGTAGAATGCCTTCTCATTTAACATGATCCCATAAGCATTGAAGGTTTTTAGCATGAAATGTCAATGCTTAGAGTTACTCTTTTTCTGATTCTTACTGTATCCAAAATGCTAAAAGAATAATTAGAACTAACAGGTATTTATTACATTTATGCAACGATTATTGTTAGGAACCTACTATACTCTAAGTTTTATTCTAGGCTCTGAGTATATAGCAAAATAGACAAAGACCCATGTCCTTAAGTCTTAACAGAGCTTACTCTCTAAAGGGGAAAGACAGATACTAACTAAATTAAATAGTAAATTATATAAATAGAATATGAGAAAGGCATTTGTGCTATTAAAGAAGGTAAAGTGGGATGAAGGATAGGGAGGGCTAGAGCTGTCAGGAAAGACATTTAGAAAGAGAGCTTGGGGTGGGGATTTGAAGGTGTTAAGAGAGTGAGCCATGAGGATAAATTGGGGTAAAAATGTTCCAGGCGGAGTAGCTAGCAAGCATACACATTTGGAGGTGTGGCAACATGCAAGGAGGTTGGAGCGAAGAGGGGAAATGGTTGTGTGAAGAAGACGACAGCAAAGAGATGGTGGGACCAGGTTGTATAAGGCCTCATTGGCCCTGGTAGGGACTTTGGTTTTTACTCTAAAACAGGAAGCACTAGAGGGTTTGGCAGCACAGTTGTGTCATATATATGACCTTTTTAAAAATAGGTTTACTCTGGACTCTACATTAAGAATAAACAATAGGGGAATGAAAATGGATTCAGGGGGAAACCAAGAAGCTATTTTATTAGCTCAGGTAAGAAATGACAGTGATGAGAGTCAGTGTGGTTACAACGAAGGGGGTGAAAATTGATCAGATTCCAGGTATATTTTGAAGGTAGAGTCAACATAATTTGCTAATGGATGACTGATTCCAAGGACTTTGGCCTGAGCAGCTAGAAAGACAGAATTGCCTTTAACTGAACTACAGAAGATCTTGGAAAGAACTTGTTTAGGGATGGAGATGAAGAGTTCCATTTGGGGCATGTTAGGCTTAAGATATCCATTAGCTAATCAAGAGGAGTTGTCTATCAGACACTTGGATATTCAGATATAGAGCTCAGTGGAGAGGAAGGAGCTCAGGATGTAAATTTAGAATTAGCCAGATGGTATTTAAAGCCAAGGAAGTGAGTGTAGGCACAGAAGAGATGAAGGGCTGTGGCCAAAGGCACACCAAAGTTAAGAATTAGGAGAATGTATGTAATCTTTCATTCAATCCTCACAACAACTCTCTGAGAACATTACTATTATTGTCATCATATTACAAGTGATGAAATTGCGGCACCAAGAGGTTAAATAACTTGCCAAAAGTTACATTGTCAGTGAGCAGCAGAACTGAGATTTGAACCAGTCAGTCTGGCTCCAAGTATCATGCACTTAGCCTCTAGGTTATATGACTGGATTTTGTTCATGCTCACATTTTATAAGTGGGGAAACTGAGTTTTAGATTAAGTAATTTGCTGATACTGGTGGCAGAGCTGGGGTATGAACTTTCTCACTGACTCTCTGCTTTGAGAGATCTCTGCTTTTTAAATCACTCTGCCATATAAACTGCACAACATTTCAAAGATGGGGTAAAGCCTTCACATATGACAAATTACATCACTTAAACAACTGCTTTTCCTATTCATGTACAAGACTTTATTAGGTTGTCACTGTGATTAGAGAAATGGGATGCCAAGTCTAGTTGCCAAGGAAGCCTCAGCCCCTGCAACCCTTCCCCTTCCCCCTCTGCTGGTCAGGAAGCCCATGGCTGGTGGTTCCTGACTTCTAGAAGCTCAAGTCTTAAGGTAGTCCTGAGGAATGGCTCTGTGGGGTCATCAGCCAGTTGCTTCCCTTCCCAGCCTCAGTTTCCTCTTCAGTATAACAGAGAATTGGGTCCTGTCAGTGGTTCCCAAAATGGCTGTGAAAAAAAAAAATCACCCACCTGGGGATTGTTTAGAACCTGTAGTGCCCACAACAGACCTGTCACTATCCAGGGGAAAGCTGGGGCATGCATATGGTGGTTCTGGCACACCCCCGGTTAAGAAGCCCTGGGTAAGATAATTTTGAAGGCCTCCTCTCAGTTCTGTGTGCTGTAGTTCTGGGGCCTTGTCTCTTATGTTTCTCTTAGGGCCCAGCACAAGGTGGAAGTCTGAGTAGAGGGCAGGAAACCTGAGTTCTCATTCCAGCCAGGCCCACAACTCAGCTCTAATAAGTTGCTTCCTCTCTCTGGATCTCAGTTTCCTCAGAGGTTGTTGTGGGGAGTCGCCTTAGAGTTAGTCACCAAGAAAGGATTTATAAAGCACCTATTTGTGCCAAGCTCTACAATTCACTGGGTCTGCTTTTAAATCATGCAATAGGGGACTGTCATAAGGGGTGAGGGTACGAGGTGGGCTGCTGCTGGGCAATCAGTCCCAGTCCAGGCATGAATGCCACGGGTCCCTTTTTAGCACCAGAGTGATGAGCCGCTCTCCCAAACCTCTCCTTTGCCCTGGCAGCTCCAGCTGGTCTTAGTAACAACAAGCAAACCTACTGGGTTCAGGAAGGGAACGATATGCAAAACTGCTCAAATAAAAATCATTAGCTTTTTAGATAATCAAAATAACCAGTTCTAAAATATTACACTAAACTAGCCCATTCAAATTAGCACAACTATGACCTTACTGTTCAAAGTGTGGTCCCTAACTCCATAGCAGCGCTATCTGAGAGCTTATTAGCAATGTGGAGTCCTGGGCTCTACCTAAGGCCTGCTGTCTCAGAGTCTGCTTTTTAAGAAGATCCCCAGGTGATTATATGCACAATAAAACATGCAAAGCACTAACTTAAAAAAGAGTCACCTCTGAAAACCCTTGACAAGAAACATGCAAGACCTATATGCAGAAAAGCACAAGACTTCCCCGAGAGACAGCATATAGCATGTTCCTGGAAGGGATGACTCAGTGGTGCGAAGATATCAATTCTTACTAGCATGGAGTGTGTTGAAGTGACTTGTGAAGTTTGTCTGAAAGAATAAATGGACTAGAATTACTTTTTTAAAAAAAGAAAATAAAAATAATGAGATGGGATTTTCCCTATCAGACAGAAATAGTGTTAAATAAGAATTCAAATTCTGGAGGAAGTGGACCTGGGTTTGAATCTGATTCAATCTACCGCTTTCTGGACATGTCACTGTGATCGATTAAATCATGTCCTTCCAAAATTCACATGTTGAACTCTTAACCATTAATGTGACTATGTCTGGAAATCAATCTCTCTGTCTCTGTCATTCTTTTTCTGCCCCTCTCCCCTCACACCCATGGTGAGCGCAGAAGAAAGGCCATGTGAAGAAATGGCAAGAAAGTGGTCATCTACAAACCAGGGAGAAATCTTTCAACAGATAACAAACCCTGGTGGAAACTTGATCTTGGGCTTTCCAGCCTCCAGACTATGAGGAAAAAAAAATTTTGTTGTATAATCCGCACAGTCTGTGGTATTTTGTTATAGCAGCCTGAGTGGATTAATACAGTCACTTTGGGGAAGATTCCTAACTCCTTATATAGCCTCAGTTTCCACATCCAATAGAGAGGGAATAAGAATACCATTTATAGCATCGTTGTGATTATTAAATGAAATACTGTATGTAAAGAGCTTAGGACAATGCCCAGGCCTTAACAGCTGCTCAGGCAATCGTAACAACTTTGGTACTAGGCAGAAATTCAGAGGAAGAGCAATGAAATAGAGTAGAAAACCAGAAACATATCTCAGCATTTGTATAAGCTACAGAAGTGAGGAGAGGGACTATGTTTTTATTTACTATTGCATGATTTCCTCCATGTAGCATATGTAGAGCACATAGTAGATGCTTAAAAATATTTGTTGACTGTCCAAATTAGAATGTAAGAGATGCTAAAGGAGGATTCATAAATCAGTGGTGAACAAAAAGACTGTTCTTTGAATGTGCTGGGAAAATTGCTGATTTGAGACAGAATAATTAATTTTATCATTTTATCATTCCATCCTGTACATGGGCTTTCAAGCTTTTTTTGGCTATCATTCACAATAAGAAATATGAGACATCTCAGCCCAGTACCCACTCTCATAAATTCATAATTGAAGCAAAAGTTCAGAAAGCAATATTTATCCTTATTATGCCAGATGGACTCAAATCCATTCCATTCCATTCCACTCCTATCCTGTTCTATTAAAAAGAAAATTCTGCTCTCTATCCAGTAAATTGATCTTACAATTCACTAATAAGTAGCTATCAGTGGTTTGAAGAATACTACCATACACTAAAATTAATTTCCAATTTAAAAAAGAAAAAATTATACATAAACAATAATGAAGTCTTGAGATGAGAAAGGTCTTGAGATAAAAATAGTGGGAAAAAAGTCACAGAGGCATATGTCAACAGGTCTGGCTACATAACCATTTTAAATGTCCATTACAGGAATTGCATATGGAAGAGGCAGGCATGACTGAAAAAAATAAATCCTGCACTCCATGTTCCTGGAGGGAAATTTGGCTGTGATTTAAAGTGCAGGTAGCTTTAACTGCCTTTAGGAGCAGAGCTAGGTCATTCCTCTGATCACTGCTGGAAATGAAAGCTGGTGCCGATTTGCTCTGTACCCCTGCAGGCCTGGGCCAGGCTCTGGGAATGCTGAGATGAGCCAGGCAAGGTCCTCACTCTCAGTAAAAGCTTTAGTCCTTGTTCTCTGTCATTTGGACCCATCCTTTCTTTTCAAAGTTATTTATCAACACTGACTTCTTGATATCAGGGACCCATTTCACATAAACTACCATAATCCATAGGTATTTACGGAGCCAATGGGAACGTCTAATTTCTCTTCAATTTCACTGACTCTTGCCTCAGATTCTTACCTGATGTCAGATCGTTTCCCTGTCACTTCCTTCTGTGAGTGCAGAGCATTGAGCAGCACCCATGAGCAAGGAGGAGGGAGCACTCCTTACTCTCCGGTACAGTGCCTTTTCTGGCCTTGAGCCCTACTCCTGCTCTCTGCTTGCAGGAGGACACTGCCCACTGCACCGCCACGATGGGAGGGGAAGGGGCCAGTTATTCTTGATGCATTTCTTTCACACCCAACCACATCTAATCCATCAGCAAGTCCAGTGGACGTAGCCTTTATTTGTGTACTTTTCTCTCTTTCTGCAGCTCCAATCTTAGTCCCAGCCATCATTATCTCTCACTTGAACTGCCATCACCACCTCCTAACTGGTCTCCCTGCTTCTACTCCGCACTCCATAATCCTTTATTCTCACAGCATCAAGAGTGACCTTCTCTAAGTTTAAACTAATCACTCCCTTCTTAACACTCTACATATAATCCAAACTCTTGGATGTGGCCTCAAAGCCCTACACAGCTTGGCTCTGTCCATCTCCAACTTCACCCCGTTACTTCCCATCCCTGACTTCCACTGGCCTTCTCTCAGTTCCATCTATTCACAACACATTTTTCCAACTTCTTGCTCCTTTGGCTTCTCATCTTCCATAACCTAACCTTAGAGTTACCTCCACCCAAACTAAAGTAGGTCTCCTTTTCATTGTACTTTGTCAAAATGTGTAAATATTTGCTATTCACTCATTTCTTTATTATCCAACTCCTCTCCCCACCCAACCTCAATAGACTGTACATTCCTTGAGGTCAGGGACCTGTCAGCCTTTCTGACCACAGCATCCTCAGTACTCAGCAGTTTCCATCACATAGTAAGTGCTCAATAAATACTCGTTGAATGTGGTATATCCTAAGACCAAAGGAAGAGGGGCTCCTGCTTTGAGCTTGTGCCTTAGAGGGCCCTGCTCTGGCTCCCCCATAGCTCTATGGAGAGAAATGAGCCTACCAGGAGCTCCCTTTGCCCAACCTGGGATCCTGGAATTCCTTTCTTAACTGCCTTCAACTGTCTTCCAAGGGCCTGTGTGGGTATCTTCCCTGAAACCCAAGAACAGACCAGGTCGCTCATTGTGTGCATTCCTAGACCTAAAAGGTGGCCAAGGTATTTGAAAGTTGTTGTATGGTAAAACTTGGATGTGCTGGTTGAACTGTCCACATGCTTGCCTGTGAGGTGGAGGTGTGGGATTAAAAGAGGGGCAAGCCAGCCCTCCCTGCACTTCCAAATTCTGGGGAGAAACTCTTAGGAGTCTAAGAATTCTAAATTAGAACTAGGTCTTCTTGGTTGTTCTGAGGTATAGCTGTCATGGTGGGAGGATAAACCCTATTTTATCTTGTCTCTTAGAGACTAGAAGTCAAGTCTCTTAGCTTGACTTATAACTTTTAAATATTAGATATATTGTATATAAGCCTCCATTTGCATTCTTGCCCTGGGCCTGGCTAGGTCAGGGACAGGCCTGGCTGAATGGATGGACATGAAATTCCTGGGGATAATCTCGCCTTCTTATGGGTAGGGTATGGGGACACACAGACTCTCAGAGCTCAAGTTCCCGCTAAAACTTGATGAAGTTCCCACTAAAATCTTTGAAGCCTGATAGGAATGGAGAGGAACTGACATCAATCTATTTCCATTCTAAGAAAACTCCTTAAAGGGACTTTTAGTTATGCAAATGCAGAACTATGCTCCTCTTCTGAATTGGAGATGCTTGTGGTCCTGGGGCCCAGGAGCACTACTTCTCTGGTCAAGTAATGGAAGTATCCTATGTTGTAGGCAGAAAGGCATCTCTCCATATGCTGTTTCCTTTTTTAAAAATCTGATATGAAATACAATTTATACAATAATATTTAATGAATGATTATCATGTGTCAGACACTATTGATAAGCACCTTAAATGGATTATCCCATTCAGTCTTCTTAATACCCAATATTATCATTTTCGTTTTATAAATGGGGAAACTGAGGTTCATAGAGTTTAAGTTACTTAGGCAGAGGTCATGCAATTAGCAAGTGGCAGAGCTGGGTTAGAACCTACATCTGACTCCAGAGCCTTTCGTATCCACCTCTATCATCCTGTGGAATTTTTCCCGGTCATTCATGATCTATTGGAGTGGAGCGACTAGACTAGGAAGCTGTTCTCAAGATTGACTCAGACTGGAACAGAGTAGGAGAAGCCATCGCTGTCTGTGAAGTGTGTCAGGGCCATCCTTGCCAACTTTTGGAAGAACTTGTTTCTTGACTCAAGAGGGGGAGGGTGGAACAACTTTCTTTGCTCCAGACCCCACCTGGATTCCCAGAGAATGCAACTCTGTCTTCTCCCACCTCCCCTCCAAGTAAGTAACCTTACTTATCTGACCCAGCTCGATAGTGAAACATCAACTGATACTTCTTAACACTATGTTATAAGCTGTTGGTTCATATTTAGCTTACGGTTGACCTAAACATCCAGATCTTTTTTATACAAACTGCTGTCAGGACTATGCTTCTGGTACACATGCAACTGATTTAAAATAAAGCAAAATGTAAATGCAAGAGAAATTCCACATTTAATTTTGTTTGATTCTACTGTTTGCTGAAATAATGTAAATTTTTTATTCTGTCACCTTTTCTAAATATTCCTTTCCCAGCTTGTATTATTGGCATAACTGACGAGCATTAATTGCTTTGTAGTTGTTGAAAATTACAAAAAATTCATTAGTAGTTAATGAAAATATGATGTAAGGACAAAACAGAGTCTTGTGGTGTAACATTACAACAGGAGTTCTCAAAATGTGGTGTGGGAATCTTGGAGTTCCCTGAGACCCTTTCAGAGGGTTTGTGAGATCAAAGATATTTTTGTAATTATACTAAAATGTCTTTTTCACTCTCATTCTATCACAAATGAGCTATGGAGTTATCCAGAGGCTATATGACATGTAATATTGCAATAGGCTGTGCAAAAGTGGTTATGAGACTCCAGCTTTCTTCATGAGCCAGACATTAAAGAGATTTGCAAAAATATAAAACAAGACCACTCTTTTATCACTATTTTTTTCCTTTTGGAGAATATAATTATTTTCCATGTAATAGTCATGTTAACACACAATAGATTTATTATTGTTATTTTAAAAGCAATTAATAAATAAACATTTGACATTTTTATTAATTCTAATTTCCAATACAACAAATATTAATAGATATAATCTACATAAACAAAAGTTCTTAAGGGTCCTCAATAATTTTTAATAATACAAAGGGATCCTGAGACCACAAAGTTCAAGAACCATGATATTAGAGATATTCCTCCAAGCTGACACCTAGCCCTTAACCTCTGAGTTGTCACAAATAATGTGAAAATTCTTTTCTGAATTTCTCTAGTACTTTTCTTCTAAGGTAGAGGCTGTATAGTAGGGCAGATACTGGAGGTTTAAGAGACTGGGGCTCTAATCTTAGCTTTGTCACTAACTAGCTATGTGATCCTCTTCACTTCTCAAGAAACAGTTTCTATATTTGTAAAATGAAGGGCTTTGTAGGATTGATCTCTAAGGTTAAGTACTCAATTTTAAAAAAAAGCTAAAATAACCTTTTCAAACCTCTTTAGGGGAGCAAAGAAGAGGCTTGAATTTGTTTTTCATTTTACTAAAAGGGAACTTAAGGTCTAAAGATGTTAAGAGAAAGAAATGCTCAAGGACATGTCCTGAGTTAGCATCAGATGTAGGAATTGAAGCCAGGCTCTTTGTCTCTTGGTTTAGGACTCGATCCACTCAATGAATAATGTTACTACTACTAATAACATTTGCATATACATAGCATTAAAAAAAATAAGTTTGTATTTTGAAACAACTCCATGCTTCGAAAAGTTGGATGGAACGAAGAACTTTCATAATCTCCATGGTGATGGTAGCCAGTCTCCAAGATGGCCCCCAGGAATCCTTGCCTCCTGGTATTCATGGCCATGGGTAATCTCCACCCACATTTGATAGTGCTGACCTGTGTGACCAATGGGATATTAGTTAGTATGTTGAAGTAATAGTGTGTGACTTTGAGACTATGCCATAAAAGACATTACAGCTTCTATATTGCTCTTTCTTGGACTGCTCTGGGGAAAGCAAGCCACAGTGTTCTGAGGACATGCGGCATCCTGTGGAGAGTCACATGTGTTGAGGAACAGAGGCATCCTACCAACAGGCAGCACCAATTTACATTCATGTGGAATGCAAAGGGTATCAAAGGGCCTTACAGATTAGATTATGACAGAAGCTAGAGAATTGATAGGGTACAGGGGTAGAGTAGTGAAGATGTATTGCAGGCCCTGCCAATTAAAATAAAACTGCATCTGATGATCTTTTCTAAAAGATAGAAAGCACTAGCCAGATCAATAGCAAACCAAGTGCCATGGAATATATTGATTTCCTTTTGCAAAGAAATCATACCTGGAAGAGCAGCTGCAGTTGAAGTCACCAAAGTTTGTATACTCCATTGTCATTCTCCAAGGTCCATCAATCTCCTGACAAATAGGTGATTTGAGTAGGGATATGGTAGGAATCATCACTACAAAATTTCAAGACTTTGCTAGTGGCACTAATCTCTTCAGTCCTTCAAGAAATGTGATACACTTTTGGTTTACTATTTTAGTATATAAACACAGTTCTCGTGATTCCCACTTGGCCCTTTGTAACATGATAGTCGTTACTCCATGGTTCAGAAAATCAATATGGGGAGACTACCAGTTGCTGAGTATATCTACTCAGAAACCTACTGAGTATTTCTGAACTGCAGTGTATTCTGTGCATTCTGGAACTGAGGAAATAATAATGGGATGTGTTCTGAGAACTGCTGTGCTTGCTGGGAGTTGGAGTCAAGCCAAAACTCCACGCATTATCTGATTTCCATAGCCCCTGCGCTGACAGTGGACCATAGAGTCATTTTGGCTCTCCAGAGATTAGCATCAGTTCAGTCCCAAGGTTCAGTAATCACCCCAAAGTCTGAATATTTCCACTTCCTTTTTCAGCTTTATTAGAATTTGTCCATCTCTCCTCATCCTAAGATTCAGGGTCTCAACCCTTCCCAATCAATGTCTTATTTTTAACATGAGATCCTGCTAGGTTATGAATTCAATTTGTATTAAAATTTAATTCCCTGCAAATAGAAATTTAGGTTTTGGGTATCAGAAATCTTAACCCTGAGGCTTCAAGAGATAAGAGTTTCTTTTATGGCAGTCATAGTTTTTGATCCCTTTCCCAGATCTTGAGCTGAGAATTTAAAGCCCTAAGCTCATCATTTTCTTTCTCTGAACTCTTCAGCATACTTAGAAGCAACCAACAAAACTTATTATATTCCTATTTCTACTATAATGTTCTATGGCAGCAAATATTTGGTTACTAAAAGGCTTGCCTTCTCTAAACATTTATCACCAGTGACTACAGGTGAAAATTTAAGTGTCTGTCTTGCCACTGCATGCCATGAAATACCACTGTCAATAATCACTAATACTTTTAAATTAAATCAGACCAGAGAAACAATTTTATAGTGTTACGGGTGGAAAATTTTCCAGTAAGCCAGCATTAAGGATTTACTCTGATTGTGTTAACCAGGGTGTGGTAATCTGCTCAAAGATATGCAAACGGCCAACTTCTGCTTCTGTAATCTGCTTACTTGTTCTAGGCTTTATAAACTGCTTCTTTTGGGAGCTTGGGGCTGATTCTCTAGTGGGGAGAATCAGTCACTGGCCAGCTAATAAAGGCTCACAGTTCACCTCAATTAGCTCCGTAGGTCTTAAATTTGATTGCACCACAATAGTCCCATCCTTAAGGTGCTATTTCCCTGAGACTACAGCCAGTACCAATAAGTGTATCATTCAGGGAAGTAGAACCACTATGAATCACAAAATAAGGACTTTACTATAGGAATGAGCCCTTACACAGTCTGGGAAGGAGCTGGTGAACTAATAGACCAGCAAAGAAACCAGAGGGCTGAAAAAAGGAGTCACCAATGAGGGAAGTCCAACATATCTAGCTAACATGGAACCGTGATGCAAAAGTTCATGGAGCTGCCACTTCTGTGGGTTCACCACCAAGTCCCTAGAGGTGGGCCTGAGGCCACTGTTGGTCAACAGGGTCAAAAATTGGGAAGAATTTCCAGACACTGATCAGAGCAGAGCAAAACAAGCTTGAGCTCACTAACATTTCTGTTTCCACTTGTCACCACAGCAACCACAATGACCTTCAGGGAATAATACTTGCTGTTTCATTTCTGTCTTCCAAATCTCATGCAATTCTTCTATTAACCAACTCTAACCTGAAATCATCCAGGGAAGGAGATTTTGGCAAACTTAACCAAATTCTCTTGGCAAAAACCACCACAGTAATGCACAATATGTGAAATTGAACTGGATCCTGGATTGTGAGAAAAACAACCCATGAGAGTCATTTTGGAGAAACCAAAATGATTTATATGAACTTTAATCAGATGATTAAAGGAAACCAATGTTAATTTTTATGTTTGATATTGGCATTGTGGTTATGTAAGAGAATGTCATTCTTAGGAGTTAGGTGCTTAGATATTCAGGGGTAAAATTTCAAATGGTTTAACCTTTTTTTTTTTTATTATTACTTACTAAGTGAACAGTTAACTGCTGAATCTAGGAGGTGGATCTACAGGTATTTTGACTTTTCTGTATGTTTGAAGTTTTTAATAATAAAATAGTACTGAAAATAAAAGACCATTTTTGATTATTACTGTTGTGGTGCGATCAAACCCAAGACCCACGGAGCCAATTGAGATGAATTGTGAGCCTTTATTAGCTGGCCAGCGACTGACTCTTTACCACGCAGGGTTAGAGGAGATCAGCCCCGAGCTTCCATTAGAGGCAGTTTATATAGCCTAGAATAAGTAAGCAGATTATAGAAGCAGAAGTTGACCGTTAGCAGATCTGGTTAACATCAATCAAGCGAGCATATTACAGAAAGAAACAGTAAATTCTTAATGCTGGTTTACTGGAAAATTTTCCACCCATAACAATTACCTCCTCCAGAAGCCTTTCCTGCCCACCTTTTCTATCCTCCCTTTTATGTTGATCC